>JANHGO010000071.1:20142055-20208168 GCA_024606505.1 Aquila spilogaster | reverse complement strand
CCTGCTAGGCAGGGGGGTTGGAACTACATGATCCTTGAGGTCCCTTCCAACCCGGGTCATTCTGTGATTCTGTGATACTACACTACCAAGAAAGCAGAAATGTTGTTAAGCATCAACATGTTGATACTTGGTTCCAGAAGCTCAAGGTCACCCCTGGTAGGTTTACATAAGGTGATAATTAAATAAAACAGCTGCAAGTTATTCTTTGGAGCGTAGTGGGATAACACGTTGTAGTGCACTGGGCACAGAAACAAGGAATTAAGCACTGCAGAAAATATATTTTCAGAGCAAATCACAGTTGAAAACCAGTACACTGTTTTAATTAGAATTTATAGGTATATAATAAAAAATTGAATAATTCACCCTTTTGATATAAAATTACATAAGAATATTATTTATGATAAATATATATATACATATATATACATAATACATAAAGTATATGTATTACAGACTAAGGCTACCCCCTGTTCAGCTGAGGGAACAGCACTGTAAAAGGAGAAGGTACATTCTCAAGATATCCTACTAGATAGCTTCGAATTTGAACTGGAATTGTTGTACAAATAGCTCTCATGCAAGGTTTCCTGTACAGTCTTCACTTCACCAAGTGTAATGCCCCTGCCACAAGATGCAGACATCTACTTCACTGGCCTTTGTCCTCTAAGAATTAACATTGTCTTACAACTCAGTCATAGCTCACTGAGACACTGTGAGCAGAAGTAGTGTCAGAATCAGCTCCAGTTAAGGAGGGTACAAGAAGCTGTCGAGAGAAGTGCTCTCCCTCCTGCTAGTAATTCCTTTTGGTGTACATTTACTCTTTCAAATAAGACAGCGACAAGACAACCAGTATATTGTCTTAACAGTTAGGAAGGCTGCAATCCAAAGCAAAACCCTGATTTTCGCGTCCTCTTCCAAATCTGTTAGGTTATTCATCAGCACAAACCAGCCGAAACAGAAGATGATATCCACTACTGCAACCACCTTTAAATTAATAATTTAACCATGATAGCAAAAGAGATAAAAAGGGGAAGGCAAACTGGCATTCAATGAAACCCACAGATAAGGTCTCTCTTGATCATTACCTAAAGTAGGTGCATTTTATTGGTTGGAACACTAAAACTCTAAAAAATGCAGTATTTAATCATCCACCAGCATTTTATATTTTATATTTTATATACATAACATTTTAATTTGTTAGAGTTGTAAGTTATACAACCTGATAATATCTGACCAAAATATAGATACATCTAAGACATTTGTCTAAACTATACGGATCAAAAATCCTTTTAAAAATAAACTTTTTTTTCCCTAAAAACTGATGGAAAATAAATGCAAAACATTAATATTAGGAACAGCATCAACCACTTACAATAAGAAAACGTACTCAAATGCACAAAAAAACAGTGCCTAAAATTATTTGGAAATAGAAAACATTTCTCCAAGTCTATACTGATCAGAGCTCTCCTGAGTGAGGAACAATGTTCATTATTGCTTATCATTTTGAATGATCTCTGCCATACAGAACATCAGTGAGATTCAGTTCTCACCTCTGCTGACGTTTGAAATTTACGCTGCCATAATCCATAAGCTGTTGAACAAACATGTCCCAGTAAAAGTCCCAAGAGATTTCCTTTCAGGAGAGAGTAACCTTTCTTTTATCAGAAGATGAGTACAATGGATTTGGGGTAAGAAGTGTTTCTCGCCATTTCTGCCTCTTCCATTCTCACGTAATACTATTTGTACGGTAAACTCGAATCTTAAACAAGTGAGCAAAATCCTCACATCCTCACTTAGATACAAATCCTTCAGAGCAGCCTTTATCGCTTCAGTGAGCATTAAGAGTCTAGACAGTACCAGGAGAGAAGCCCAAAATGAGGTAAAGAGAATACCACCCACAGGGAAATTGTGAAAATGACTGAAGTTACAGAAAAAACAACTGCTCAGAAAATACAGAATTCAATTCTGATTGCAATCAAACCTTCAAAAATATTTTTTATCCATTGGACTTCTACAAAGTAAGAATAAAGATGCACATAGGTCATATTTTCTTTCTAGGTACAACAAAAATCAGAACGATGAAACATCTAAACAAGAGTTGCTCAGAAGAAACCTTTGATCTTAGAAGCTCACAGAAAAGTTTAAGATCAACTAATCCTCAGCTAGAAAGAAAAAGAAATCCTCAAGAGATCAGGTGAATACCAAAAATAATGTCTTTCTATCCGCACAGGATTAGATCCTGCTTTAAAATACACATGCAATGGAAATTATTTTTGTTACCATTACTATCAGATAGAAAGAGTGACAATAACATAAAGTACAGTATTCCCTCTGTGAGTAATAAGGGGAAAAAAATATATTCTCTCTGTGTGTTACTGAAAGAAAGGAGAAAAAAAAAACCCTGAAAATCAGTGAAGAAATGGAAGAGCTGCCTCCAGGTTGATTTATGGCTGTTCTTCTTTTTATGTGTAGCCTGGGGAGCCTCATGATGATATGTAATGTGTCAGGGTGAAATGTGTATAAATAAATGTACTGCCAATTTGTAAAGACTCTTTAAAGCATCTTTTCCGTGCACTCCATACTGAATCACATTTTCTTGAGGAGAAAGTGGAGACATCAAGCATAGAGAGAGCTGGCACAGGTAGAAAAATCTCCACTCTCAGTTTCTTTTCTTGCCTTTGCATTTTCCTTTTCTGCTTTTTTTTTTTTTTTTTAATGAAGGAAAACCACTGTCCAATATTTCATCCTGATGCAATAACAACCAAGTGGGCAAAGTTCAAGGTGAACATCCTGGACAGATCTCTGTATACAGTTACGCTGGTACACACCTGCATACAGAAATCTCCCTAGAAAATAAAAACCTCACCTAGAACGCAGTATTTTTTAGACAACTGATGTTTTGGTTTTAAGCTGCTTAAAAGGCATTCGTATTTTCATGCACAAATCCCTAGTTCCACAGAAGGTAATGAGAGCAAAGTGTGATTGGGGTAAGCCCCATTTCATATCCTTAAGCGTTCACTGAATTTATTCTCAAGTTCATCCGCTGTTTTTAATGGAGGTGCCTGTAAAGCTTTTTTCTCCTTCACTTCAAATCTGATAAGTCTGTCCACTAAGTCAACACTTCTCCATACTGTCTTTGAGAGATTAGACTGCATTACCAAGAGAAGGGAGCAAACCTTCTCCTACAATCAGGACCGGGCCTCCAAAAAATGTATTACTACTTTTACTGACAAGGAACCATAATAATCTTTCCTTCTTTTTTCCTCTCTTCCTTGCCTTTCCAATTTTCAATTCATTTTATTTTCCTATAACAGCTGGCGTGAGAATGACACTCCTTCACTGGCCAAGAAAAATATGGAATATCCTAAACACGGTTTCCTCATTTATGAGAAAATAAACCCCAATGGTTCCAACACCTGACTTCCTACCCTGGAAACAGAGTGACCCTGAATTGTTTCTCTGTCTTGTTCAAGAGCCCTTTAAGTTCAGCAATTAGCAGGACTTCCATCTTCTTAGGTTTGGGTAAATTTTTGTTCAACTAGTCAACTAAGGTAGTCAGTCCATCGTATCTTTCTAATGCAAATACTCAAAACTCAATTGGTGTATCACTAGTAAACATCAAGAAACACTTATCCACCTCCTTGTTTTATATCTTCCTCGACCCCCTCCCAGCAAGTCTCCACTTACCCAAAAATTAAAAAATATGGAAGTTCTTACAAAACAAACATGAGTAATAATATGCTGTAAGTCCGTCCCCCAGAAGAGCCAGTCTTCATTACAGTGCTGAGATTGAAAATGGGATCTTCGTTTCTTTTTATCCTCACTGATTTGCTTTCCAAATGTGCTCATTTCAGTGACAAAATTTATTTGTAATTATTTGCAAGACTCAAAGAAAAAAGATTTTAAGAACCAAAAGCGATACTGTGAAATTCAAAATGACAAAAGTTGACAACACACAGGTGTTGCCATTCTTCTGTTCTTTGAAATGTTACATATGACTCATAACTTTCAGTATGTGATGACAGAAATTACCTCAAGAGGTTATGATAGTCAAAGTAAAGTGAGATATTCAACGTAAAGTGAGAATTCAACATTGCATATTCCTACTTCAGTAGCACCTTTATCAGAAATTAGTTTCAAACTACCTATTTACAGACTTATCACTCAGGGACACCCCTACCCAGCTTCCAGATTTCATTTCCTTTCACTTACCAAATGGTGAAGGTCAAAACAAATTTATGCACGCTATATTTTAGCATAGCTTCCTTGCAATCATTGCTATTCACTGGCATTAACACACCTAATATACTTGCTATTTCTGTCTGGAGTTTTGTGCATTTGCTTAGAAAGTTCCTAGGAGCTGCTTAAAATCTGTCAGCTTCCTCTCTGTGTTCCCATGCTAGCAATTCCTGCTTAAATTGTATGTCTATGAATAGTGTGCTGCCTGTCTCTCAGCAATCTTCATTATCTAAATAAATTACAATGAGTAGCCTTCCTAGTTGGGTAAGTACCTGCCCAGCTAATGTATTGGGAGACATTACTGAGTTTAATTCGTAAGTCACTAATACATCATCATCATCTGAAGATAAAAGGCATCTCCCTCTGTGAAAATAAACACCTTCAGTTGGGCTCATTGCTTATCTTTTGATAAATCTCTCTGCTGTCCTTCTGTATTTATCAGCCAAGGAAGAAGAGACCATTATCTGCAATAGCTTTTGATTCTACTGACGTTATTATCACTTACACCTCCTCTGTCTTGCACCTCTTGGCTCTTTCACCAAATTCATGTTTGGAGCAATATTTATCAATGGGAGTTAGAAATTACCAGCGTCTAAATTCGGCTTTTCATCTGATTCATGAAGCACTTCTCATAATGTGAAACGCAGTTCATGAATTGCTTGAGAGCCAGCAAAAGAAGAGTAGTGCATGTATTTCCATTTAAATGGCCTCATTACTATGCAGACTTGGGATAATTTATAAGAAGGGATTCTCGTCTAAAAACAGGGGTCCTGCTGGCGATGTCCTTTCGTTTATACACAAGGAAATACAATTTCAAAACTACTCAGGAAATATAACTTCTACATCAGTAAAGTGCAGCTCGCTTTGACCCACAACAAAAGCACTGATTTGGCATGGAGTTTCTGAAGGCAGCCAGTGGCCTTAATACTAAAATACAACTTTTCCCCTATTTTATAAAGCAGAAAAAGAGCTTTACCTCATTTAGCAAGAGCTAGCAAGAGGTAAATGACAGTTTTAAGACGGTCTGAATATCATAACAAGACGTTAAAATACACAGAGATAAGAGAGAGGTTAAAGCATATCTAAAATAAAGATTATTTCCACAATTTAAATGCATACGTTTTAAAGAAAAAACTGTTTGTGGTCAACATCTTTCCTTTGTTTGCCTGTTTATTTCCACTTTGAGTTTCATCACCTATTACTTAGAAAAGTTTTATCCAGACATTACACAGACGACTGAGTGTAAGTCTGCTTCAGATAAAAAGGGTTGCACACTCTCCAGAAGTTCCTCTTTTACCACCTCTATCTTACAAAAGCATATTGCAAATATCAAATAGAGTTGTGTGATACCAACCTTTGCAATTTTTTTTTGTCCTAGTCAAACAACGAAATTGCTTGCAGAACGTTGCTGATATTAGTTACATCGTGAACTTTAATTTCGCATATGAAATATTCTGGGCTAGGTTCCTAGGATAGGACGTACTGAAAAAGAAGTCTCCTCTTTTGTGAAATGGCTCTTAAAGGAAAGCAAAGATTGTAAAGAAGGTGAGCTTTTAAAAATTACACCCAACTCAGTCTCTTTCAGAGCATGAAGAAGGTTCTTCTCAAATTTTTTCCCATCAAACAGAGCAAATTCTGGTTTCAGGGTGAAAGCTACATTCTGGAATGTGAAAAACGTCTGTTTCCTTTCAATTTGCTTATTTGAGTGCAACTATTTATAATAGCAAGTGCTGTAAGGACACAGTATGGTAAAGCTCCGGCTTAGCTACTTCAATTTTGGTGCATGAAAATTCATTTTGAATTTAATTGTGATTTGTATTATGATTCAAGCAGATGGAGAAAACATGAGTGCTATGTGGGAAGAGTAAAACATTAAGAGACCACCTAGAAGGAAAGCGGCACTAGCATGGAATGAAGAACATGTGTCCCATGCCCTCATCATTTTCCTATCTCCCATGTCAAAAGGTGTGCATAGAGTAGGACTGCAATTTAACTAGTACTAACTAGCAAGTTGCTGCAGATTGTTTTGTTGCTTTCTCTCTAGAACATTCAATATTCTTCATTAACAACTCATTTGACATCAGCAAACCTTCCTTGGTCAGGTTGCAGCCCGCCGCAGCCTTTGGGCTATCACTGCATGAAGCACCATTACTGAAGGGTACCCTCACTCCAGAGGGCTGAAACTCATTTACAAACACAGTTTCAATTCACACAGGGCTTTTTTTGATGTTGTTTTCTTTTTTTCCTCTGCAAATTTTGGCTTTTCACATCAGCATGCCTCCCGCTTTTTAAAAGTAGCTTTCTCCAATGCTAGCATTGAACAAATTAACAAAATTATATATTCAATTACAAATCACTTATTGTATCGGCTGAAGGGCAAAATTCATTATGAACTTCCATGCTCACAGTTTGAGACTTTAAATGCAGAATACATACAGTTCAAATTCAAAATATGAGAGAAGAGTATTTATGGTCTTGCTACTCTACATTTGATCTCATGTTCTCCCTCGCAGAACTTGTAAAATGGCAGTTTATTTCTGAGATTTTAACAGTAAGGTTTATTAATTAACAAATTTACATATACATATGCGCCCCTAAAATATACATTCCTTAATGATGTGGGAAGCTTCACAACAGCACAAACTTCTTCACTCACATTAGAGGCAACACGCTGCCAAATGACAGATATAGTCTATGGTATTGCAAGAAGATAAAAAGGAAAACTTTAATTCCATTAGCTCATTACTTCAGATAAGCAAATTATAGGCCTAGTTTTCAAGAAAAAAATAATTTTCTAAATATAATGAACTGGAGGATAGTATAGAATTGAACAAGAAAATAGCAAGACCATCAGGAAATATGGACTTCTCTGAAAATATCTACCTTGAGGAGGATGTGCATCTACCTTCAGGATGGTGTTTACGGGGAGGCAATATTAGACAGTTTCTAAGAAAATAAGCTATGGAGGGAAGTAACAGAAGGAGTTATTAAAAACACATATCCCAAAAGCACGAAGTTGCTAATAATAAGAGTTGCAACTTCATCCAAAAAAAAAAAAAACCCAAAAAACCTCAAAAAGTTAAAAAACGAAACAAAACACCACTGAAAGTAAAGGTAAAAACAAAATTCTGAGCATCACGATTCTGCCATTACATTTAGCATTAATCATAGAATCATTAGAGTTGGAGGGGTCCATTAAAGGACACCTAGTACAACTGCCCTGCAATGAACAGGGACACCTACAGCTAGAATTAAGCTACGGGTTAAGCTCAGCCATAAATGTCTGTGAGGACTGAAAGCAGCACGGCACACTGAAGAAGCACTGAGATATTCATTGGGCTGTTTTTACCCTTTGAGAGATGGTGGGAAACAAACCTATGCAATTCCTAAATGCTCCCAGTAGCTGATTCTGTAGAACTGTTGCAGCTGAGCATACACTCTCAAGAAATGAAAGAAAATGGATTGTATTTATGAGACACAGCAACCTCCACATACTTTTCTTGAAAATCCTTGTTTGCGGCCCAGAAGTTCTTCATAAATGTTGTGATAAACTAAGTGCCAGAGCAGGAAGCAGCCATGCATGTGATAGGAAAATTCACTAGCGTGGCAGGGGAATATATATGAATGCTTGCATTTGTTTGTTTGCTTGTTCCTATTTTCACAGCAGGCAGACTTATTATAGTGGCTGCTCTGAAACATTTCTAAAATATGCAGGGTTTTACAAAATATCTTTGTAATTGTAAAAAAGAAGTGTTCTGCTTTCTTTTAAGAACAATTACAGGAAATTGGTCGTGGCAATTTAATATCCTGTTTTATGTGGCTTCATCTCTCCTGATTCCCCACTAACCTGCTGGAACAGGTTGCTGTTGATTTATGCTTTTGTTTGTGAATTACACTGTAGAGTATCAGAAGCAATAAGAGCTTGAAAATTGCTTCTTGCAGTCAATGACCTCCTTGTAGTTTACTTCCTTATTTTATCATAATGGAGACATATTCACATGATGGAGATTTCCCTGCCAAAGAGAATGCTGTGATCCTTGACCTTAATGACAATGTTTTTCTACCTGCTCAAGGCATTACCAGTATTTTTGTGACAGCCAACTTTTAGGAACAGTTAGACAGGGTTTGCTATTTGGTGATGAAAGTGCCGTTCACTGAAATAACTACTGCTGTTAAGCAAACAACACTATATCCTTTAGACTACAATACCGCTCCTATAAGCTTTCATTTCTCTTCCCTGATTAATTCATTCCCTAAACAGGACTAGCATTGCTTGATCACCACTGTTAAGGATATTTATTTGTATCTCAAAATGAAATGGAAATCCCTAATAAGGGCCCTAAAGACTACAGAAATCAGTGGGTGGCTTTTCCTCGACTCCTGGAGGATCTGATCAATCTCTCTACGCAGAGAGTAATTACATTTTTCAAATAAGGAACAGAACACTTTCTTCTCCACTCGCTGATGCTCTTGGAAATGAGGATTAACCCCACTGCAGTTGAGCTAATGGAATTACATTGCTACATATGAGAACTGAATCAGATTCTCAGCAGGGACGCTTTCTGTGTAAAGGCAGAAATTTGGTCTGTGGAAAGACTGACAGATGCCCAACACCACATTTACACTGAGTGTAAGCACTTGTTACTAATGCCAGAGCAAGTGCTGTAACGTGCAGAGATGTGATCAGCTCATTAGGGTCTAATTAGGCATCTTGAAAAAGGTTAAGTCATTTAGCATTACTGACCAATCATCCACAAATATTATATTTCTAGAGAAGTGCGAACCTATTACAGAAGTTACTAATCCCAGTTACAGATCCCCTCCTTTCTTAGTAAACAAAGTTTATAAATTCCCATCTTCCTCCATCTTACAGTCCTCCCAATAACACCTACCTTCCCATCTATTCTTAGGTCAAGATCAACCACATTTGACACTGAGGTAGAAGTACCAAAGGTGTTTGGCTCCCAGCTTTGTTAAAAGACTTAGTATGGCATGACTGAGGAAAGATCCAGATTAAATCTCCCACAGAAAGAAGTGTTTGCAGAGCGGATTCGGCCATGATTAGAAATTCCGCACAGCAGATGGCATTGGAGAAAATGAAGCATGATACGTTAAATACTTGTTAAATAGGATATAGAATAGTTGTTAATGAAGATAACACATAAAAGTATTATTCTGCTCTAACACTTCATGTGACTCAGAAGGAGCATTTCTACTTATCCCAGACTATTTCTCTTCACAAGATTTCTTTGAAGTCTTTTTGTTTTAATGTATTTTGTTCTATTACCTTGATGATATGACAGTAAACAGCAGCATGAGATTTCTCCTAGGTTTCTTGACAAATTTCATTTCCCCCTCAAAAACAACTAAAAAGCTGAGGTTCAAAGGTCAGTTTTCTTTGCCTTTCTTACAGTGCCACTCCAATTAGAGCCACCCTCTGCTGAGTTCTTGCTTGTCTCACCTTCTTCAATGTTTTAATCTTCATACTGAACAGTTTCATATGCAGATTTTTGTCTCCTTAATTTAAATACCTATTATCTTCCTGCAAATTTAATAACTTATTATTCAGCCACATTCACGCTTGTCTTATTCAAACTTTATATCTTGGATTACAGAAAACTTCAGGTAGCACAGGAAGAGAATGCAGCAAAAGTAGATGCTCAGTTGTTTGTGGATTTGTTTTTGTTTTTCTTTCATTACAAGCAGATATGAATTCATTGCATATGAAAGTAAAAAGAATGTCAAAAGTTCCACTCCCCTTACACCTACACCACTGGGGAAATCTGATAGAAGTGGATTGATTACGGTATTGAATAAGGTATATATGCGTAAGACTGATGAGTTTACCCTCTAGTTACAGCTCTCTTCTTAGAGGAACATGCTCATCCCTCTAAGTCTGGAGTGACTGAAAAATGGCAGCAATACTGTGAAAATCCAATTTTAGAAGCAACATAGTCAAAAAGTTTCAATAGAAATAAAAAAAAAAACACTTAAATCACAGAGTAGATTAGGTCGTGGATGTTGTAGCCCTTAGACTTCAAATAGGAGAAGTCGGGTCCTCCATTCCAAGATCACACAACTGCCAGGAAGTACCTACAACTCCACAAGAGGGGGATTCCTCAAGGAGAAGGCACGTTCTGAGATTGCTGACTGAACTGAGCTCTTATGAAGAGTCACCTACATTTCCAGATCCCACCTGGCCTTGGTCTTTGTCAGAGGCTTCAGAAAGAATGTGAAGATTTAGGAAGTAATTCCAGATCCATGTGAATATTACAATAGAATAGCAAAGTGCCTACGGAACTAGGACAGAAACAGATATGAAATAAAATTCTTTTGACTTACATGGTTATATTCTACCCAGTCTCCTTCAATACATCAAGGTTTCCTGTTGGACCTAGCCTAAAGGTTTTTCCTTCTCAGGACAAATGTTCCTAATGACAGGAGAGCCTCAATAACAAAGGCTAAAGAGGATAAAACATTTCTTAATCTGAGGTTCCTTCTTCACCTTAATCAAGAATTTTCCAAGAGGTTGCCACACTGATGTAGATAGGAATTTAGAAAGTCAAAAGAACAGAGAATCAAAGCTGAGATAAATATAGAATCACAAGAGCATTTATGTCATCGTAGGAATACAACAGAAAAAGTACAGGAATGCTGGGTCACTACCACCATACACACAACAATGTACTGAAGTGCATCAGTACTGCTGCACTATTTTTCCTAATGATTAACTTTCCTGCTACAAAGAAGAGGAAATCATGTTTACACTCCCAAAAATGTAATCAATTATGGTGAACAATTGCAACATGTTAGATTAGGATTTATTTCATGACTTACTGCTAATTATCATCCAGAGGCTTTATCTTTCAGTGCATCTCAAGAGAACGCATTGCATTTATCACAGGGCAGAGGTGAAAGTAGCAAGTTTAGATCAGAAGCTACGGAGCTGAGTCCAAAGCAATAAAAAAGAATGTGATTAACTCAATCGTTAATCCCTGATTCTGGAACAATAACTTTGTCTTCTTGCTTTCATAACGTAGCAGATCCTTTTACAGATGCTTATATTTTATAAATGCATGTGTACTTCCCACCTCTTCACGATTGCTTTTTTTTTTTCCTCTACACTCATGTATAACCCTCAAAGAATATTTGATTTCCAGTCTTTTTCTGAGCAGCACAAAGCCATTCTTGAGACTCATCTCTTCCTATTTGCAGTGGCTACTGATTACGCACATCTAAAAAAGATCACCAACAGGACCCTCCTGTTGTCCAAGTCAATCAGCAATTATGATCCTGAATTTGTGATGTGATCTTCAAAGTTTACTACCACTGAAAGGGGTAGCAAAGTTATTAAGCTTCTTACACCAGTTCTTGTATTTTTAAGAAATGTTAGGATAAACAGAAGCATCTTATGTTCTCAACGTAAGCCTTCCTTTTATTCTAAAGAGGCAGCCTTTGTTTTTTGCAGGAGATACTTCACTTCTGTGAAATATTACAGTCAGCCAGCCAAGCTCGCTTAGTGCTAAATATTAGGACATTCACAACATTTTGTAAAATATGGCATACATTTCTGTTTCTCATAAACAGACTTCAATTCTGCTCTCTCTCTACCAATGGACAGTAGGTGTCTGGGCTTTCAGGAAAAACAAGAAAAATACAATCTGGATAGGCTTTAAATGTGACTTAATTTAGTTCTGTTAGAAGCAGACTGGAAGGAAGGAAGCTGAACAGCATTCAAGAAGACAGGCTACTTTTAGACATTTCTGCCTAGCATAGAAGACTTCAGGAAGCCCTTACTAGAAGCACAGCAAAAATGAGAAATATTGCCCTGCAGAAAAATGTATACGTCTGGAAAACTACTGAGAACTGCAATTTCATCTAGCAAAGTTCATCTCCTATAAGCACGACTGCCATGCCCATCAGCTTTCTGCTGCATACTACTATCGCTGTAATAGGTAACAACCCAAATCCCCATTTTGCACCCAAAATGCAACTAGCCCATCTCTTCAGCATACTTCATTCCTCACCCAGGGAAAGGTGAATGGAAAGAAAAAAAGTATAATTTTATTTCACTACATCATCAATGTTCCTCTGACAATTTTCGCTTTATTTGTAATCTCTTCCCCAGCCCCAGACTTGTGCCTTTAAATTGTTTTCTTTCACTGTGACGGGGATTTACTGCCATGGAGGGTGAATTTCAGTTTAATGCTACTTGGGTCACGTGTAACCCAGAATAGATGGAACATCTTGCGCCCTGGCTTTCCACCAATACAAATGTAGGTCTAGCATCTGCCATCCCCTCCCCACCTCTGAAAACATCTGCTTCAGTCCTCCTGATTTCTCTCTCTCCCAATGCCCAGTTCTTTTCTACTGCTAACATGACAGAATAATGGCAACTGCCATAGCAAAATATGAAGATGTTTTGCCAGCTTTATGCCAACAGCAAAACTCTGCAGTCAGCAGTTCTGCCTGCTGCAGTCACTTCTTGCTACTCCAATAGTACAGAGAGGTCACAGACAATAAGAAAATCAAGCCTGCTACAGCTGCATGACAGCAAAAATTCGGAAGGCGGTATTGAATTTACTATAACACAAATACTTTGTGGCATGCAGTAAGCTTCTGCACTTACAAAAGTATTCAGAAACACCCAACTTTATCTTAGCTCTCCCAGTCTACGTTCCCTCTCCAGATAACAGAACACAAGAAGTTCCTCTAGGAGCATCAGAGACAGGTTTTAGCTTAAATCGCTCTGATGACTCTTAATTTTGTATACCCTCTTTAATTCAAGGACGAGAAATCAAGAGAGAAAAGTCTTCCCAAAGCCGCTATTGAGAATAACATCTCCCTCCTCCCCTTCTAAACCAAACCATCATGGAAACCATCTTATGAAATATTTGCCATTGATTTTATTATCAAATGTAGTTTTACAACACTAAATTATCCAACGTCACTACCAATGGTGCAATTCCTGTTGGACTTTTCCTGGTCCCCTGAATTCATCCTGTTGTCAGACAATGTAAGCCCAACATTTTTTATATCAGCCTTGCCAGTAATGGATCCAAATCCTCCTGTACTCACATGCAAATCTGTGCAAATACCAGTTTATGGTGTGCTGTGATGGGCTGATTGAAAGACTGATGCCTATTGATTTTAATGCTTCTTGGAACACGTCGTACTCTGTAGGTTCAGGGAATTCACTTTTTCCTTTGTGTTTCAGCTTTTTCCTCTGTAAAATGTCAGTACTAATTATTATAATCACACAATTTTCCACTTCCCTAACACAGGAGACAAGAACCTTGGTGATTTCTATGCAGTACCATTAAAATGGTATTAGTATCAGCATAACTGAATGAAAGCAGTACCAAAAAGATCATTTTACGTTTTTAGACAGGAATAGTTTTGCTTGATGCATACCTAATTTTGACATCATAGCCTAATTACTTGAGCTTCATTTTATTAATGAACAGCATAGAAACGGTCATAAATAAATAACATTTTTATCTCAGCCCGAGCCATAAATCACTGAAGAGCAGAAGGGTGTGCCTGGAAAGCAGCCAGAAGTGCTTCTGTCCTGGCCTAAGAATCTGCAGATGGGCACTGCTAGAGACAGGAGAAACTGTCAAAAGACTTCACGTGTGGCCTCAAACAGCTTTTAGAAATGACACTGGAACTTTATTTAGCTATTCTGTACAGGCAGTTCTGAGAACATAAAAGTCTCCTTTTTAAGGGGAAAAAATGAGGGTCAGAAAGGTAAGTAGAAAGAAGTGCATGTGGTGGGTAGCTGGGTGACCTAGTTATCTGTAACCTACCTTCCTATTTGCATGGATATGATGTGGGAGGGAAACACACCCTGGCAGACTAATCCTATGGGTATATTTGAGATGAATTATAGAATAGAATCACAGAACATCCTGATTTGGAAGGGACACACATGGATAGTTGAGTGTAACTCCGGCTCCGCACAAGACCATCCAAACCCTATGTCGGAGAGCACGATCCAAACGCTCCCTGAGCTCCAGCAGCTCAGATCCATGCCTACCACCCTTCGGGGCACAGCCTTTTTCTCGCACCCATCTGACCCTCCCCAGATGCCATTCTCTCGGGTCCTGTCACTGGCTGAACAAACCCAGGGACCTCAGCCCCTCATGATAAGTTTTGCCCTTAGGAACATTCGCCGTCTTCGTAGCCCTCCTTTGGATGCTCTCTGACAGTTTTATGTCCTTCTCATATTGCGGCACCCAAAACTCTGCACACAGAAGCCCCAGTTTCTCCTGCCACCAGGAGTGTGATCAGAGACTCTCCTAGAACCATTAAAGTTGAGTGTTAAAATCCGTAAGTCGGGCTATGACTTACAAGGCAATAAAAACATTCCCTGGCAAACTGCCTCTGCTGCAAGCAGAAAATCATGTAAGTAATGAGTGTCAGTCCCAGTTCCCAAATTAGCCTCCTTCCCAAAGGTGCAACACTCCCAGACTCTGTGGAATCAAAACAGTACGATTACAGGATGTAGCTATAATGACAGCCATTATCCAAAACGGATAGCAAATCTCAAAGCGCTCTTTTTGCCAACCCAACAAGCATTCCCATTGGTTTTCTTGGGATATGCCTGCAGGTCAACTATTTCACTGAGCTCTAAGAAAATAATAATACATCAAACTAGAAACTTTGCGAGTACTGTAAGCAACGAGAGGAGGGGATAGAAAAAAAAAAGGATTCAGAATAATAAACAATCCCACTCCTGCTGAAATTCAGCATTACTGCTGAGGGAGTCTGCAAACACCATGTTCAAGTTCAAGGCAAGAGATTAACTCCATGGGCTTCATGCTTTTTTCCAAACACGATTGGAAACCGCTTGAGAGCAGCTTATCCCTTGACCACATAGAGATCATATTACTGTCTTGTAACTGACAGAAAGTGCTTTAAATATCAAAGATTTCCTTAAATACCTCTATGCAGTTTAAGTAATTGCTGCAAAGTTCCCAGCTTGAGGAATGCAGCGCACACCTCCCCAGTCACTCCACACCAGCCTACAAGGTTAGATTCAAAGCAATTAAAAATGAGCGCCATCTTGTCTCACTCACCGTTTTGCTCCCAAGAAAGCATTATATAACACAATGTGAAAAAGCGATGAAATTATACGGCAATACACAATCAGAACCAAGTTATTAGAAAACCAGTGTAAATCCTATATAGCTGCAAATCAGCTTTTAAGAATTTTCTTTGCAACTCATAAATCTCTCAGAAATAGTTGTCTTAAAATACTAAAGGTTCAGCTTGAGAGGATATTGTAGGCCCGTGTGTTGTAAAAAAAAGCTATTTAACATTTATTTAAAAAATTATTTAAAAAATGGGAGGTATGGCAATCTTCTTATCTGTTCTGTGACACAGTAAAACAAACATTAAGTGAAAAGTTAGCTGGAACAATGAGTAGCACTTGCATTTTAATACGCCCGCAAAATGGAAAACCGTCCAAAGCAAGGATTAGCGCTCAGACTGAAACCTAATGGGTCTTTAATCCTCTGTCACTGCAGAAAACAGGAAAATTACAGATTGAAAATGACAGTCTTTCAAATGACTTCCAGGAGTGTGGAAGCTTCTCAAAAATCCACTGCAGGGATGTGCATTATGCCAGCATAAGTCTATCAGTTTTGTCAGTAATCTGCTTCTCCTAATTTGTTTTAAGGAATCCTTGCATCGTATAAGGAAAGAAAAATAAGGAAAAAGTTGGAAGGTAAATTGTTTTGACTACAGGACATTCAGCTCATGAAATCTTAGTTATCAGTAGTTAGTGAGGGCTATATCCAAAGAAAAGTTATGATTTGCTATCAACAATACACCATAATTGCACCATCTTTATCTGCATATTTGTATGTGCAACTTTTAATTTCAAAGTGTTTTCTACGCATTTTCTAATTAGGTTGTCTGCTTAATACTTCTTGAGAGTCTCTATACTTCATCTCTCTTTGAAAATTAGGCTTATTTTGGTTCTTGTCTAGTTCTCTGGGATCTCACCTGATTTTAAGTGCAGACAGTGCTTTAGTTAGTTATGAACGCCCTAGAGTAAAATTTATCAGACCTTGATTAGCTGAAAGCATCTAATTGATATATGAGCACTTTGACAGATTCTTTATTCTGTTCCTGTTCCTCGTTGTTTAGTTATATTAAAAATAATTAACCTTTTATGGGAAAACCAAAACAGAATAGAGAACCAATATTTTGCATCTTCTGTTTTCTTCCTTTCCTAATGAAGAAATTTTGTACTGGTTCAGCACTAATTTATTTTAAATTCTTCCTTAAGTTCAATGCCCACACATTGTCACATGGACAAAGCTTCTGTTCTACAGCGCAACAGAATCTTTTTCTAAATGTTCAGGTTCCAAGATAACTATTAGAAACTGTGATAGCATCCAGTAGAAAAGGAATCCTTCGCTGTCATTAAGCTGTACAACACCAAATATAACCCCTAAGATAAACAAATACGTAGGACTATGAGTTCTACAGCAGTGCAGACTGATACGGAAAAGACTGACACACGATCAGTATTGTATAGTTAGCATGTCTTAATTAACACCAGCAAGACCATGGTCATTAGTGTAAGCTAGATAAACAACGCTTGACTAAAAATCAGGTATTCCAAATAAAACAGCAGCATCTAATTTTTGCGTTACGAATGCCGTTTCAGCTGAAGTAAGGAATATTACTGCAGGCAAAAATTAAATGCTCTTTGGTTCTTTTTTAATTTGGCCACTGCCTCAATCTCCTGCAAAAAAAAAAAAAAAAGCAGCATCTTTTTATAACACTTTGTGTGCGAAAATTGTGTTGCTGGTTAAGTAGGAGTGCATCTCAGTGGCTACTTTTCCATCTCTTAAAATAATGGAGTGTCAACCACAAAACATCTTAGTGGGATTCCAGCTATTGCCTCCTGATAATAATCGTATATCTTTTTCATAGTGGCCCAGGCAGATCCATAACATCATCATTACTCTTGGTAGCAAAGTTGGCTTTCTGAATGTCTGTTAACATAAGTACTGAAAGCTCAGACTTTGTTTGGATTGCTCAAGATGAGGCCACCTTAATTCACAGTTCCTCACTGAAAACTCAGTAACCTACCTTGGTTTTTACATTTGACTTGTGCATATTTCAAGTTACATACATAATTTAGTTCCATTAGTACTGTAGTTTGCATTTATGACCACGTTCTCCTATATCCATTACCTTAGATATATATCCTAAATGGAAGATGGAAGACAGCATAATAAACAGAATATTAACAACAGATTGGAAAAATACATAATTATAAAAAGTCAACCTCTAGCATAAAATAAACGCCCAACATTGACGGATTAAAGAGTGTAGGCTTCTTCAATATATGGTTTCAGGGAGCCTCTGCCATTAATAGCTGCTTCTTTTACAGGGATCAATTTCCACACAGCAAAGATCAACACAGATCTTCTGATTTCAAGACTCAATATTATTTCAGCAGGTGTTTTGCCCATTGAAGACTAAAATGTGTGTCAAAACATACCAGATACCATGGGAAATTATACTTGGGCTGAAAGAATGATTAAACATCTTTCCTCTAGTCTTATGAGAGGCTCACAGCTCTGTGTTTCACTTACATTTAACCTTGTAGTTGTAAAGAAAAACATGCAGTGGTTTTGAAATACCATTAGGACAATCTTTTAATCTTTTTATTAATCTTTTAAATTAATATAAGGGGCAGAAATGGGAATATTTCCTACAGAAAGAACAAGAAAACAGTCATGCTGAGTGGTTGCTTCACATTCAGCAAAAAATGTCCTTACCTCCCCTGTGCACATAACCCTGCCACAGAAATTCTCAGCATTTAGACTACAGTAGACCTCATCCACAGCTTGAAACCATCAGTACCATGATAAGAAGCAATGTAACTTCCTAGATTACACAGTGGAGCAATTATCCCTAAAGCAGATCAATAACATCAATGCTTTGAGCTCTAGAATAAATAAAACCTCATACTGGTAACAGGTTAATGGTGTTTCAGGCTGCTCACATCGCTGATAATAATTTGATAATAGTTAGGACTTGCAGGGCTCTTTCTGTCGTTATGGGTAAACTAGAGGTCCCCACTTAGGACATAACTCAGGCTGAGAAAAAAAAAAAGCACAGAAAAGAAAATAAAAATAAGGAATTTTGTTGTCTGAAGTGTGATCCTAACTCTAGCACAGTGACAGCCCAATGTGTCATTCTGCAAGTCTGAAACCAACAGCAGTAGACTCAGGTTTGCTCTTCCAGTTTAAGGGAAGATTTCACATTTAAGCTTGTGGTCATTTCTAGAGCTTTCTTGCAAGATAACAAAGGGCAGGATTTGACTTCAATGGAAAAGCTGGCTCTGCAGCTTGGTGGTCTTCAACACTTGACAGCACAAGAAATCCTACGAATACATGGTATATATCTAGGTTTTGCCAAGCTGTACTAAACCGCTCACTGGAGGTAAAATTATCCATTATCAAACTATCAAGCCAACAAAAATGCACTATAGGTGTATCCAACAGAGGCAATCAAATGCTTCCTTTAACACCACATGCTGACATTAAAATCACGTTTCAGATTTGCTCTGCAGTTTGAAAAGTCTCCTAGCAAATAAGCTTAAAATATAACCTTTTGTCCAGTTAAGAGCTCATATATCATTTACATCTGAATTCCTATATCTTTTCCAACAGTTGGGAACTGTTTCTGGCAGCAGTGTTTTAACAGAGAAGCATGTTATAAATGAAATATACATGGAGTAAAAATGATTATTTTACTGCTAAATATAATTTTTCTCATTTAAGTGATCATGGGATTCAAGGTGACTCCATCATGTGCTGAATCCAGCGTAGTTCAGGAGTAAAATTTAATCACAGAAAGTCTCCCCTGAGAAGCTAAATGTAATCTTATTGTGCTAAGATGGAAGCAGTCACTTATAGAAATCTCCCTTGGTTCAGCACTAACCCCCCCGCCCCACACACACACACAAACACAAAGCTCTCCCTATTGTCTGGGTTTGCTCTTCCCCTGTCTGTGTGTCACTCTGCCTACTGACGTATCAGAGCTCTTTCTGTACATGCCTGTAGCTACCCATATGCACATATTCACCCACTCACATATATGCCCATTTACCAAAGGAAATATTCAAAGGCACAATGGAGATTTCACATTCAGCTTCCACCAAATTTTTAATCCCATAGAAATTCATTGCTTAACATTTGCACCGCTTTGCTTCTCACCACCAAAGATTTTGACAAACCTCTGTATTCTGTCCTAGTGAGCACACGCATCACAGTACAGTCTTTATGTGCTGTTGACAGATGTGTTATGTAAATCGCGTCTGCAGTGAGCTCTGAGAACTTCGTCAACATGAAAATCACCATCTCTCTCTTTTCCACACAGAAAGCCCCAGTAAATTCTGTTTTCCAGTTAATGTTTATGGACACACTTGGCTTTTTTCCTAACTTTGTTTGATTAAATTACCTTCTAATTCAAAATGAGTAGATGCCCAATGTAAGACTTCTGTTACTTAAGAAGGCTCCTGGTAAAACTCACTTTAAAGTAAGAAAGTTTAACAAGAGCAGCAAGTCTCCTAAGCTGTCATACTCCATGAATAAGGGAAATAAGACTAATTAAAATTCCACCCTATTCCAAGGGAAGAGAAATGCCTTGTGGTGATTCAGTTTTCTTAACCTGTGTAAACAATTGTGAAATGCTGATATTTATCCACCTAAGCATATAGCTATCTTTTTTTTTTTCCAGGACAAAAAATCGTGGGATTCTGTTTTCATCACCATCTATACTCAGATTGCTTCTGCCTGACCAAACCAGTAGATCCAGGGCTAGAAGCACTGGAAGGCTGGAGATCACCTGCTGTCAAAGAAATACAGTTTCCACATATAGTTATTCCACAAATACCGCTCAGAGTTAGAAGCCTTTCACCATTATTTTATCATTATTTCTAGCTAACAGCTTGTTCTTTAAATATACAACACCCAAGTACCTTCTAGCAAGCTCCACTTTGTACTGTTTAATGTCACTAAGGTTTTGTAGATACTGGGGAGCAATATATCAAAACTGCTGATCTGACCTTTATAGTCTTCCTTGGGATTCCACTCATATTTGACTCCAACAGAAATTCTACTTTGTTTGTGATTTTATTTGATAACAGAAGGTTAGGCAAATGTAAACAGCCCGAGCAACAACTGTTTGCTCACATAAAGATACGAGTGCTGAACGCCTCGGGTATATTTTAGGCCTCTTCCTAATATCAGCTTGCACTCTGGCTCTCTCTTGTTTAAATTTCCACTTCTGCAAAACATGACCGGAGCTGCTTTGCAGCTATATTTTGCTCAGGTAGAAAAAGAAAACGGGCCAAGCAAAAACCAGCACTAAAATTTACAGAAATACACACTAAATCTTCTCAATCGTGTGAGTTATCACTTTGCAGTAATGAAAGAAACCTTCGCAACCTTCCAGCACAAGTTTTGATTCTATCCACAGCGAAGCCCGTGGACACGTGACAACCTCCAAGAAATACAGCCCCTTGTATTTCAGTGTCATCTGCAAGTGCAGATGTAAATGAAAACTGATGAATGTCAGTAGTGACATAAGAATGAAGGGACATAAGGCAAGATGAATGAACAGGACATAGATCAATAAACTGAGCACGTTCATCGGCCAAGGGGTTTGCTTGGAATATTTCAGAGGAATGAAATTTTATTAGTTATTAATCAACACAACTGCTAATCATCAACAAGCCATTATTTGTCTAAATAGGAAGTGTTTTAAAACATTATACCTTGTTTTGCTTCCTACTGAAACAGGCCCTTGTGTTCTACCAGATAGCGCATCTTATCTCCTGATCTTGAGCAGGACCAAGACACATATTTACTGCTGGTCAGAAACAGGTTCACATTCTCTGACATACTATGCTATTTTGGCTAATTGTAAATAGGGCCCAGTGAAGGGGAGGAGAAGTGAGACTTAAAAGGAAAAACAACAGCAAGAACGAAGACTTACAGAAGCCTTTTCATAAGAATTTCTTCAAGAGTATTCAAGACTATGTAAAGAACTTAAGAAAGGGCAAATACAGACTGAGCATCAAGAAGTGCTCCTGACAGTGAAAACGCAGGCTAAACAGCAAGAGTTATTTTTGACAGTGAAACATGGCAGTCTCTGAATCAATCTTCCAAAGCGAGAGCTTGGTCACCTCTTCAGCTGGAGGCCTGGCACCTAAGCCAATAAAATGGGGGCATACTCAATCTCCCAAGCTCTGGGGTTTGCATTAACTGTCCAGACACACTCTGGCAGGATCTACTCTGCATAACAGAAAGCCTGTTTCTCTCCTGATTTGCCAGCTTATGGTAAGATGCATCTGAAACTAACAGCATTACCTTATTCACTTGACAACATTTATTTTTTTCCCTTTCTCTTAGCATTTCTATTAGGGGGAAAAATACATTCCCAATTTCCGTACAATCCATATAAAGACTGCCTACTAAAAGGCATTTATATTTACCTCCCCGCCCCTCAAAAAAAAGAATGGGAAACTCTAACAAAGCCACGAGTAAGGCAGTGTGCATGTCTCTATAATTAAACTTTCTGCCCTCATCACAAAAGACACATCCTCTATACAAATCTCATCTGAGCAGTCTTGTTTGCTCCTAGCTGTGAGATGGAAAGCATCTGCAGTGAGAGCAGTATTAAAAGCATCATTTAAAAGATTTCCTACTGTTCCTTTCTTTTTCTACTCTACCTCAGATATTATTATTATTACTATGGTTTCCAGCAACACCTAAGAGATGTGGAATCAAAAGCTCAGATTTTAAAACCATGTAAATCTTAAAGAGATTAGGGTTTGTTTTTTTAAAAGCTTGTGAATCCTGACTATTATTGCCCAGAGAGTTATTGCTCAAGGATGGAGCCGGTGGTGGGAGCAGAAGGCCCAGCTGCATGAAAACCTGCAAAGCCTACAGGCCCGCTGCCAGGCAGTGCCAGCGCCAGCTGCATGGCAAAGCAGCCCTTCAGCGAATAAATGAAGCCGTGAAATTATGAGAATGGGGAGGAAGGCCCCAAAGGACATTAATTTTCCTGTGCTCTGTGAGGCATTTTAGTTCGCACGTCATGAGAGAGCACTCTTCCTGCACTACACACAACACCAGTGCAGCTCCAAAACAGCCCCAGCAGTCAAGTGCGTCTCTCTTGCATTTACATCAGCACAAACCTAGAGTCGAATTTAACCCAATTTTAACACTTTATTCATAATTTCTCCTTTTTCTTTTCCTGTCTCATTCATTTAAAGCAGCTGAGGGTACCTAATACAGCTGTTACCTCTTCAGTATTGACTTCGTAGATGTGAACTCGCAGTGATATTGTAGGAGTAATGACAGGTGAAAATGTTTCAAGTGCCTTTGTTTGGGCTCAACACAGCATATAAATCAAAAATTGTTATGTACAGCTTGCGTGTTGTTTACTGAAAATATACTCTGAGTTTTAGACCATTCAGGCCCCGTTATTTATTTAATAGGAACTACACATCTATACAGACCTGTGAACCTAGCTGTGAATTGTAAAGCGTGCTAGGGCTCACCCAGACCAATGATGCAGAGATGAGAATGTAGTGAGGATGGCACATATTCCAGCTGCTGGGGACAGACCATTATGAAACTGCTGTGGTGTCTGAGGGATGACAGGATTCCCTTGAGGAAAAGAATGCAAACCAGCCTGATACTGCACAAAAGAATCTGGGATGCTTTCTCTTTAGAGATCTGCAGGATGGAGCGTGGGCAACTCTAAAAAAGCTTAAAAAACAATAACTGGAGAAACTTCTGGACTAGAAAAGCTGCTTTTTCACAGAGGGGAAAATTGAGCACTGAATTCTGATTTCACATTTGCATAGCCTTTTTCACCCTTTCATTACATTAATCAAAGGTCATACTGAAAAAACGCTCCTTTAGTGGTTTCTGTGCTGATTTCTATTTTATTAAGCACTGGATTATGCCACAGTTACTCAATTTCGCTTCCAGTGCAAAGCCACTGTGTTATGTACATGCAAATAAAAAGTGGCACATTTCAGCTCCTCAGTCTAGACTGATTTATTCTTACCAGAATCTTCCTATTATCACATACCACCAAGCTGCTTGCTTGCTGAGATGCTTTTCTCTATGCTATATGAATATCTACAGTTCTAACTGCTGTCTGATACAGATGTACAACATTCTACAGTACACAAAACAGATAGAAACCCATACTGAAAAGTGACCTTGCCTGATCAAATATGAGGACTTGTGAATTATACCCATAGTTTAAATAGCTTTAATGAATTCAATTTTTTTTCTGAAAAAAAAAAAAAAAAGCATAGTAACAGTTTTAGATCAAATTTGCCTTAGGACTGAAAACCACTGAAATGATGTTGAAATGAAACAGGCTGAAAGAAATGTGGCATTTTCTGGTTCACCTGTTATGTATTCCCAATTTTCTGTCCAACATATGTGACGAATTAGTACTCACTTGCACACAGAAGTCACGTCAGATCAAGTAAGTGATGGCAAAACTGGAGACACAAGGCGAGGCTCCCGTTCACAGTCTACAAATTAAAACCAAAGCAAAGAGTTAATTTGCTATTTATTTGTCATTCTTACTAGTCGTCATTTCTGCCTCAGTTCTTCAGCAATGGGAAGTGGTTTCTCTCTGCTGATACTCTGAGGTTTTTTGAGTTCCTGACTTCCTTTGGCATTCAGCTGCCTGACCAGGTACGTTGTTCTGTTGGGCTCAACTGAACTGCAGAGTCCTCTGCATCACTTTGAAAATTCTTCATATTATAGACGCAATTGAGTGGTTTGGTTCCTATCATCTCTTCTCAGTTCTGCCTGCCTTCTTCTTTGCTGTTTTGTATTATCTTAATTATTTCTTGTGCTATGTATTTCTCTATCACATCTTCACGTTAAAAGCTCAGCACTCCTACATACAAGAAAAGTGCAAATCCAACTTTCCAGGCAATTACCTTCTAGCTCGACAAGACACTGTTTTCCTGAACTGTATTATAATGACTGTCAGCAATGGATCAATGATAATACAAATAGCATTTCTGCTTTCAGCCTTTTGCAGATGACTGCTGGAATGGGTCTATAGACCAAAGTAATTGGTGGCAGAGCACTGAGGACATGGCAGGGAATCACAAGAGCTCTTCTGGTCAATAACTACTTGAACAGTTATTTTCAGTCAAATGACAGCCACCCATGAACGTGCATGATTTAGCTAAGGTATGATAATGTATAAAATGCCCCTTTAAACAGCTTCTAAGCCCTCCGGTGGCACCAGCCACAGGACACTGAAAAAGCACCCAGTAAACTGTTAAAACACTCATAGTAAAGACAACCAACATAAGTTGATCTTGGTCGCCAGGTGATTGAGAAGACAAGTTGCTGTCAGCACAGTACACATTCATGCTGGTTTTGCCATGCTAAGGTGATGCAGCAGGCAGTGGCTGATGGACAATGAATCGACCTGTTCTGGAGAGAGGTTTGAGAGCTACAGCCTGCAGTCACTGTGGAAATGGGAAGCTTTGACAAAGGGAGGTCATGTCAGCTTCAGTGCATATTCTAGAATTATGAACAGCCAAAATTGCCAAATTTGTTTGTTTAAGCTCCAGTAAGAGATCAAATCAGATTAGATTGCCAGAGGCTGTAAAGTGCTTCAACTTTCAGTCTGACATCAGGAACATCAGCAGAGTAAAAATAATCAAACATACAGAGGATCAGTCATACATACAAACAGGAGAATCAAACAACATGTCCTTTACAGACAGACAGAAACCATCTCAAGTGACACTTGCTTCCTAAAACTGGTTGCAAAATATTAGGTTGCCGTCAAGATCATAAGCTCAATCTGCTTCAAATATTTTAAATTAGTATTATTTTTATACTTCATTTTTAAATAGCATCATAACATTCAGCCACAGAAAAATCAACTCTCGTGCTGGTTATGGTTTCACCATCTAGCAAAGACTCTCTTTTACAAAGTAGTAAAGGTGGCAGTAAGAGTACAATTAATAGAACAGATAATTTACTACTTCCAAGATTGCTTTTCCCCTCAAAATTTAACATAGTATGCATGGTATTTGCTGCATGTTATAAAACATGCTGCTGCTAATGACTTTTAAAAGGTAAGGTGGAACTGAAGATAGATGGCAATGAAAAAGGGCATGGGCAACTACTATCCTACTGTCTGTACAGGTAAACTTCACCAACCACAATCCACTAATGCGTTAGTTTTAACATAAAATTCAGAAGAAAATAAGGATCTTCATCTTCAAATGAGAATTGACTGCCTTGCTCTGCAACTGGCAGGACTGCCAAAGACAGAAATTAAATCAGATGGAAACGAGATAGAAATAATTCATGGTAATTCCACTTTCCCTACTACTTCACTTCTTATATTGGTTTTTCACAAAAATTATCATTCACACACTCTTCCAGGGGAGATCTTAGTGCAAGCATAAGGACAGGGCAGATCTGGGAGAGAGTGCAAGGTTCTCTTGAAGCCCTCCACCTTGTGTTTGTCTTTTATTTTTTTGTCAAAAAAATTACTCCAATTCTTTTACGTCTTTCTCATTTCCTTGGCAGCTTACATCAGCTCACATTAGTTTCACAGTTTTTTGTTCTTTGCGTTATATTTTGGGCATTGCCATCAGTTTTCACACAGCACAAAGTTGGGAAAACCCAGAAGAAATAATCCAAGTAAACATCCAAAACTTCATCTGTCCCAGCAGCCTGGGAGCTGTGCTCTAGAAGCACAGGTGGAGCTCACTCATAGCTTCTTATGTGCACTAGTTCAAAATGGGAGTGGGGAAGAAAGCACCTACCCATATAACTCGTACAAACACCACTAACTTGATGCATGAGTTTGGACGCTCTACTGTGCTTTTGTCCTCAATGTTTTTTCATCTGATGCTGAACGGCGTGCATTTCGTAAATCACACAGGGGATAAGTTGTTCAACAAATAAATAACTGTAGTGCAATTCATCTGCTTTAATACTTTTTAAAGTACATATAGAAAAAACTGAGATAGAACTGTTGGACCTTGTGGCAAGGGGTTAGCATGAAGTGGCAGTGGTCTCACTGTAGACACTGCACAACTCAACCTTCAGTCAGCTCCATCAGTTCACGTTTTCTGTCCAAGTGTTGCCCCACAAAAAGGCAGCCAGGACTTCAGCGTCTCTTGTCCTGAACAAAGAATTCAGAAGGGTGCATCCGTGCACAGGGTATAAAATCAATCGCAGTCCTTGAAATTATCTGCTGGGAGGCAAAGGCAGAACTTGATTTGAACGTTTGATGGGGACACAGATCAACTCAGCCAAGGTCTATTTTTATGAATTACTCAGTTTACACTGAGTGGTGAATTAAGGATAGGACTAGACTGCAAGCTTTTCTGCCCTTTCCTCCTCCTGTTCCACAAAGATAGAGGCTTGTTTCCGTGTTGTGCCTTTGTGTGGAGAGGGCTCAAAGCACACTGCTTTGGTTTTGTAGGTAATTCAATTGCATGATCTGTTTTTCACTGCCCCTTCATTTGACTCCGCTATTTCCCGCTGTTTGTAACAGTTCTTGAAGTGTGTGTGAAGGATGAAAATAAAAATGAATCAATCCGGAGAACACAATCCTTATTTAACAACCTCATGCCTCAGAAAAGTGGGAAGCTGAAAAGATACACAGTCCCAGAGCAAACAGAAACATTGCCCAGTTATACTAACCTGTCCTCAGGGCGCTAAAAATACCATGGCCTCTAGCCGGTATTTCAAAGGAAAAACTTTTTAACGTTATGAGTCAAACTAGCAAAAAAATAAATCAACAATGGAATCCAAGCAGAAGTCAAATTTTAGACAAAAGGAGCCCCATGAAAACTAAAGGAAAGATGTATTAAATAAAAACCTTCTATTCCATTTCTGATCCTGAGGTTTAAGGAGTCGATACACAAAACGCAACATCATACATGGCTTTAGTGCTACCAGGTGGTCTTCTGCACCAGCCAATACACTGTCTCTAACATCTCTGTTGCAGCAGGAGACAGTCCCAGCCAATGCTGCACCAGGTATATCAACAATCAGTGAACAACCAAAGGTTATATTTACCTCAGTCTTCTCTTCCTCCCTTGTTTGTCTGTCACACTTACATCTTCCCGGGGCTTCTGCTGCTGTGTACTACTCATGGCTAACAGGGAACACAAAACATTTCCTTCCCACCTATACTGATGTAAGCAAATGCAGTGGTGCTTTCAACTCCCAAGCTGCTACGAGTACCACCAGGATTTTTTTTACAGTCTTCCATTAGTGACAACTATTTTAAAACTAATTTTAAACAAATAATTGCTATTGTTACAAACGCACTTGCAGGGACGCCTTGCAGCAGACACTGCCAATACAGAACAGAGGGAGGGTTGTGGCCCCAGTACAATGGCAAGTATCACAAGTTATTCATCACAGAATTACCAGAGAACATCGCACACGCAAGCCTGATTTAGTTCAGTTGGAAATGGAAGTCACAGTTCAGATCCCTATCTGATGAAAGAAGAATGCTTTCTCTACAGATCTGGTGCAATTACTGTAATTTAAGTCCAAAACTCCCATTCATTCAGCTAAAAAGAAAACAGTTTTCCAGAATAACTACCAAAAGCGAACACAATGGGCATAGAAGCATGTGGCAAAATCATTTTCTTAAAAGTCTCGTAACTAGATTACACCATAGCAAATGAGTCACGATGATATACGTACCATTTAGTTGTTATTTACCCAGTGTACTCAGACATCTCAAGACTCGGCAGCAGACCAAAAGGGAGACCATCTTTAATTACCATACCCACAATAGGACACTGCTATTTCTTATTAACTAACTAGTGCCTCAAGGTTATCTTTTCCCTTATTTCCCAAATTTTCTCCCTTCTTTTATTTCTTCCACCAATCACAATCTCTTGTCTAACTTCTATTTATCAGGGAAAAAACAAAGATCATCAAAATCTCAACTTTGGAAATGAGATTAAAATATTTTAGTTATGATCTTGCTATTATCTTCTTTATTTAAAAGGTTATAAGAAAAGTTCTTAAAACTTGGACATACTACTAGTACCAACAGATACAAACTTTCTAATGTAAGCTTTTCCATCTATCACTAAACACCAGTGTTCTCCTCCAAATGTAAGGCAAATAACATTACAATACTTTCAATATTTGCAGTTAAAGTAAATGCAAAGAAAAAAATGAAAGGGCCTCAACTTGCTCCAGTAGTTGTTATTGTAACATTTACAAAAGAACTACATAAGTAAAGAAAGAAAATTATATTTCAGCCATCGTGTTCTTCCATGTTATTAAATGTATAGTTAGTTTCCAGGTGATCCTAAAAGAAAAATAAGAAACATCTTGGCAGTAAATTCAGTTTGATTCTACCTTTAGCCTGAATCCATGCGCTTTCTGTCTAAATGTGGAAGACATCTCCAAGGCAAATCTCAAGCCGGAACAAGCTAGCATGCTGCCTAAAAGCTGAACATCACATTTTCTTCCTAAATCTTTAATGCTCACCATGAACTGCTAAGAACACCATCAACAGTTACTCTGCAGAGTGAAGGTCTACAGCAGACCACATTTTGCACCCCATCAAAACTTGTCCATCCTTATGATTTATAACACTTCAAGCTGCACCAACAACAGGAGGATTCCTGTTCTCCCCTCAACTCGTCCAATTAGTGGAAGAAAAGCCAGGCATCAAGAAATCCAATGTCTACATGGATTTTTGGCCTTGCATTGATCTGTACATATATTTACAGCCTCTGTACATGATGCATACATTGTCCAGACTTGGAACAAAAGCCCAGCTCCTCCCAGGGCAGCTCGCAGATAGCCATGCACACAACAGAAGTAGGAGCAGCGTTTTACCCGCAATGAGCTAAGGATATAAATAAGACAAGGAGAAGAGGGAGAGGTACTATTTTCAATAGCTATTTTTGGAAAGAAACGGATCATCTTTTGGACATTACAACACTCTTTGATCTGAGCCAGAAAAAGAAACCTTAAAAGCTAAAGCAGATGGAGAACTATTGTTCAGAGCTTCAAGTTGATTATACTAATCAATACAAAGTCTAATGGAAGGGC
The DNA here is from genome assembly GCA_024606505.1 of Aquila spilogaster. NCBI lineage: Eukaryota > Metazoa > Chordata > Aves > Accipitriformes > Accipitridae > Aquila > Aquila spilogaster. The sequence goes on along the minus strand of JANHGO010000071.1, from coordinate 20,178,784 downwards.
TTGTGTCTTCTTGCAGGTATCACCCACCGGAGGCAGCAATTTGTGCTGCCCTGGCTTGTTGCCCTGACATCACAGGAGGACACATGGAGGACAGGAAAACTCCAGCTACATCCTCCTTAGGAGACCATACAGGAGAACAGCACAGATTCAGCTCTCTATTGTGTTCCTCTAACATAATTTCAGGTCTAAATTTTGTTCTGTACCATTATTTGCAATACTGTACAGGGTTTGGGGTCCACGAAGTTTCAAATATAAAGGCAATGCTTATCTTATAGGAAAGCAATTAGGTAAGATTATTAAATAATAGCATTTTACCAGTTTTAGATTAAGTTTTGCTGGAAGGACAAAAAAAAGTCTTTTCATCTATCAGAAGTTTTCTAATTGCTTCTGTTTGCCTACATTACCTTTTGACAAGATAATTGTTAACCAGACAGGAGTAAGAAAAAAGCAAGGCATCAGGCAGCCAGTGCATTCTTTACCAAATTAAATCAATGTCTCTCTTAAGCTTGGTTTGTCTAGAAGAAAACAACAGGAAATTAAGGAGGATCCAGCTCATTTTGGCTAGACTCTTCAGAGAAATTCTTAATTATGTGAAGGGAGATGAGTAATCTGTTCCCGATCAATAGTTCATGAGCATTTGTATACTTCTGTTTTGATTACTGAAGTCCATATATTAGCAATAATAATAGCGAATGTAGATGCAATTCAAACCTATTCTGAACCGACTATAAAATTTCCTGAGCAAATGTAAAACCATTCGGAAACACAATCTGTTTTTATTTTCCCATCTCCTAATTAATATAATCTATTCTACTTTGCTTCTCTGAAAATTCAAGTCTTAGCTCTCTATTTACAGTAGAAATGAACAATTTAAGTGGTACTTAACCCTACAGAAAACCAAAACTTGGAAAAATGGAAGCACCTACTGCTTGTTTTGTTTCGGGGGTGATTTTTTGTCTTTTTTAATCCTTGCTCAAAACTTAGGGTGTTGTTTTGTGTGGGCTTTTTTCTGTACATGTGATAAACTTCAGTATTCAGATATTCTCAACACTGAGATGTTTACTAAATGAAATGTGCCCTTAATGCTGGATGGCAATGCAGCCCTCCCATTCAAGGTAGTCTTAACAAGTTAAGCACACAGTTTTCAAGACACACGAGAGGAGAGAGAGTTGGTCAGAGGGTTTAGCTGTTTCTTATTTTTCTTCGTTAAGTATATATAATCTCTTCATATCATTCCCACATTTTTGGGACTGGTAAAACTAGTCTGAAGGAAAGGGGGGTTACATGACATTTGGAGGAAAAAGACCTCTTTCTGTCCAATAAATAAAATCTTGGCTTTTCCAGGAGATGTCCGAGATCAGGACTTGGCCATAAACATTTAAACAACGTGCATCTCAGCCTTCATTGTTTGATCTGCAAAGCTGAGTAAATGATTGAGAACTGCTGTTGTCTTATTTCCGTCTAATATATTTGCTATTTGCAACTAAGGTTTGATGTATTTAGGCTAACCTAAAGATTTTTGTTTAATCAAATTATCCACTTCAGCTGGGACTTAAGCACTGGGCAATTTGAGTATACGACTGATCACATGAGTACCGTGGAATTGGTCTGGCAGCTTGACTGGATGAGCTTCTGTTGTCCCATATATGACTGGTGATTTGGGGACATGAAATATGGGCCAGTGCAAGGAGGGTGAGGGCAGCAGCATTAATTTTTCTCTTCTACAGATACATTCAAGTCTTCCATGCTCTACAGCTTTTTTCATTTTCAGAACAAAGTTCAACTGAAGTTTACTGGAACAACTGTATAAGAAAAAAATATGGATCCTTCAGGAACTGGTTGACTCCTAAGAGTACGGGAGCTTCCCAATCTGCATCTGTCTGTCTCCTCTGTGGCACTTGCCCCAGATCCTTCCACATAAAGACAGCAGAGCTACAACTCCTTCCTGGCTTATCATATTGCCCCGAAGAATATTGCCATTGTTAAGCATTCCATGTTAAGCTGTACTGATGTTATATTAACAGAACTTTACTTTTCCTTTTTTCCCTTCATTCTCCTTCCTTTGCCTGTCTCCTGAACCTCCGTTTCCACAGGAGGCCCCCTGGCACACAGGCTCCAGGCCTCAGGTGCAGGAGGGCTATGAACCACAACTGGGGCACTCCCAGGAGGATGCAGCTGTCTGGATATTTGCACTGCTTCACCTGCTTGCCTCCATACTTCCACTGTGTTATATAATAACACATTTTGTTTGAAGAAAGCTTTGAAGCTTATTTTTATAGTCTTAAGAAACCTAATCTTAAAATAGCAACTTGACAAAAAATATACAGCTAAGAGCTCATATGCCAAATAGACAACGTCTTCTGTCAAACCTGTACGAGGACTACTACTTCCAGTGCTTGCATTTGTCTTTAACAGTCTCATTATTTCAAAGCCACTCTAAATTTTCTACAAACTCAGAAAAATTCAAGAGTATAGCATATAGTTTACGGACCAAAACCTATTCCACGTACACAAATATTTTGAACTATTAAGCTTTGTGTTTTACTGTATTTACTTGACAGTAGGACTCGTACCATCCCTTTTTGTGAATGTTCAGAAGGGAGAACCTACAGGTTTTGCATACCTACCTATGAACAAACACTGAGGATAGAATAAAGAGACCACCTTGTAACAAAAGAATCAGAGTATATGAAGGCGAGAGAAAATAGTAACATTCAAGTTGAAATCACGAAGGAGGTTGTGAAGAAGGACCACAGAACCAGGAAAACCTCACATGTTCAGGTGTAATTTGGATGTCAGTACTCGCATCTTTTCTCATCTGAGATGTCTTCAAACTGGGGATGTTTAAAGGCTCTCATTTTACAATAGTAGCATTCACAGAAATAAAACCCTGTATTAAGCCTGCCACAATCATCCCTAGAGCATGGTAAAAAACAAGAGGTATGAGAAGGGAGACATAAGGATATAGGTGTTTGGCTAACTTAATTTGGCTTTCATTTGCATCAGAATAGAATTCGGTGTGTTGACAGAATAGACCAGATACTTAATAAGTAATATGTTCATCAGAAAATTAATTTGGCAGTGCTATAGCAGGCTTGAAGCGCCCCGAATAGTTGGTAGCAGATGGGAATGCTGAGTTAAGTGCAATCACAGGGACTCAGAAAGTGGAACATATAGCTTTGAAAATTGTTACTTAAGCTGTTTATTGTTTATTACGCTTTAAATATGGAACACCAAACCTCTTTGTATACCCTGTGACCCAAGGAATAAGATTTCTTAACTCTGTGGGAACGTGCACTAATGCAACATGTTGTGACATACTGATATGCGTTGTCTAAAATCCCTGTCACCGAACATAGGAGCGGTACCAAGCTATCCTCTGAGAGAAATGCAAACGGATTAGTAAAAGCACCCAAATTATTTCCAGGGATCTTAACTTGATTTTTTGATCGAATATTAGACGCATTTAGCCTTAAATAAAAGCAGTATCAGACTCCATGAGATATTGCTTCCAAGGTACTAATTATGTTGATAACCCAGCAGGCTACCAGATACCAGAGGGAAAGAGATATTAATTGCATTCCAGAAGACAAATGGGAATAACATTTGCATGCACATTTTTTCAGTAAGTTAATTTGTACTCTATTGTATTTCCACCTTGTGAACTAGAGGATGCGTAATAAATCAGGAAAGGGTACGTTCACAGAATGCAGAAGTTGTTAATGTCGCATAAGTGCTTATATTCAAGGAACAAAGTTAGCTCTTCTATTTTCACATCTCTTATAATTCCTGGGTATCCTTGAAATCCTTTAAGTATTACGCTTCCTAATTAAGCATACAACACAGCACCAAGCTCCGCTGACTATTCTGAAAGAACATTTTGTATTTCCTTCTATTACAACTGATTTCCTTAATCCAGTTCTTCACTATATGGTCTCCAGGCTTCTCTGATGACAATTTCACACGTAGGCAACTGAGCTACCTTTAAACTGTTAGAGTTTTAGTCAAGGCTGTGCAACCAAATTCTGTGCAGGCATCCCATAGACTGCCAGCTAAATTTTTCATAGCCCATTATCAACTGCAATGACAGCTCATTACATCTCCTGAAACACTGACTCCTGGTGCGAGAAGTAATGGCAAGACAGGAAACAAAGTGCCAGACTGTACCACATTACTCGGATGTTACAGAACGCCCACTGTTATTAATGGACTGCAGCTCTCAGGAAGAAGCGAGCAAAGGGAAATATCTCACACTAGCTTCAGGACTGGAATGGAAACAAATAGCTGAAATATATAAAAATAAGTCAAGGGATTCCATTTCAGAACAATTTGTTACCAGCTGATTTTTAACACTGTATATGTAGTGGCTAAGGAAGGAAGTCAAGTAATACATTTTTCTCATGGTTTAGCATTCTGTTCATACTGGGGAAGAAAAAACATAACAAAGCAAACCAGGTGCCTTCAGCACAAGAGAGAGCAGCAAGGCCTCTGGGACTCTCACATACCTATTAACGTCTGTTTTATTCTGCATACATTCAATCCTCTGTATTAACATGCACCCATATTGGCAAGTAAAGTTTAGCACACAGCTCCCGAGGGGTCTAGAAATACAGTTGAGAACAAGCAATTTCAAAAAGCAGAATGAAGAGAAAAACATGTCCTAGATGTGGGAAAAAAAACCACAAAGCAAAAACTACTAAAAGAAATATCTACCTAACACTGAGGTTTTGAGAAGGGAAAAGGAGGGTGACAGTGTAAAGCAACAACAGCTTTTTCTTGGCTGTATCTCCAGAAGAAAAGAAATCTTTAAGGTAACGCTCTTTCTTCAGCTAGTATGTGAAAAATAAAAATCTTCCCAATTTAAAAAACTCTAAGAGTACTGGGAACAGCATGTACACGCAATACAATACTGTAACTCACTGCCAGAATAATGGGAAGAAGCAATAGGAATGCTGAATAGACTCAATTCATTAAGCTTTCTCAACAGGTTAGCTGTGGGAAAAAGAAGAGAACAAGAGAAAAGGAAACTCAGAGGGTTGTGGTCAGTGGTGCAGATTCTAATTGGAGGCCTATATCTAGCAGTGTTCCCCAGGCATTGGTTCTGGGTCTGATCTTGTTCAACATCTTCATCAACGACCTGGATGAAGGGAGCAAGTCTGCTGACAATACTAAGCTGGGAGGAGTGACTGACACAACAGCAAGAGCTGGATAGGCTGAAGACCCAGGCAGAAAGAAACCTTATGACATTCAATAAAGGCAAGTACAGAGTCTGACACCTGGGGAGATATAACCACATGCATCAATACAGGTTAGGGGATGACCTGCTGGAAAGGAGCTCTGAGGAGAAGGACCTATATGTCCTTCCCATCATGAAGCTGGATACCACAAGATGCACTCCAGAAGCCTGAACTATAAGACACATCTAACCTAAGGCAAAGATTTTTTCTTTTCTCCTCTTGCCATTTCATTTGGTTTAGACTACACACAGAAAGAACTCTAGGTATAGATCGGACACTGGCAGGAACTGCTTCATGGAGAGAGCAGTCAAGCACCAGAACAGACCGCCCAGAGCAGTGGTGGAACTCCTATCTCTGGAAGTACTTAAGAAATGTGTCAACATGATGTTAAAAGACATGGTCAGTAGGTCTGGGTGATAGTTGGACTTGATCACCTTGAAGGTCTTCTCCAATCTAGCTGATCCCATGACTCTATATTTCCCCTTTTCCTTTTTACCCTAACTAATCTTCATACTTTGCTGTGCTTTGTTTGCTAAGTGCTTCCTCTCCTGTAAGAGACCTACATGGAAAATTAACTCCTTAAGTCAAGATTACATCAGAATAACATTTCAGAAAGAACTCAGATCCATCTCTATCATTTGACTGATGGTAACAGCTTAAGGGTTGTCTTTCAATGTTGTTTCAGAAAATGAGCAAAAGAAGATCAGTGAGTTGAACTCAATACAAGTTGTTAAGCTTTGGCTGAACATAAAGGAGAATCAATGGGAAACTCTCGATTAAAGCAATAGACAAAATCTTTGGCATGGCTGTTGTGCAACAGTGGTAAGAAAACACAACTGTGTGCAAGTTAAAGATACTGTCACCAGGAAAGTGAAAAAATAACTCAGCTGAGAGCATTAAAATAATAGCTAAAAGAGTGAGAAATCCTCAGCACACAGTAATTGTCATACCAGCAGCTCCATGTAAAAACCATCAACAGGAGCCCCAAAAAAGCAGCGCTTCCCTTTATCATATTTTTATAACGCAGAGTGTGCATTCTACCATGAGGCAGTCAATTTATATGGATCAGACGATCACCTGCGTTAAATCAGCATACGGCGCTGGAGTTTCTCTATATTCTACCAATAAATTTTAAAAGAACTCATTAGATTGCAAGAGAAAACGAGCACTGAAAAACAGTAATTCTGAAGATCACAATAAGCAATATATTCTGTAGAAATGATGTTAATGGGCCACATCTTTAATTGTTGCAGTAATTCAAACTCTCAGCACCAGAAATCAAGACTTTGAGCTTTATATGATTATTAGAGGCAGTGCCTTTGGTGAGTGTCTCAGTTTCCACATCTACTCTCTTATGCTCTTAAATTAATGCAGTGCTACTGTATTCCAGAGAAAACCATAAGCACACAATTCCTTGCTTGTTAAAACATCTTTACTAACAAGTCGCCCGTTTCACTTGTTTTGTCAAGATAGAAATAAACATATTTTCATTTGTGTTTCATTAAATTATTCCACAACCCATATGCAGTGTCTTGATGCAGTTTGAAAGGTGAACAGATGGGGTTTTATTTTTAGCTCGCATTAACACAGCCCATCAAACACTCATTTGCCTGATATACTATCATAATATAGCTTACTACTCAGCCTTTAAAGTATATCTTTGCCTGCCTTGTAACATTCAAATGACAAAAGGGAACTGTGTGATAAATATTTAATTACAATCACGATGATCGCTTTGTCACTGAAAACCAGCGTTTGCAAGTGAATAGGAGAACTCTGGGATTAAGGAGGAGCACTTAGAGACTACGTGCTATTGAAATCAAAGCACTTTTTTTTTTTTTCTATTAGAATCTGTTAAATAGGGGCTCTTTAAAGACTAGAAGAATGTTTGCAGGAACCAAGTAAATGCATGGCTTCTGTTTTGTTACATGGGGCATCCCTGTACTTGCTAGGTATAAAGCAGAAGTAGGTGGAAAGTTTTGGTATAACTAACTACATGCTTTCAACTGCATTTTGGACACAATCTATTAGTGCATATAATAGAATATTGACTCCAAAAGCATAGGATACAATGATAAAAGAGATTTAAATGCTAAAAATGATATACTTAAATAGTTCATGAGACAAAATTCAGTTAATTAAACTATTTAAACTCTTTTGTTTTTGCTGGGCATGCATGTTGTACAGAGCTGTACAGAAGAAAGACTGGCAGTTTTCAGGGTTTGTGGGTAGGACTGTACTACTTTGCATGTTCACAGCGCACACCGTTTCACAGCCAAACCATTCACCCCTTCAATGAGAAAGTATAGGATCACAACAGGATCACAGCCCACAACCACAGGCAGCACTCGTCTGCATAAATACCTCACTGAGCGAGAACTGCACTTGTGAGGAGCCACAGGAGATGGCTGGAGCTGTGATTAAACACTAGTTGTTTCCTTGTCTTCTGCAGGCATTGGGACTTCTAAGGAATGCAGTACACTAAAACACACACATTTCCAAATGGAGTAATCATCTCAACATCCAGGGCTGTAATGTCACTTCACTAGAAAGGACGAACAACAGAGAGCAAATGTCTTGCTTGTCAGCACTATTACAACACTCCCTCGTCTGCACACATCCAACACATGTGAGGTCAGTCCCCTAGATCATTAGGTTGCTTAAAATGAGGTTAGAGAATAACCCAGAGACTAGAGAACAAGTAGCGTGACTAGATAACATGTTTTCAAACTGATGCAGGAGAAAGTGATGGCCTTGCATTTTAATTCCAAGATAATCATTTATAGCCAAGCTCCAGCAGGCAACTCAAAAGAAATATATATGTCTGAGACATGCTGAAATCACAACAATCAAATTTCAGTTTGAAGTGGGGCCAACTCTTCACCCTGCTACATCAGGTCTGTGTCCTTCATTCCATGAGCATCTCTTCCAAGAGCCCCATCCTCCCACACCAGCACCCCTCAGGGCAGCTCAGCCCATCACCACGTGTTAGCAGTTGTTGGAACCAGAAGATGACTTTTTGGGGAGAAATGGCTAATAATTTTCACGTGGCAGAGGAGATGAAAGGTTTTCACATGACCCAAACACTGCCTTTCGTTTCACATGGGATTCCTGCTGCGAGGAGCCAGAATCCAAGTGAATGGCAATACATCTGACAGAAAAATGGTCACAGGAACCAACGCAAATGTTTTTTACTGAAAGAGAGTTACCCCTTTTGTGACTGTCAATGCTGTTATCTGAAAACAGAAAAAAACTCGGAAAAATATCAGGCTGAATAACGCAAAAGGAGAAAGTATCTAGTGTCTCCCAGTCAGAGATTAACTTTCGTGTTTGACAGAAAAGGCTAAATGTGCTTATATATCACTTATTGCTAAATCAATTGATGGTAAGCAGATGCCACCCTCCATCTTTGCTCACGCTCTCTGCTTCTATCCATATTACTAATGTGAGAGACAATAGAGATAATAAAAAACCCAGAAATAGTAAAAAATCCTATGTGAGGAGATAAATCAAATGAGACAAGTCAGCTCTATATAAAGGCTCTAAATTATTCAAGCTGCCTAAACACCCAGAAGTGCACTCACAGCCTCATACTAATGACTGCAAATTCCAAACAGCATCACCACACTTTTTTTCTATTTTCTTTCCCCCCCCCCCCCCAAATAGTTAGGCACATTGGAATTAAGTCTTTAAATCCTTATTTAGTCAGCAGACACTCTGTACTAATTAATATGGAGAACAATGACCATAGAAAAGGAGCAGATGGCTCGAAGACAGAGCAAAGATAAGCTGAGAGATGTGTGCGAAGATAACAAGCGCATACTCAAACATTTTGTAAACACTGATAACATGCAACATAACTCTTTTGAATGGATAGACTTGATTTGAAATAACATTTTAAGCAGAAAGGTCAGATGGGTTTTCACATTTAGTCAGATGAGAGAGAGAGGGAAGGATCTATTTCCCAACAGATGCTGATGGCGATGATGATGGAAACATTCTCATCATACACCAGGAGCTGGGAACATTTCTTCACACTTTACTGGTAACTTACCTAACGTAAGAATTACATCCAAAACAAAGAAAGGAAGAAGGAAGACTACCGTTTCTGCAGTATTAAAATGATTTCCTTTTTCCTGGACTGTATTTCTCATACATGTTCAAAAGATAGAAGAAAAAAATATTTTGATAGTTTTCAATATGAAATATGAGTGTTATGTTCCCATGTGAAAACTGATTCCTCAGTAGAAAGAGAGATACAGATCCTCAGAAGATTCTAATAGAAGAATCCTGATCTCAAATTATTTTTACGTTATTCTTGGTGAGATCGCTGCAGCACGTAACTCTGGATTAATACTATAGAGCACTTCTGTTCCTATTAACCTATAGGGAAGGAAGGGAGGGATGAGTGTCTGGAGGGCCAAGGGACACTACCACCACCTGGGAGCACAGGAGACAGAGTTCGGCCAAAGGGGTCCTTCCAAGTGCAGGAGTGCTGGGAAGAGCAGACCCCGCTTTTTCAGCCAGGATCTATGGACTCACACTTTAACTTTGGTTTTCACTCCAGATGCAGTGGCTTTTTTTTCCTGTTACGTTCACACCCAAACATCAGTCCAGTTAATTCTGCATTAATTTTGTTAATCCTTTCTGTTTATTAGTCATCCCTGCCCTTCACTATCTGCAGCCTCTGGTAAGAGTCCTGAAAGTTAAAATCTGCCCTAAATAGCATCCTGTGGGAAAAGTACTTCAAAAATGTCTTCAAATTGGTAATTTTATGCTGCATTACATCTTCAAATCTTTGCTGTTTCACATTTTATGCTGTGATAATCAATTGATCTTTACCCCATTTTTAGCACTGAAGACCAAAAGAAATTATTCTACTGGAAGTTCAGGGCATCCCTAAGAAGTGAAATAGGATTTTTTTTTCCCCCCATCACAGCTGCTTTTCCATAATGACAGACATGACAAATTGTAATCGAACAGGTTTTTTGATTGGTTTTGATTGAGAGTATTTTTCTGCTTCACCTTCCAGAAACATTCACATTCTCACACCACACAGCTCATACATCAGCCCTTAATCCATGGTGAGGTGCACTGAAATGGGAGGAGTATGATCATGCCATGCAAGATGAAAGAATAGAAGACGACAGATCTGGAAAGAAGTTTGACTTTTAACCATGGAAAAAAAAAAACCTGCGTGACCCGCTTGGGGGTCACCGCATGTGATCGATATACATAGTTGAGCCTACTCATCAACGCACTTCCCTCAAGCTACCCAAGAACTCTCTTCCTTCAGACAACTTCTAAGTGCAATAAAACTATGATTTTTCTCAGCCCCTACCCTGTTACCATACCATAATGAGTTTTCTACCTCCACAGTCATTTTTAAATGAGTTTACTTATGATTTTCCCGTCAGCTTTAAATACAGTTTTGAAATACTGCTTCAACTGATGGCCAGTTTTAAGATTTTACAGACATAATTCCTTATTAAAATATTACAAATCAGGAAATGAGGTAAAAGAAAGGTTTCATGGGCAGAAGTACTGCAGCGCGATAGAGATAGTACACTACATTCTCATACAAAAAAGCAGTCTACTCACAGACTCTTTCAACTTCAATTCATTTCTATTTTATTTCTGCATATCCAAAGTGTAACTCTTTAACCTCTCACCTTTCAAAATGAAAAATTAACAATACCAACATTTACAGGATATTGGTTTAAAGACGTCAGTACAGGAAAATGAAAAACTAAAAACAGAATAGTGTTTATCAGTTGCAAAGATTTGGCCATGATAAATGCAAACGTTACCATTGATAAAATTATCCACCTCAAATTATTATCCTCTCCCAAGAGGAATTTGCTATAATTCTGATGGATGACATTTATATCAAATGTACAACAAGAATTACTATGGTAACAAAGATACATAAAGAGAAAGACTTGTTTCTTCTATTTCTCTTTCATTTTTGCTTTTGGATTGTATTGTCTATGAGCAGTACAAAACATCTTGGTATTTATTTTCCTTGATGCTGCTGTTGAGCTCCCCCAGTTACGGACCTCAGCCAGAGGTGTTGGGCTGCCCATGAGTTTGGTGCTAAGCGGCGTTGTGCTGCTTTGTATTTCTGATGCTGCCGTATTGCACATCACAGTTGTGATGCTAAAGGATTACAGTGAAGAGAGGAGCTTTTTAAAAGTTCATATTAAAAGTAATAGGTTTCTGAGAAGGTACTGTGAGAAGGCCCATCTCTTGGGGTATTTATATTATAGGAAAAAACCATGGTAGTAAACATACCATAGAGTAGAGAACAATCCCAAAGGAGATGAAAACCAGCTATTAGTTTTACTTCTCTCTAACTCACAGGATTTTGCACTAACAGACATACTGCTCCATTCCACTGAAAGAAGAATATTTTATTAATCTCAAACTCTCTCATAAACTTGAATTATTTTAATTATCAAATAATCAATTTTCACAGACTGCAATTTGCCAAGCCGCATAAGCATAGCAAAGCAGCATTGAATTGGAAAAAGAAAAAGAAATATATTCCTTTAAATAGAGAGTACCTGGTGTGTCCTTGAAGTCTTATTGTTTTGGGAAGGTGCCAGCGACCAACACAAAAGCCTGTAATGCATGAGAAGATTGTTTTGCTTTTCACAAGTCCACTTTTGAAAGTTCCATAGATTAACAACAGACAGAAAACCATGGACATCTGCACTTCAAAAATGCTCAGAAAATGAGGTAGGGAGTTAAAAGGTAATTATCTGCTACAGAGCCTGCTCCAAAGACAGACAAGAGAAAGCTGGTAACGTTCCCCATTCATTGATGTTAAAAATAAATAAATCAGGATTGTCCCCTAATATTAAATAATTCCTAGCAAGCTAATATCAGCCAGAAACTTCCTTCACTGGAGTCCAAAACTCCTCTTAGCACCAGTAATGCGGCTTCAAAGCAGAATTTGGCAGCACTGTAGATTAAGCACATGAAAATCTCCACTATCCTCATCCCAGCCTTGCTGACTGCCACTCTGCTGCCGTCTGCCAAAAGAATTGCTCCAAGCGTTTACACGGCAAGTTCCCTTTTACGTCTGAAGGCATTTAGTTAAAAGAGAATTACTGTCTCCGTTTCACAAATAACGGCATAGGCAAACTAAGAAGTCATTACATAACCACAGTGAACATGAGATTAAAATCAGATTGTGATTCCTTAGAGCTTCCTCCTTCATTTGCTCAAATATTTCTTAGCCATGTCATTCAGAGTGAGGGTGCAAACACATCCGAAAGCTTTTAGGTTTCTATGTGCTAGGGAGAAGTAGCACTCTGGGTAGTAGAACATTCAACTTGAGCAAATTTCTTAAAACTAGGCCAAAATCAAAGCACAGATGCGAATGTTACAGCAACCCCCCATCCTACAGAGCTCTGTGGACTCTGTAATTTTGCTTGAAGCTCAACATTTCATGTGATAAAGTGACTTGGATTCAAAATGTCAACTGTTGCTCAATGTAGATATGTGTACTACGGTATTCAAGTGACAAATCTATGATAGCAATGTTGCTTTTAAAAATGGCACAGAGCACAGCAGCAGAAATTAACTGTTGCAAAGATAAAGCAAGGAGAAGATATGCTGCTTAAGATTTAAGTTATAGTCTCTTTTCAAGATAAAGCAGTACATCAAAATTGAACACAGTTTTCTTTCATTTCCCAGTTCCCATTTAATCTGAATGAGTACCTAAAACATTTTGTACACTGCTGTCAGCCTCTCAGCAAAACTCCACCAGAAACTTCCTTTAGAGTCTTTCAGCCTCGCTTTCCTCTTTCTGCTAACAGCAAGACAAGAGGGGGAGAGGGAAAAATAAATGAAAATGAAAAACCACAGTTGGTTTCACTGGAAGAACGTACCTACATCCGCACCATCAGCACCCGTACTTCAATGTAAATTGGAGTAGAGATACTCACAATAAACGGACTAGATTACACAGCATTTGCAGAAGAAATGAAGCAGCAAGTCATCACATTGCATCTCTCAAGGTTTTCTGTTGGCTGTTGCTACAGCACTATGTCACCATCACTCATTAATTCTGCGCGCATCAATCATTTAAAGTGAAATTTTTATATCAATACCAAGGCAAAGTCATTTGGACAAACACTCATCACTTCAAGCTTCTAAGTGAAGATATATGAAGCAGAAGAGAAGAATCCAACTTTCTTCCCAGATTTGGATGCAACTGATATTTTATTGCATTGTGTCTGCAAACCAATTTTCCCAAGTCCAAGTCTTGTCCTTGTGTTTCAGCTTTTCTGCAAATGTATTCTGTCACTTCAGTCGCCCTGATATTTTGGCCTACCAGAGACAAAGATAAAAATGCTAACTACAGCACAAATACAGCTGCTAGACTAAAGAGAGCACAAAGAGGTAGAACAGCCTAAGCCACATTCTTCATTCTTACACCACCAAACTGCGCTTGCTGTCATCTTTGCTCTGGAAGCAGCTGATGCCCTTGTTTGAGCAACTAAGAACTCTCATTTAAAATCCCAGCTTCTTACAGAAGAAAACAAACAAACAAAAAAGCAGCCCTTACTCCCAAGCAAGAGTGATTTCCTATTTGGTCAACAGAGAAATTAAAAATCAGATTAAACATCCAGACAAGCACTGCTGCCATTCACTCTCTCTGACCATTTCTGTAGTCTGGTGGAGTGAAAGAAAGAGATTTCTTCCTTCTTTCCTTTCCTGTCTCCAAAAACCTGCCCTGCTCTCTTTGGTCTTTGTTGGGTTAAGCACTGCGGTAATAGAAGGTGACCCCATCCTTGGCACAGCAGAGCCCAAGACAGATATTTTTTCTTCTCAGCATTGGACAAAAGTGCAGGAAAAACCACTGAGCAGGCGAAGGGAAGCTGAAGGACAGCAGGACAGAACAAGGCTGGCACCTCCAGCCAGATGCAGCTGCAGTTGAAGGGCTGCACCTGGGCTTCATTTAGAGCATGAGAGATATGTTGCACTTTCTGCCTGGGACACTGCCCACTGCTGTCTGAGCTGCACCGAAAAGCCTCACACAGCAAAACATAACTATTTTCTGCAGATCTCATTGCCAATGCAGGAAAATCTGTCCACTGCTGAGTTTTTAGAAAAACACTGGCCTGATACCCACACTTAAAAATGTAAATAAGCTTTACCCACCACACTTTGACTGAACATCTAGGACTCCTATGCACTAAGCCACATCATCCAGGAGAGAGGGAAGAAAAGTGAGCAGGTCTCATGCAAAATGTGTGGATCCTGATAGTCTTCCCTAGTCCACCATATGCACAGTTCACAGCTACTACACCCATAAGTCAAATTAGCCCAATTGTTCAGATAAAATGACCACCTTGATGTGCAGAAAACACTGTCTGAGGAATACTGACCCTCTCCAAGCAGAAATCACTGCACAGCTGTCAAAACTGCCATCTTCCCAGTAAATTAAATAATAACGAAAATGGTCATAAGGTGTTGAAACTCAAACAGCAAATCCTCAAAAACAACTGTAGCAGCCGATCTCCAGACTGTACTGCCAGCTGTGATTAACTCATGTACGGGGCGATAGCTGGCAAGGGCAACTTGGTGGTCCTCACTGCTGTCTTCAGGGAGGTAACAGCTGACATCCAGAATCAGATCCCCACACGTGAGCCCTGAGAGTAGAAATTCTAAGGACTGTGTGAAAGTAAAAATATGTTTTAAAAATGTTTTTGAACTAAAAGCACCAACAGACACACACCTACAAAATTGCCAGTTCTTTGCCAATGTGGATACACAGTCTCAGAAGTATTATCGATTTGGTGCATCTGAGGCCAAATCAATAAAAGAACAACACTCAAAACATTTATTCTTTCTTGCAGTACAGATAGAAATGGGATTTGGGCCCAAACACACCTCCAGAATTCTGACAGCAAAACCTGACTCAAAGCTCAGAAAATAGAAACTCTGTAAGAAAGTCAGGGGAGTGCTTCAGCTGGGACCAGGAGGGTGATCTTCGAAGCAAGGCTCACCGATGTCCACACTTTAGTTGTATGCTTCAGATCTAGAACAAGTTCAAAGTCATAAAAGTCTGTCTCATCAGGTACTTTAATCACTTTTTTATTAAAAAAACTCTGATCACAGATAACATCTCAGTTTTTCTTTAAAAAGCTAAAATGAGTCATTTGATCATTATATTTTGGAGGCATGGAAATTTAATCTTTTCATTTCTCAACCAGTTTGATGGCCATTCAGAGTCCAACCCTAGTTTTCAAAAGCTATTTGCATTTAACAGGCTTTCAGCTTGTCACTGTCCGAGCAATGCCTCAGAGAATATTTAACCTTTCTTCTTGGGGCACAAAATAAATGAAAGTTTGTGAACTTTATATAGTAACATTTGTGCTTTGAGTGAACCTCATGTGCCTCCAGCAAAGCTCTACAACGTTCACCACTTCACAGTTTAAAAGTGTGCTCTATTAAAAGGTCAAGAGAAAGAAGCAAAAGAGAAAAGTCCTTCAAGGTTATAAATATATTGGACAGCAAAAACATTTCTGCTCTGCTAAATGCCTGTTTAAATATAAATCTATTAGTCTGATGAGGTTAAGACCCGGAATGGAAATTTATGTCTGTTTTTGAAAGGATAGTGTTGACATTTCTTCATTTTCCATTTTGCTCTCTTCCCTTTCTTCCTTTCTCTATGCTTTCTAAACACTTTAAAGTATCTGAGATTTTTCACTTTAAGGTAAGTACATATGACTCCAAAATCCTATCGTCTGCTGAGTTACATACTCCTTCCACACCAAATTGGCCAGTTTTGGTAATCTCATTCTCACATTTAATTGCATCATGTAGATAAGTTCCATGATTTCCCACAACGCTAAATTAGTTAAGATGGTATTTTCAAGCAGCATGGTAACATCATGGGATGTGGGAAACTACCAGCCAGTGCACCTCATGCCTGTGCCTGGAAAGATCACAGACGAGTTCCTCTTGGAAGCTATGTTAAGGCACATGCGAGACAAGAAGGTAGTCCTTGACAGCCAGTACAGGTTCACCAAGGGCAGATCACAGCTGACCAATCTGTTGGTGTTGGAGTGATGGCATCAGTAAAGAAAAGAGCAGCTGATATCATCTACCTGGACTTGTGGCAAGGCCTTTGACATGGTCCCCCACCACATCCTTATCTCTAAGTTGGAGAAATAAGGATTTGAAGGCTGGACTACTCAGTGGAAAAAGAATTGGTGAGATGGTCACAGCCAGTAGGTTGTGGTCAATGGCTGGATGGTGGAGCCCAGTCATGAGTGGCATCTTCTAGAGTTCCATCTTGGGACCAGTGTTCTAAATAACCTCTATCAATGACCTGAATAGCGAGATTGCATCAGGTTTGCTAATGACACTAAACAGAATGGTGCAGTTCATACAAAAGAACGAAGAAATACCATCCAAAGGGACCGGGACAGGCCCGAAAAGTAGGCTCATGAAAACGTAATGAGGTTCAACTAGGACAAATGCATGGTGTTGTACTTGCATTACGGTGATTCCAGCTGTAAGAACAGACTGGGAGAACTCACTGAGAGAAGTTCTGCAGATAAGGATGTGGGGGTCCTGATGGACGAAAAGCTGGACATGAGTCAACAGTGTGCTCCTGAAGCCTGGAAGGCCAATGGTATCCTGGGCTCCATCAACAGACGGATGGTAGCAGGGAGAGGGAGGGGATTGTCCCCCTCTACTCTGCCCTTATGAGGACCCACCTGGAGTACTGCATCCAGGCTTGTTCAGCTTGGAGAAGAGAAGGTTCAGTGGAGACCTCATTGTGGCCTTCCAGTATTTAAAAGGAGATCATAAACAGGAGAGGGACTGACATTTTACATTATCTGATAGAGAAAAGACAAGGGGGAATGGTTTTAAACTGAAAGAGGGAAGATTTAGATTAGATATTAGGAAGACTTTTTTACTCAGAGGGCAGTGAGACCCTGGCACTGCTGCCCAGAGAAGCTGTGGGTGCCCCATCCTTGGAGGCATCCAAGGGCAGATTGGATGGGGCTCTTGGCAGCCTGATCTGGTGGGTGGCAAGGGAGGTTGGAACTACATTATCTTTAAGATCTCTTCCAATCTGAGCCATTCTATCATTCTTGATCTTTTCTTGCCCCAGAACTGAACATACTGTGTCTGTCAGCACATTTCAACACGACAGAAAACTAGTTGACTTAACAAACAACTTCTGTCCAAAACAAAATGAATTCTCAATTGCAGTTTTGGAGAGAGTCTGAAGCACGTGTATAGCTAAAAAAAATACCCTCCAGCCCATACATAACGGAAAGAAGCGTTTGGCAGTTACCAAACAGATCAGAAGCACAAGCGTGAGATTTTATTTTTTGGCTTGCGAATTTAAAGCCCCACTTAGAGAAATGTCTGGAGTAAACAGCTTGCAATTGAGAAGCTACACCACAGTTCCAGGTTTACACCATATCAGAGGCTAAAATTGTCCTGCACCTGCATCACTTTAGTCAATTCCTGGACTCTCTGCTAACCCAAACCTAATTAAATGTCTTTAGTCAAAATAATCAGCCTGTGATACAAAAAAAAAGAAAAGATGAGCTTATTTAAAAACAAATTATTCAATTTCTTTTTAGGTGAAAGCTATTGACTGGTAGTAGATACATGTTCAGATATCTAAAGATGTCATTATATGTTCACTTTCAGTAAATACATCTCTCATACAAAATTTTACAATGCCCAAGTTCCTGCTTTGCACTTTCTAATTGGTGATTTTTATCATTAATTTCTCACTGAAACTCAAGCATTTATAATAGAAAATCAAGCATTTAGAATAGAAACTCAAGCATTTAGAATAGAAAATACTCATTTACATTAAATTGTGTATTTAAAAAATGCTGTGCGCAGAATTTGATTGAATAACGTAAAACATACACCATTATTCTTCTCTTTTTTTTTTTTTTGCTCATTTTTTTAATTCTGCTGTATATTTCCATTTCTAATTTGTTTTGCTTTGAAATCATTCTGGGATCAGTGACCACTTTTGCATTTATGCTTTAAAATTCCCATCTTGTATTAACATGCAGGCCCAAGCCTGGTAACTCTTTCTAGGTAACATCTCATCTCTTTGAGATACCATTGGGAAAAAAAAAAACAACAAAAACGACTAAATATAATAGTTGAAGTAAAATTTGGGACTGTTTCTCAAGGTTAAGAAAGCAAAAAATTACAAATTCAAACCTATGGTGATTTACGGGATACCCAGGGTGTTCCTGAATACTAACCAATAACAGTAACAAGAGCCTTGCTTCTAAAAGACCAAAAACTCTAGCATACAGGAGTTAGGAAAATTCTGAGATCTCTGAAGGATAATCACGTTTACAAGAAAAAAAAAACACATTGTGCTCATTTATCTGAAAACTGACATTTTTCCTCATTTGTTCACGTATTTTAGGAAAAATAACATGGAAAATTTGGAAAACCTGACCTGGAAATGTCAGACATTAATTTCACCTCTTACATACTTTTTGTTACAGTGGACATATTTAAACACTGTCTGTTTAGAGCCACTTGCTCTGGGGTTTAGTAGTTCTAAGCAACTCTTAAATATATATATTTATTCATTATCAGAGCAACAGTGTAAAAGAATGAAAGACAAAGGCGACCTCATTTAAAACTTTCATTAAAAGAAGTACTCAATCCACTGTATTATTTAAATGAGACATTAAGAAGATTGGTTAAACAACTTTCCAAGAAGTAGAAATGAAGAGCATATTCTCCAGCCTGCTATGTTGTTATTTTTCCATGTTCACTATACTGATGCTTTACTCCAGAACTCTTGCATTTTTGCAAATGTGCCCTGGATGTTCCCAATATATATATCCCTAAATATATATACACTATATCCCCATCTGCACTAATATACAAGCATGGATGAATTTGCTAAAATATATCTATAGATATGTCCAGGAACTGATGAATATAATAACTAATAGCACTAGCAAGCTGCAACATAATAATAATAGCACCTCTAATAACGTAATATTCTGTAATGCAGTGGGTAAAACCCACTGCTTACACAATCACAGAACATGCAGCCTGAATTCCTGGACAACACTAAAATATCAGCTCAAGCTGCGTGATGCTTTAGAAAGTAAAGACTCAATCTATGTAAACACTGAGCAGAAATACCTATGTTCAGACCATATTGCCAGCACTAATTCAAATCAAGTATCACGCAATACTTATTCCACTCACCCACCCCGTCTCCAAAAAATAAATAATGCACCTCAAGTCTGAATGTGTAAATCTGAACTAAAATATTAAAATTCTACACTACTCTTTATATAGCTGATATTCATTCTGATAGCATTCTTGACCTCATCGAGAAATCTGAATATCTGTCCTTAAGGCTGTAATGTATTATTGCAAAAAGACCTTCAAATATGTCACCTTTAAAGGGCTGTTAGCTTTTATCAGAGCTACTTGGGAATTTTCAGATAATATATTTCTTTTAACAAGTTATAATACAGCCAGATGTCAAAGCTTAATAATGCATATGAAATCAAATTGAGCGTTTCCTGACATTTGGTACAGATGTTTTCAAACATTCTATGGTCATATCTGTAAATCGAAGTTTTAATAGAATTGAAAAGAGTTGGACTCAATCCTCAAAGCTTCATTTCAACTCGGGATATACTTATTTCTTTGAGGACAAAATACCACTTTCTGCTCAGTGCTGTTACGCAGGGAGTCACAGCCTCTCATGATCAAAACTGAACGTGATGAATTGGTTTTCCATTCAGTGTGCAACAATTTTCTAAGAAGCCATTGCAAATTTTAGATGGGAAAACTCTTTTTTTCCCCCCACAAACTCCATGGATTCATATTAACAACAGTTAGCTTAATTCCAGCTCAGCTGCACTCTTAAAAAGAGCTACCTAATCCTATAAATACGAAGAACAATCCTTGGAGAGAGGATTTCAGCTCCTAGAGCTTTTTAGGGTGACATTCTGACACTTTCATTTCTGAAGGCTGTAGTACTACAATTCCATAAACTTGACTTCCACTAAAACAAGGCAATGAATCATTTTGCCTGGCTTCTCCAAGGAAACACAAGTTCATGGCTACTAAAAACAAGCAAAAAAAAAACACCTGATTTTGACCAAGTAGCCACTGGCCATACTAGCAACAAAAGCTTACTAATTCACCTTCTGGTCCTTAATCTTGCAGAATCATCTGCTTGTTTCCCCCTTCTTAATGTCCTTATGGCTTCTATTAGCTTTTTTTTGCCAGATGATCACTGCGTGAGAGTTTTCATACCAATCACCTACAGTTTCATGCAAACTAGTGAACCTTCAGTCTTCAGCTCTACCATAAGACTAGAAGGATAAGAGAAACATCTTGATTGGGTGATTACAAGGTGTTCAGAGTTGTCTGTTATCTTCAAAATTATTAAATGTTTCACAGCACTTAAATTTATGATTAAATTCAATGAGCTGCTGTCGGGTTCTCCATGAAAACTGATTACAGTTAAGAGATACTGCTCAAAAGACTCAACTACAGTACTGGAAATATATATTTGTTACATAAAAAAGAAATCAGTTACCATCTTTAGAGCAATTAGTACTTATTCTTATAATTCTGACAATCTACTAAAAGGATGTTAGAGTCTATTATTTTCCCCAGAGGGTGAGGGACAGCAAAAATCAATGAGACAGTTTCAACGAGACACCGTTTGGTTGTGCCATATGCATAATACAGACTGGTACATATCTTCATGAAAACTCTATATGCTATTTATAGCATATATAGTTATATAGCTATATAATATAGCGTTATATTAAACAGAGAAGGATGTTGCTATATTAAACAGAGGAGGATGTTAAGTAAACAGACAAATAGATAACTAAGTTGAAGGTAAGGAACGTGGCACCGCTATATATGTAACTCTGACCTTAAAATTGCTGCCGTTTGATAGAACAAAAAGTGTTACTTGTCCAGCTTTCACAACCATCCTTCACTGCTAAGTATCTCAGCAGATTCATTTTCCTAATATCACAAGTCCTGTACTATTTGACATTTTTTATGACTCTACAGCAGAGAATGCCATCCCCTCTCTGGGGCTCACGAAGGCTACCAGATGTCAGCTAACAAACCCATCTCTCACTGGAGGATTACATGTCAGGCACATTTCCAGTCAAACATTTAAAAAACCAAGTGATAGCGTAACTAAATATGGCTAAAAAGTACTTCCGCTGCTCACATTTAACGAGCTGCTAACCCTTCAACAGTTTTCCCAGGGAGCGAAAGGAGATATTAACAGCAAACAGAGAGCAATAAGGCAATGAAACCCCAAAAAAGCGGCTAGTTATTTGCTGTACATAAAACAAAGCCAACGTACAATAGCTGTCCACACAGCTATATCCCACTTTGGACAGAGGCCAGCAACAAATGAGTGGGAAAGCATGCAAGAACCAAGCAGGAACACAATGCCAATTCCTACAACACACACCTAGGTTCTAGCCACAGATACTTTTTGCGCCTTCTGAAACCAGGCATAGGTAATTCAGTCTGCTAACTTCTTCAAAGTCTGCAAATCCCAATGCATTAGTTATACCAAATTACCAGTGATAAATAAATCAAGTACGCATAATATTACAGGAAGCTGCAAACATCCTAATATAAACAGAGTTCCTTACAAGAAGCAGAAACAACAGGATGTTACGACACAGCATCCAGTTACAGTAACTCAGTTCAATGGAACAGCAAAAGCACGGGCAGGTATCTAGCTGATAAGCACTGACATAAGGTTCCGTACGCACATACAGACATGCTTAACTGCAAGCTCTGGAGAGTGGTCTTCTTTCGATGAAGAAAACTCTACCCTCTGTTTCCAAAATATTCTAACAGTACTCCAAACTATGCAAGCAACTGAACCTTCGATGGCTTGCTTCATCACCCAGCTTCAGTTCCTGCATCCTTGGTTAGGAAATGACAATATAAGGAAACATCCTCAAAATTACTTTTGCGGCACTATCTGGAAATCATAATTTTAAGCAAGTTTCAGATGATGAATATATCAAGTGACAGCGTTCTAGACTTTAAAACAGATAAATAGAGCAAAATGATTATTTCTGGTTTGTTCCACGTTTTAGCAAATACATTTTAACGGCATTCTCCCACATTTTGAAGTCATTTACAATGCAAGTGTATCCAAGCAAATGACTCTACGCATGAAAATATTCATGAAAATATTTTAAAACATTTATTTCAGATCAGTTTATTATCTCTATGCACGTTAGAAACAGTTCACATGTGAAACCATAAATACTGAATATTTGAAGCAATTCCTCTGGTAAGGAATCTGAAAAAAAATGAAGTGCCTGAAATCTATCTTTAGAAAGCAGTCAAAGCAATGAATAATTGAAAACAAGATGAGTCCACTAAAAATTTGCAAGAGAAAGAGCTAAACTCATGAATGTCTTTTTGCTCAACTGTTTCACTTGCACTTTTCCCAGCTGTTTTGCATAGCATTATATCTACCTTGAAATATGTTTTATAGTAATTATGCATACAGAATATTAATCCTCCAATTTAATATTCCATAAGATCCACCAAAATGTAACTTTTTAAATCTATTTGAGGATGTTTGCACTGCTCTTCAATGCAAGACCCGTGAATCTGAACAGGATAAAAAACGGTATATTATGAATTAGCATCTCAGCTGAGAAACTCGAATTCTGTGCAACACTGGACTTGCTAGTAAAGCACCATGCCAGCAGGTTTCCAGCCCATGCACAACCAGAAGTGTCTGCTGAGGACCCAGGCCCCCCCCCCTCAGGGCAGCCTCTCGAGGGCCACTGGGAGGATATCAACTCCAGAGGTCTCGCCTGAAGCTTAGGTTTGACTGACTATGCGTAGATGAAGGACAGGCGATTTAGTGTGTTTCACATAACCAGGCATCTGTCAGACACATCTCAGCAGCACTGGAGTGAACTCTCACATCCAGAAGAAACACATGGAGGCAGTTTTTGAGCAGTGTGACCTGAAGATGACACATATGACCATGTCACCAGTGTCCCCCTTTCTCCTCTACACATTGAAAGAGTATTGCAATAGAAAAAAGTTCTGAAGCCATTAGGATTATTGTCAATTGTTTCACTTCTCCTGAGCATCCATAAGGTTAAGTCACATATTTTGTAACCCATTATAACCGTACAGCCAACTTCACAGAATCATAGAATGATGTGAGTCGGTAGTGGCTTTTAAAGGCCATCTAGTCCAACTCCCCTGCAACGAACCGGGACATCTACAGCTACACCAGGGTGCTTACAGCCCTGTCCAGCCTGACTTTGAATGGTTCCAGGGCCAAGGCACCAACTTCATTGCGTCAATTTTGAAACCATTCTTGTATGAAATTAAAGACCTGTGGGATACTTCCAATTCCAAACCCACAGAAATAGCAGGTGTTTAAAACAAATACCAGCAAGGGGCATAATTTTGGTAACATTTGCTTATACATTAAGTCCTCATAGAGGCATGTGGACAGTGACTGGCAAGGTACCCTTAAAGTCATTTCAATATCCCGATGCAGGAAACTCAGAATTCCTAGTTAACTGGGGAGGGTTTTCTCCCATAATTAACAGGCAAATGAAAGCTCACTGTTCCAGTCTCATCCAGCCAGACACAGAGGCAAATGTATCCAAAGGAAGCACTTACACGACACTTCTGAAATGCCAGTGACAACACACACCTGGCCAGGGGTGGGATGCTTCCCCAGCACGTTCCGTGGTTTTCTAGGATCTGTACTCAAAAATGAGGAGGATTCACAAAAAGCATGCAGCTGATTAGCTTTACCATACCAGCTCCTTTCTGCAGCCAGCTTCCATCTCACAAATACTTAGTATCATAGAACGTTGTGGTATCTTTCTGAGTAACAGATGCTATTTGGCTTGTACAATGGCTCGAAGTACCAGATTGCAATGACTTATAAGAAACCAGAGTACAGTGCGTTTTTCTAGCACTTGGCAATGCATGAGGTTGGAAATACGAAATATCACACAGAAATTGATGTACCTCTAATTTTTGGATGGAAGTTTGCTGTATAGGAAGCTGGAGTTATTGGGATTCCTGTATTTCAGAACTATCTGTTCACATTAACTTTGTGGTGCATATGATGCCAAAGCGCATTATCTTTCCGAGGCATTCGCATGGCCAAAGTCTGATGCGGAAAGATCTCCAATGTTTCTGCTCACCAGGAATGGCCCAGATTCCCATATCTGAGGCTTTCATGTCACAACATGGTTATGCATGACAAGGAAATATCATTCACATGATCAAAGGTGTGCATCTTGAATGTATTACAAATACCCTGGCTGCTCTTCAGCACTGGTCCTTCCCTCCAAGTCACCAGAAACTGAGACATCCACATATTGGAGGTGAAATCCTGTGCCCTCCTGTGGCATTACCCATATCCTCCTCCCATACCCCCTACCCTACTACTGGGGGCCACAAAATCATCTTCCATCAACGTCCAAGCCAGGGGAACCTCTATCCTCTATGCCCCACACAGGACAGTTTTGCCACAACCAGTCCTTAGCCTGCATGGCAGGAAGAGTGCACTTTAATCAGCCCTTCAATTCCAAGGGCTCAGACCACAGCAGAGAGCACTGCAATATTTGCTCAGGCTTCACTGCGTGTTCTGTGTGTTTTATGATACAGCTGAACAACAAACAGTAAAACACAAAAAATTGTGTGCTCTGGGGGCCCTGCGCTGTGCCGTACATGCACGCTCAGGGAATAAAAGCTGCCAGCAAGAAAAATAACCTGAAACTGAATTTAGCACTTTAGGTATTTTAGTTAAAAATAAAAAATGGAGCGTAAGTACAAGCAACTTGAGAACAAATATTTTGGTAGCTGCAATAAGAAGCGGATTTCAGACTTTTCAGACTTTAAACAGCCAAAACGGCCATAAGCCAGTAGATTTATAGGAACTACAAAACGCTGTTTAAACGCGTATGTTTCTATCAGTAGAAGTGAAGGAACAGGCTGCATACATGAGTAAAAATTTGCATGTTATAATTGTTTCTACAAAAGACTGAGAATGCCATGCTAAGTGACAGCTGTCTTCTTGTTTGAGAGGCAGAATTCTAACCAGTTTCAGCAGTCAGCAGATAACGTGGTTCTTTCGGAGCGCTTTGAGTTACCCCCCGTAATATTTTCTAATATATATATTTCTTACATTTAGATACGGAAACATGTTTTTCTAATTGCAGTTGTACATCTAAAAATTACTGAGAACTGAATTAATGTGGAACATAAACTGGCACGCTGACAAGCAGACAAGATGCTACCAGGCCTGCTACAATCATGCAGTTTTTATTAGATAGACAATCTTTAAGCAATATTCGCTTTGCCTATGAGCATACTTGGAAATGCATAGACTTGATATGTGAATATACCACAACTGATAAAAGACATGTCTATAGATCTCCCTGCAACTTTTGAAGATGCATACATTTAAAGCAGAAAAACCTTTGCATATTTTTCAGTGAAGGACACACCACACTGCAGGAGGCAAAGTAATACTTTGCAATAGCAAAATTCCTGCTCAGGAGCTACAAAAGGGGAAGGAGAACAGGCAGAGAACTCATCCTTCAGGACACCATGGGCTCCTTGGCTAGCACAGAGCAGCTGAGGGTGGCTGATCCACACATCTCCCAGAGTGCCAGCATATGCAGGCAAGGTCACAAGGAGATCCCCCACTGCTTGTACACGCAGCATTAGAAAAGACTCCTATCACTGCTGTTGGCAGCATTAGCTATAATGCACAGGTTCAAAAACCAAAGGAGACAGACATTTCCCTCATGCTCATGTCTAACTTTTCACCATACAGTACATGAAGCCATTTCTCTACGATCCCATGGTACTTCTTTAAGTGATACTAGCATATTTCTTACGGCTGCAAGTGACATAGCATGCATTATCCTTGTGATCTAAATCTAGAAATGCATTTGCTGTTGCTACAAATAACAGCGGGAGCCAACCATCTCAGAATATATTTTTAAAAACGCATAAAGTTTGAAAGTCGTAGCCAAATTTAAATCACATTTAAATGCTGGATTTGAGTACATCAGTTGCAGAGAAGAGAGCACATAACCGCAGAGTCAGAGAATCATTAAGGTTGGAATAGACCACTAAGATTATCTAGTCCAACCACCAACCCATCACCACCATACCACTAAACCACGTTCCTCAGCGCCACATGTACCCTCTGCCTGAAAACCTCCAGGGATGGTGGCCCCACCACCTCCCTGGCATGCCACAGAAGTGAGGAAAGAATCTTAAAACAAAGAAGTCCAAAGTTGTGCAGAGAAACTCAGGGCTTACAATGAGTGATGGAGGAAGATCACCACTCTCATCAGCACTACTGCTACTTGCTGATACCCACGGCACTGCAGCCTCTTCCAGTATATATGAAGATCTGACTACTTTATTCTAAAGGCACTTATCATGCACTGTGAAAAAGTTAACTCATCATGAGAGAAAATTGATAATAAACATTTCATTCCACGGTTAGATTTTATATCACATAACTGCTGGAGAATTAACAGCCGTTATTTTAAAATGCAGCGAAAATAAAAGGTTGATATATTACCAGCAATTAACAGCTACCTTATAACAGTGAGTGTGTTTAAAAAAAAAAACACAATAAAATGGAGTGAGTGTAGACTGCTCACCCCCCAGTGCAGTACTGCTGACCTCCTGCAAGAAGGCTGTAATTCTGGTGACCCATGGGCTGTTCACAGAGGCCTGTTGCTGGAAGAATTTCCTATACAGTTCTGCCAAAACGCCTCCCAGTATTTATTAAGGAGCCTCAAGACACTTTTTCCTCTGTAAGGCCCTGGCATCACATAATTAGCACATCCAGTACTCAGAAGTACCTTTCCTGAAGTGCTTGCTTAGCCAGGATTCGCCTTGCCAAACAGCTTTAGCTTTTATTATATTCATGAGCAGAGAGAATTCTTTGGAGCTGTATCACTTCAACATAAAGCCTTTTAAACTCCTCTGAATTCCCTCCTTCTCTCTCTTCCTATATATTAAGAAAGAACATAGGAATGCACCCACATAAATATACTGAAATTTATACATCCTTCAATTTAACATTCACTTTCCCAAGACGCCCTTTCTTGACAGAACCAGTCCCCTTCTGTAGGATATAGATGAAGCACGGGACCTCATTGGTCCCATGATGTAATGCATCTTCCACTCATTCCCAATATGTCATTTAATATTTCTTGATTTCTCTATGTTTTGATGAACAGTTCTGCCCACTAAGGTGAAAAAAAAGCATGTGAACAGGATGCTACTGGGGAGCCAAGGAGTCTTTAAAGAGGGATATTTCTGCTGCCATAGCACTATTGCAATTATTTTCTTATTCAGGAAAGCAGCAAATAGATGTATGTCACCTTGAAAGCACCAAAGGTTCTCCATGCCCATTAGCCCAAGGAACAGCCAACATGGGCGTTCATCATCCCAGTACTGCAGAGCTGCCTCCAGCACACTCTTGCCAGGTGCCAAGCTGACTGCTGGTTCAGACAAGAAGTGTTTTAGGGTATAAGCAGTCCGTTCCTTGGCAGGCAGCAGTATTATTCACCCTTTGGTCAACCATTCTATGCCAAAAAGGAGAATCAGTCCCAAGAATCACACACATCGCCAATACTTCCAAGGCAAAGTGACATTGAGCTAAGCATAACGTAAGGATAACCACACAGCCTACTTCTCTTCCTTTTTGGAGGGATAAAAGGAAAAAAGAGCTATTAAAGAGTAAATTGTGAGCCAAATTTGAACTTAGAATAAGTTTCTACTGGATATTACTAGAACTGCAGGCAGAAGGAATGAAGAGAGTGGATGCATTTTCAATAATATATTTTCTGGGGAGACCTGACTGATAGTGATATTTCAGTATTGAAAGAGGGACTGTGAGAAAGAAAGACAGACTCTTCAGCAGAGTCTGCTGCAACAGAACTAGGGGAAATGGTTTCATGCTAAAAGAGGGGAGATTTAGATTGGATGTAAGGGAAGTTTTTCACAATAAGGATGGTGAGGCACTGGAACAGGCTGCCCAGACAGGTGGTAGAAACCCCATCCCTAGAGGCATTCAAGGTGAGGCTGGACAGGGCTCTGAGCACCTGATGGAGCTGTAGGTGCCCCTGTTCACTGCAGGGGAGCTGGACCTGATGCACTTCACGGGTCCCGTCCAACTCAAACCATTCTATGAATAAAAATAACAAACATATAAGCAATAGCACAATTGAGGGGGTCATAAGCATATATACCAAAAGCACATACACACAAAATACAAAGTATCTTGAAGTACCATAAATTCTTAGCAAGATTGAAATGGGTTAAAAATTCATTGAATGTGTTTTATTTGATAATTAAGCAGAATATTTTGCACCTAAAGTGAATCCATATAGAACTACCACAGTGAGTGACAAAAATAGCAGATTTATCACAGTATTATGCTTCAAAAAAAATACCTAGACTTTACAGTACGAAAACAAACATTTTATGCATATCCTGAAAATAATTAATATGCTAAACCATTCTAAATTGGAATTCATTGTACAGAGAATATCTTTGTTCCTAAATAACAAAAGCATTTACTAGATGTAAAAGCATCAGATACATTAAAAAAATACTCGGTTCCATTGTCTAGCCTTATTTTCATTCCCCGAATGATTTGCTTTTGTAGCTACTTCAAATTCAGTACAAAAAGGGACAATTTAACTTGGAATAAGTGTAATGGGACTTTACATACATTATCTTGCAAACTTTACACAAGATCTAATCTTGATAGAAATATCATATTCCAAGTAAAATTTGTAGTATCTCAAACTATTTTACACAGCAGTATTTTCTAATGTAACTTGATTTTGGTTAGATGGCTTAAAAACAGCCCTGTGCATTACACTGCCAAGTTATTATTTAAATACTAAGTGGTGGAAGTTCCTGAAGCAATCTACACCTTAATACATTTCTGCTGCAATTGTTTCATATTTCTCTATTGCAAAAGTGACATTGGAAGTATTTTCTCTTCCTGCTTCTTTCCAAGTAAATCTGCTTGCAGTAGAATAGTCTGCTACTCGCTAGAGCGTCCACAGCTGTGCAATGCATTTCCACTGAACCATTACCTAACCGCTCCACACAAAAAGGTCATTCCAGTGAAACCTGAACTGATGGAACGAGCACTCATCCTTACATTCCGCGTGCTGCGTTAATGACTGACCGAACAACACCGTGCCTACAGCCAACTGACAGGAATTCTAACCTGATTAAATGTCCCGGTATGTTTTAATACCTTCAAATGGAATTTTTATAGCCTGTTCTGCACGCATATTATTAATACAGAACCATCAAAGAAACCACAGACAGGCATAATAGCTCATCAATTTGTAGCCAGGCACTTTTGACCTTGAAAAATCAGCTGTCTTTCAGATTAATGTAGCTATGTTTGGGGCAGAAAAAAGAAGCTATAAAATTATCATGCTTATTTTTGTCACATGCCAGCAGAGAAGTATGCAATAAAGGCCACGCTGCTAGCTTTTTATTGATATTGCCATCAACCTCTGACATCTGAATTAGACTCTCGGAGACCTATTTCTAATAAAAATCCACTTAGACATTAACATTTCAGCTATAGCAGATCACAAGATGCGCTGCGAGCAAGAAGGTGCATTCTGCAGTCTGACTTCCACTCCCCCATCAGCTAATTTTCACATTTCCTGTCCTTCACAGACAACCCTAAGTACTTAAAAACCACCTCTGGTTTGGATCACACCATCCACCCACAGAATGGGTCAAAGGCTCTTCTGGGCTGGGGGAAGGATGGTAAAGGGCAAGGACAAGTGGAAGACAGGAGTACCACCTCCATCTCTAAAAGAAATGGCAGCAGATATTAAGTCTCGGTGATGAATTAATAACAGCTATAATATTTGTTGAACAGAAATATTTATCTTGGCAAATAAATGGCATATTAAGAAAAAGCTGAAGAAAAAGAGGATGAAGGCCATTTCTAAAGGGCAGCTTTCATACTGGAGAGAAGCCACTGACAGGCTCCCTCAAAGACTGGTGTTTTGAATTGAGACACAGGCAAGCTCTCCAAGGTAAGAGGAGTTCCAAATAACCGCAGATTACAGAACACCTCTTTGTATGCCTGAGTTAAAGGTTCAGGGAAATGCAGATCGATTTATTTTAGTTTGCCTTTTGCTATCAAATGGCTCACCATGGGTTATTTCTTGGTAGCTTTTCAACTTCTGTAGATAACCAAATGTACGTCTGAGCAGACAGTGGAATGCTGGTCTTCCCTTTTCCAGCAAAACGCCCAGACCACTCTCTTACATCTTCGAGGCATATTTATCATATCACTCAAGTCAAGAGAAATGCTTGATGGCCCAATGTAACCAAGGTGCCTGACTTGAGGAATGTGCTTACGTTGCTCTGCAGTTGATATTATTAACTGTATTACTTACATAAATAATTTGTAGTGGGATAGAATACGGAATTTTTTTTCCAAACACTTTTAGCCTGCCTGAATATGCATTTTTTGCTGCACAAATATATTTCTTGGGAAGGGAATAAAACAACAACAACAACATCCTTCTCCACTTTATGTTCTCTGTAAAAGACTTGTTCGGAAAATTAAATACAACACACCTTGTATATATGCTTATTTTTAACATAGACAATCAGCCTCAATCATTTTCCTTTCGCCTTGATTTGTTGGAAAACAAAGTGGGAAGATTCTGTTTCTCCTGGTCTGGCTTTTTATCCTTTAGTTTTTTGAAGAATTAATAATAAAAAAAGAAGAGTCAATAAAATACACAACTAGGAGCAGTATGAGAAATACTCCCACACAAGATTTTTAAATGCTCCCTCCAGCTTGATTAACAACCTGCACCATGCAATCAATTAAAAACCCTACTAAGACAGACATCTTCCATTCATTTGTATAATTATAATGTGGCATCTAGCAGAAACGTTATTGTAACAGGTGACAGAATCATTGTGTATATGTCACTATTAACTCTACCCAGTCTTACAATCATGGTAATGTCTTTTGAAGAATACATTACCAGAGAAGGCACACATAAGCATTATTCCCTATTGATATCAGTGGCCAACAAGGTGAAAACAGCTAAACCAGTACTACAAACCACTGCATTTTTGCCAACAAAAATATAGCTACTAAAATCAAAGGCAACAGTGACCACCCTCGTGCTCCGAATTCCACCAAACAACGAAGTGAAAATGAGATAAACAATTTAAAGTGTCATTCCTGAAGCACATTGAGGATTTTCTTTGTGATCCACACAGGATTTTGAGAGGAGACTGTTACAAGGATAACCTGGAGGCAGTGAAGATGGAAGAAAAACAAATCCTACAACCAACCAAACAAAATCCTACAAGGCTGGTTATAAACCAGGAAAACTAGGCAACCTACATACTGATCAAAGACTCTTTGCATACAAAAATCGATACTGACTATTACTTCGTGGTGATCCTAAATACTGATTTTTTTGCTAAGCGTTAGACTCCTCAAAATACTTAGTTAATGTTAATAAAGTCATCAAGGTCTTCTTCAGTCATCTTAGCACCGTCTATATTGGAAGCATCAGAGAAACAACACCCAATTTATCCACACAGACATCTTTTTCTCTGTGCCGCACATAACCAGCATTTGGAGAAAACTCATTCCCAGCCCATGTGCAAACACCACACCTAAAGGTGTCCCAGACTTTACTTTAACTCCATTCTCCCAGAAGCAATTTTCCCAGCACAGAATAGCGTCGAACACCAGTGTGCATACTTCTGCTGTTAGTAAGCTGACCTAGTGAACCATGCAACGAAACACATACCATCCTCACAAATAAACGTGTACTGCTCCAGTTAAAACTTGACCTCTGGCAAAATGGAACTAGTGCAAGGAGATAAGAGAGAGAATTCAGGTCTTCGTAACACAGTAATAATAGAAGTTGAATTGCCTTTTTTTTTTTTTTAAGATCAAAAGCATTATTAAAGAGAGATACCTGATTGTTACTCTTGCTGTGTTTTAACTTGCCTAATAGAGCAGTCTTGTAGCACATAAAGGGAATTCTTTGAGGATGAAACTGAGCAAAGAGGCAGTACCCAGGAGCCAGAACGGAGCACTTCTTTCAGTTGACAGGACAGAATTACAAATACCACAAAATAAGCTCTCCTTCAGCGTATTTAACATGGATATGATGTTCTCAGGATGAGCTATCCCACCCTACTAGACCCGCTTCTATTGGGCTGTACCATCTGCTAACAAGCGCATACTCAACGCACCATTTTGACAAACAGGGCTCAGTAAGCCTAGCATCATGCAGTTGTGTTAGGTACTGTGCTTTCTAGCGGCAGTGCTGCAGTGCGGTGTTTTCTATAGATTACATTTCCTGATTTTCAAAATGCTAATGCTTGTAAAATTTACCTGCTTAACCCAACGCTTTCTGCTAATTCGAGTTCAAAATTCAGTCTATGTAAAGGGCACAATAAAACTGTTCAATATCAGCATTAAAGAATTCAGCTACAATGTGAATGGCAGTCGTATTTGCTACTCAGCATTTAATTTCTGATGGTCAGTTTTTCCTCCTTCCAGCACTACAACTGAATAGCAACCAAGCCTCATTGTAAATATCAATTTTAGCAATTCAAATGAAAATATAAAGAACTTGTTCTGGCACTGTGTCGGTTTAGAGGAATTTTAGACTATACTCACAGAAAAGTAATTAGACCAGCATTCTCATAGAGCAGATGACTTCTTTTCAAAGTTAAATAAAGGTGAATCTGCAGTTAGACGAGGCATGAAGGTATATAGTTTCTTATCTACAGGGAGCTGTGCTCTTGCTATTGACAAAGCAGCATCTTCACCAGGCTCTGACACTGTACAAGAGTTTCAAAGGATGCAAGTTATGTGATAGCTCTGCTGAAAACATTCAGGCCAAAGAAAGTATTTATCCATAGGTTTAATCATACATTGCCCAACAAGTCTAAAGTATACGTTCCTCTACAGGTAGTACTGACGTGAACATGCATCTGAATTATACTAAAAGCTACTATTAGGAAAAAAAAAACCATTGCTGATAGGTAGTTAGTGAAAATCACAGGGTGTAAGGAAATGCACAATTTGAAGAGAAAAGAGCTTCTTGCAGCACTGACAGATCCTGTTTTCCATTTTAAGCCTATCAGCTTTACACCACCAAAAGCCTTCTCAACTTTGCTGGTGCCATTCCTCATTCAAGTCAATAAAAGAGAAACAGGATACAAAGAAAATTAACTATAATCACTCTAAAAACAAGAAGAAGAGAGCAAGTTCCTGTATCAGGATGACACTGCTAAAGACCAGACTCCTTTTTCCCTGTATTTTCTGTAAGCGTATTTTAAAGAAGTGATATATCTGCAGAAAAATAAAAGCCATCTGAAAACCTGCATTTTAATGAAAATGCTATGATCATTAGAAATTGATTTACGTTGTTCAGTGTGTTGAGGGGTTTGATTCCCCCTCCACCCTGGACACCTTAAAAACAAAAGACAAGTTTATTCCATTACCGACCATTACATTTCTTATCACAGATGGAGTATAGAAACAACCAGATATATAAGCAGGCACACAAGACGTGTGATAGCGCATTTTGCTGGTGCTATTAGAGACTGGGCTCACTTCCCCCAAAAAGTGAGGGAGCACATAAAAATAACACTGCAGTTCTTTTAACTTTCACACTACAGAGACTAGATCAAGAAATAAGACCCATAGATTAATTCATAAATACCACTGGAGTATCAAAGCTCAGCCTTCCATTTAGCATTTAGCCAAAGACTACTACCTCCTCCCAAACCTTTCTGAACAACATTCTGATACTCACATTCACCTGAGCTTGTTGGGAAGGTACCATTTCTTACTAAGAACAAGCCATTGTTTTAGTCTCCATTTGCTCTATTTCATAAGATCTGAAATCTGTTTGAAGTATACTAGAGGTACGCAGGTTCTTGCTGTTGTGAAAGTAGTCATCATACTGTTATGCTGCTAAACGTGTAGCCTGGACAGCTGAGTAACAGAAGCTAGACACATGAATTTTACCTCAGTCAATGCAACTGCATGTGTTAGTTTTGCTGCTAAATTATTAAGAACAGTGACCATCTGCATTAACAGATGTGCAGCACAGATTGTAGTTCAATTTCAAGAAGGACTTCCGGTTGGTTCTCATACGCCAAACTTCTTACCTGTTTTTTCTGAAGACAAGATTGGCAAAATAGACTTTTTTTTCCAGATTCCTCATTTTGTGTTG
The DNA here is from genome assembly GCA_024606505.1 of Aquila spilogaster. Lineage (NCBI taxonomy): Eukaryota > Metazoa > Chordata > Aves > Accipitriformes > Accipitridae > Aquila > Aquila spilogaster. The sequence goes on along the minus strand of JANHGO010000071.1, from coordinate 20,144,190 downwards.
CAATGCTGCTCCAGCCTATATGACATGTTTAGCTGTTGCTGCTGCCACATCTACACTGACTTTGACCCCTTCCCTTTGTCCTGTGCTTGCTTCTTCTTGAGTTCGGAGATACTTCTTCCCACACCAGCATTTGTAAATACTTAATAAATCCATTTCTTTTCTGAGCTAGTCTTATTGGTATGGATTTAGTTCCTCATAAAGGCATGCTTCACTAGCTGTTTACCAAGATATGGCTACTGAGCTCAGAACAGAATAAGGGCTGGCCAACTCCTGTACAGTTACTGTACGGCAAAGAACAAAAGCATTTATTCTATGTATTAGTCTTTTAAATAATTCAGAGTAGATACTGGATAAAATGACACAAGGGCAGTAGAGTAAAAATGACGTTAATCATACCATTAAGTACACATAGAGCTGGATTATGGAGTCTTATCAAAGCTACCAGAAATGGGAAACGACTGATCGGGTAGCTTTATTCTATGACATCTAGTTTTTGTTCTACCCAATACACAACATGTGTGCAATTTCTTGTTGTCCTGTACTGTATTTACATGCTTTGTGCATCATCTTGATTTGTATGTGTGGGCGTGAATATGTATATATACAAACCAAAGAAACCTCAACAGTCAATTACTATTTTTTTTTTTTTTATATTGTACCAAATTTGTCAAGTACTGGGAAGGAAAAAAAAAGATGATTTTCTGGACCATAACGCAGTGTCCCAGAACACAGTTATTAACAGTTAAAGGAGAACAGATAAATTTGGCAAGCACTTCAGCAAATCAGCACTTCAGGGAAGCACATATGGTTCTGCCTTATGCCCAACTGCGTGGCGCCAACAGGAAGAATAGGAGCTTGATTTAACATTCGAATCATTACTGGGATTTTTATTTTATTTATGTATTAAGTAGGAAAAACTTGTTGCTTCACATCTCTAGCACGAGATGGACTAACTTTGAGTTGGGTAACTATGCTCCTGACACAAAGAGGAACCTGCACTGAGTATATTTACAGAAGTTCATGAAACCCAGTTGAGATCAGCACATCAGCTAGGTACCAGGTCAGTTTAACTTTGAGAGATGTGGTAGCCAGTATCTCCTTCGTGCCTCTGGGCTCACAGTAGCAAACCTGATCCTGCAACCAGCTCTTCGTTATCCCAAGAGCACTATCAAATCCTCTTGACATCCAGAAAAGACTACGTCTGCACCATCAGAATCCCAGCCCTTGGATTTCTCCTTGCCAAAGCAAGGCACATCAGTGGTATGATGATGACAGCAGAAAGGACTTCCTGTAAGCTCAGTAAAAAATCATAAATTCAAACTGTTTGGGTAAGAAGAAGTTGGATGACAACTTAGTAACAACTTTGTCATCTAATGTTACTGCAGGAAAGATTACTGCAAATTAACTTTCTATTAAAAACACTTACTGGCACAGAAATTAATGTGACTGGAGAACTTAACATTTGTGCAGAACCAAAAATACACTAAAGTTTTTGGTTTTCTATGCACGTCTTCCCCAAGTATCAAGACCAATAAACTTACGGAAGTTCACTGTCGAGAAAAGATTTTAAGAGAGGAAACTCTGTGCAGAACTGCATTAATTTTTGTTATTTAAATTTGTTAAATTAGCTCTCAGGTAAATAACCTTTTTTATTTCCCTCTCTCCTTTTGAATAGTTAAATATTTACGATCCACCAAAGGATTAATGAAACTGAACTAAATGTTATCCATAGGCTCTATAAAGTTGTTTGATGTCTCAGGAATTTTAAAATAGTCCAAAGAAAATGAAGGAACTTCCATTTACCCCAGATCACTGCACTGGGACTCCAAGATCCTTAATACTGGGGCTGCTTTTAGTTTGCAGCGAGCACACAGTAGTTCAAAATATGAGGGGTTCCAGGTGGATGTACTGGCTGTGATATACGTCCTAAAAAAGCTCCGCTCCCTGATGACTGTATGCATCGTGCAGAGGAAAAAAATTATTTAATCCAACAAGATAGGCTAAAGCAAAACCATTACTCTGTGACCTGACTCAAACGTGACTTCTTTAAAACACTCCGTGAGACACGCTTTGTATGTGTGGTCCCAGATCTAATTAACACCCCTGGCAATTGCTGATTTTAATCTTACTGTACT
>JANHGO010000071.1:20106007-20141955 GCA_024606505.1 Aquila spilogaster | reverse complement strand
TCTTTTATAAACTCTTAAAATTGTAAAAAGAAGCAAGAAAGTAGGCAGGGATACACAAGAGCTATGGAGGTCCTGAAGGAATGACAGATTACGAATTAGCACCTCAGCTGAAAAACTCGAATTCTGTTCACGCTGAACTTGCTTGAAAATCTCAGTTCCAGCAGGTTTCCGACCTCTGCACAATCAGGGGCATCTGCTCCAGACACGGGCAAGTCCTCAGGGCTTGAACAGCCTCCTGCAGGCAGGCAGGCAGGAGGATGCTCTGTTTGGGGGGTGTGGTGGTGCAGCCCCCAACCCCAGGCCACGTTGGTATGTCAGGACCAGCCAACATGGTGTTCTTGTGCAGCGAGTTGGGACAATCAGGTACTTTCTCATCCTGGCTACAGTACAGTGAGTTAAGAGGATTAGGCATTCCCTAACTGTACCTGAAACTCCTGCTGCCCAGCCCATGGCCCACCTTGGATGGTGCCATAATTACCTGACAAGAATTATAGCCAGAATGGAAATCCACTGACCAAAGCCAATCGTCTCGCAAACCTATAAACAGCGGTCCCAAGGGAGGCCCTTTGAGCGATCCTGGCCCGCAGCAGGTTGCGACCAGCATCTCCCTCTCAGTGGGATGCTTCTTAGAGCTTGCGAACTCTCCAGTTTGCAAAATTCAGAGGACTGTCGCTGAAAGCCAATAACGGGACCTGGGTTGAAACCCTTCAATCCCTGAGGCACAACCTTCGCCCCTTGAGAAATGCTGAGATATTTGAAGTGAATATTTCACTGAACTCGAGAGGAATTTTTAACAGGTATACCTTTGTGTGTGTGTATATCTATCTATCTTTGTGTCTGTGTGCATGTGTGTGTGAATTGACCTAAATAGCCAATAGCGAGTATAAATATTGCCATTTTGTATCTAGTTGAGTCGCTGTTGTGATTGTAGTAAATTCTATCGAATCTCTTTGTAAGTGTTAAATTAGTCAATGATTTAAGTGCCGCGAAATCTTGTGATCCACCTTCAACTGTGAATGAACTGTGAAGGACTGCTGCTACACACTTATAATCCCTTAAAACATAAACCATTGACTAAATCTGGGAGTAGGAGCAGATCCAGCCGCACCTAAGCTCCATCAGGAGTTTAGAAGCAAGGGGGTGTTCTCTGAACCTTGTGACTCAACAGGAGTGTCTCCCTTACTCTTTGTATTCCTTCCATTAGACATAAACTGTTGCCCAAGTCTGAGACTAAGATTGGACCTAGCCACACCTAAGCTCCACCAGGAGTTTAGAAAGCAAGGGGGTCTTCTCTGAACCTCGTGACTCAATGGAAGGGTCTCCCTTATCCTCTTGCACCTTCGGTCTCCATATAAATCATTCTAGTTTGATTCTAACTTGATTTTCCTTTCTATGCTTCCTCCATGTATTAAGTAATAGAGTGAAACTTGCCATCAAAGTTTGTGAAGTCATGCTTTTATAAATTCCTGTTAAATCATTTTTGCTAATACCCTTGACAGTGATTCTTTAAGCAGCCCAAACCACTCATTCGCAACAGGGGGCTTACCTGAAGCACAGTTTTGACAGAATCTGACTATATCTAGGTGAAAGAGAAGGGTAATAGATAAGGATAAGGTAAGGTAGAAGAAACAAGGAGAAAGAGACTCCCAAAACCGTGCCAGGTTCGAGTTGCAGCTGACTGGCTTTACCATGTGAGCTCCTTTTCTGCAGTCAGTTTCCATCTCATAAATACTTAGGATCATAAAATGTTGTAATATCTGAGTAACAGATGTTATTTGGCTTATACAATAGCTTCAAGTACCAGATTGTAATGACTTATAAGAATCCAGAGTACAGTATGTTTTTCTAATACTTGGCAATTCATGAAGTTGAAAATATGAAATATCATAGAAATCAATGTACATCTGTAATTTTTTGATAGTAAGTTGCCGTATAGGAAGCTGTAGGTTTTCATTAGGATTTTTGTATTTCAGAAACATTTATTCATTAATTTCTAAAAATGGAGATCTGTGTTGGATATGAAGCTGGTGAGTTTATGTTATCCTTTCAGAGCATTTACATGGACAGAGCCCATCACTGGCAGATCCCCCCCCCCCCCCCTCCTTGCAAAGAAAGGTTCAGATTCCCATATCTGAAACCTTGACATCACAAGGAAATATGATTCAGGGTGCAAATCTGGAACGTGTTGCAAAAACAGCAGGCTATCCAGGACTGGCCCTTCCTTCCAAGTAATGCAACAGACCAAAACTGAGAGCATCCACATTTTGGAGGTGAAATTCCTGCCTCTCCTAAAGATGCTTTTTCCCCCCAGTCCTTCTCCCTCACACCTTTCCTGCATCAGGACCTTACTGTTGAGTAGCAAATATTACAGGGGCTACAAAACTATCAATTCCCGGGCAGAGGAGACTCTAACCCTTATGCACCACACAGTCCAGAGGATGGCTGTGCTATAAACAGAGATGCGTAGCCTCCAGATTTGCATTGCGTGGAAAGCACATCGCAGTTTAATTAGCATTTAAATTCCAAAGGTTTAGAATATAACAGTGTGTGCTGCAGTGTTTGCTCAGGCTGCACCGCACAGTCTGTATATTTTATGACATAGTTAAAACAACATAAATAGTAATATATTAAAAATTGTGTACACGGTGGGTAGGACCCTGCATTGTGCCATACAAGTATGCTTCAGGAATAAAAACTGTCAGCAAATAATCTGAACCTGAATTTAGCTCTTCAGGTATTTTACTTAAAAACAAAAAGTTAAGCCTAAGTAAAAGCAACTTAAAATATTTTTAGATAATAAATAATAAAAAGATAATGAAAAAATTGAATACATTTTGGACTCCAGAGTTACACAACCAAAGTCACAAGCTAGTGAATTTATAGAAACCAGAGAATACTATTAAAATGCATACGTTTGTATCAGTAGAAGTGAAGGTGCAGGCTGCATAAGTGAATAAAAATTTGCATGTTATAATTGTTTCTACAAAAGACTGAGAACATCACATTAAATGACAGCTGTCTTTTTCTCTGAGAAGCAGACTTTTTACTAGCTTCACCACCTTTATTCAGCCGTCAGCAGATAATGTGGTTCTTCTGGAGCATTTTGAGCTATTCACAATCGTACTTTTTAATTTTTTTTTTTTTTACATGGAGATGAGAAATATGTTTTTGTAATCACAGTTGTAAATTTAAAAATTATCAAGAAATGTATTCATTAGTACCATAAATTGGCATGCTGCCACCTATGCAAGATGTTACCAGGCTGTTGCAATAATTTAATTTTTATTAGATAGACATTCTTTTACCAATATTCTGTTTGCCTCGGATAAACGTACTTGTAAATAGGTAGAACTGGTATCCACATATACCACGAGACAGGGGCAGCGTGGGGAGACTATAAATCTCTATCCAGATTTTGAAGATAGGTACACTGAAATCAGAAAACCTTTGCAAATTTTTCCTGGAAAGGAAGCAGCGCAGGAGGCAAAGCCTCCTTTGCCATCCTATAAGCAGTCGTAAAATTCCTGCTTAGGACCTACAGAAAAAACTAAAATAAGCAGAGAAAGAGTCTTTCAGGAGACCAAAGAGCTTCTTGGCTCGTACAGAGCGGCTGAGGTACCCTCATCCGCAAATCTCACAGAGTGTGAACATACGCAAGCAGGATCCTAAGGAGATCCCTTATTGCTCATACACTAAGCATAAGGGAAGATATAACTCACTGCTGTTGGCAGCTTTATTTGTAATGCATAAGTGCATAAATGAAAGGAGACATTTCCCTCATACTGACTGCCCAACTTCTCATCACACAGTACCTTAAGCACGCTTCTTTAAGATGCTGTGATGCTACTTCAAGATGAGTGCTACTAGCATAATTTTGTCAGCTACAAGCGACAAGACATGTATTATCCTCACAACCTAAATCTAGAAACAAATTTGTCATTGCTACAAATAACAGCGGGAGCCAATCAGTTCTGAATGTGTTTTTAAAACATCAAAAAGTTTGAAATCCTGAGCCAAATTAGAAACTGCATTTAAACATTGGGTTGGAGCACATAATTTACAGACAAGAGAACATGGAAGTAATGCAGGACTCTTAAGCCCATGTATTTAAAAAACATTTTAATACTATATTACTGAAGGTACTAATTGAACAGAAATAGCAGAGAGATTAGACCAAGCTTGTACAGAAAATCTCAGGGCTTCAAATGAGTGATGTAGAGAGACCGTTACTCTTATCAGTACTACTACTACTTATTAATACAGGTGGCACAGCAGTATCTTGCTGTCTATATGAAGATCTGAGTTCTTTGTTCTAACAATGTTTGCCACATACTGCAAAAAAGTCAATTTATGGTGAGAGAAAATTGAGCACAAACATTTCATTCTGTGGTTAGATTTTCTATAACTACTAAAGGATTAACAGTCATTATTTAAAAATACAATGAAAATAAGAGTCTGATATATTACTAGCAATGAGTGGTTGGCTTGTAGTAGAAAGCATGTTAAAAAAATGATAAAATGTAATGAGTGAGCACTACTCGCCCACCAACGCACCTGTAAGGAGGCTGTCATTTTGGAGACCCACAGTGTCCTCTATAGCGGCCACTTATTGGAAAGTTTTTGTATAAAACTGTGAGAAAACACCTCCTGATATTCAGTAAAGAATCTCTCAAGACACTTCCTCTTCTGTAAGGCATCAGATCATGCAATTAGCACATCCAGGACTCAAAGTAAAACAGTCTTCCTAAAGTGCTTGCTTAGCCAGGATTTTACTTGCCGAATAGCTTTAGCTTTTCTTATATTCATGAAAAAGGCAATTATTTGGAGCTGTATCACTTTAATAAAAAGCCTTTTATAACCTCCTGAGTTTCCTCTTTCTCTCTTATGCTATATACTAAGAAAAAATATAGGGATATGTCATAATGAAGATACTGAAATCAAAGCTATACATCCTTCCATTTTTCATGTTTTCCTAAGATGCCCTTTACTGAGAGTATTATGCACATCTCATAGGAAATAGCTGAAAAATGGCTACACCTATCCTTACAAGGTCCCGTGATGTAATGTACCATTTATTCACTGAACTTCACTCCCTATATCCCATTTAACACCTTATTATTCTTCTCAACATTTTGAAGAAGAATTCTACCCACTATTTAATGCAAGAAAAAACTGCAATGAACATGAAGAGCCTTTAAAGTCAGATCTTTGCTCCTCTTTCTGCTTCCTTAGCACTACTGCAATTATTTAATTATTCAGGAAAGTAGCGAATAGACGTGTTTCACCTTGAAAGCACTGACGGCTTTCCACTTACATAAGCCAGCTGGGAGGACCTCCTCCCTCGCTCCGGCTCAGCCAGGGGAACAGCTAACTCTAATAGGTTTTCATCATCAAAAAGCCAGCATTTGAGAATTGCCTCTATCAAATTCTTCACCAGGAGCCAAACTGGCTGCGGTTTCAGAAGAGAAGTGCAGGGGGCTGGGGTAGCAGCGGTCCACGTCTTGGCAGGCAGGAGCATTATTCACCCTTTGGCCAGCCAGTCTCTGCCAAAAGGCAGAACAAACCCCAAGAACTGCGCGCGTGGGCAAAGTGTCCGAGGCAAAGTGACATTGAGCTTACCCTAAGTAAGGGAACTATTCGTGCTACTTCTCTTCCTTTTTGTAGAGAGAAAAAAATAACCAAAAAAACCCTATCAAAGGGTAAATTATGAACTGATGCTCAACTTAGAAGATGTTTCTACTGGGCATTACCAGAATGGCAGGCAGAAGGAATGAAAGGATCTGACTTTTCATTATAAAAATAACGAAAGCATGAGAAATTGCACATTTGTGGAGGTTTTAAACATGTATAACACAAAAGCACAGAATATAAAGTATCTTAAAGTACCATAAATTCTTAACAAGATTTAAATAGGTTAAACATCCATTAAAACATATTTTATTAAGCTGAATATTTTGCACTTAAAGTGAATCCATGTAAGTAATAAGACTATCACAGTGACAAAAATGGCAGATTTTATCAAGATATTACTTTAAAAATGGTGGCAAGGACTATATCCAGACCTTCCAGTATAAAAACCAAACTTTTTTTTTCCTTTTCTAAAGCATCTGCCAAAAAAATAATCTGCTAAATTGTTCAAAAACAGAATTAATTGTATTAAGAAAATCTTTGTTCTCAACAAAAGCATTTACTACATGTAAAAACAACAGACATAAAAAGTGCAATTCCAATGTCTAACTTTATTTCCATTCCCAGACTCATTTGCTTTTGCAGCTACTTCAAATTCGATTTAAAAAGAGACAATTTAACTTGGAGTTTGTGTAATGGGACTTTACACATACATAGAGTCTAATCTTGGTAGAAATATTACCTTTTTTGTTACCCAGTAAAACTCTCGGTACCTCAAAATACCTATTTTAAACTGCAATAATTTCTAATGCAGATTCATTTTAATGGTAAGGTTGCTTAAGAACAGCCATATGCATTACACCCCTAGCAAAGTTATTCCTTAAAGACTAAATAGCGGAAGCTGATGAAACAATCTACTTTATAATACTTTTTTGCTGCAAAATGCATATATTCCTATTACAAAAGCTTTGTTAGTGACACTGAAAGTGTTTTCTATTCTCCTGACTTTCTATATAAATTTGCTTGCAGTAGGAACAGCAGACTACTCTGCTAGCCAGTAGTGTACCCACAGTTGTGCAATATATTTCCACTGAACCATTAGCCAGAAGCCCAAACCAAAAAGGTCATTCCAGTGAAATCTGAATGGATGTAATAGGCATTCATCTTTATGTTCTGCACATTTTGTTAATGACGGACTGAACAACACCATGCCCACAGCCGGCTGACAGGAATTCTAACCTGATTAAATGTCCCAGTATGTTTTAATACCCTTAAATGGAATTTTTATGGCCTGTTCTGCACACATATTATTAATACAGAACCATCAAAGTAACCACAGACATGCATAATAGCTCATCAATTTGTAGCTAGGCACTTTTGACCTTGAAAAATCAGCTGTCTTTCAGATTAATGCAGCTATGTTTTGGGCAGAGAAAAAAAGAAGTTATAAAATTATCATGCTTATTTTTGTCACATGTCAGCCCCGCAATAGGGAATAAAGGCCACGCCACTGGCTTTTTATTGATATTGCCGTCAACCTCTGACATGTGAATTAGAATCTGGGAGACCTATTTCTAATAAAAATCCACTTAGGCATTAACAATTCAGCTACAGCAGATCACAAGATGCGCCGCTAGCAGGAAGATGGCGTTTAGTCTGACTTCCACTCCCCCACCAGTGTTTTCACTTTTCCTGTCCTTCACAAAAGACCCTAAGGCACTTAAAAACCAGCTCTAGTTTGGACGACAACATCCACCCACAGAATGGGTTAAAGGCTCTTCTGGTGGAAGAGCCAGCAAAGGAAAAAGACAAGTGAAAGATACGAATACCATCCCCATCTCTAAAAGAGGTGGTAGCACATACAGCGTACTGGCAATAAATTAGTACCGGCTGAAACATTCAGGGAACAGAAACATATGTGTACCTTGGGGAGTAAGTTTACAAATTAGTATGTTGGGAAAGAAATGGACAAAATGAGGATGATGGCTGTTATAAAAGGAGAATTCTCATACTAGAGAGAAGCCATGAGTGGGCTTACTGAAGGACTGGTCTTAGGATCTGAGACAGGGAGATGCTCTCCAGGGTAAGAGGAATTGCAAATCATTCCAGTCTGTAGAACGTTTCCTTGTATAACTGAGGAAAAGGCCAGGGAAGACAGTTTTACAAACAGATTTTTTTTTTTTTCTTTCAGTATCAAATAGCTCACTATTGGTTATTTCTGAGGAGTCTCTCTCCTTAGAGCTGTTCAACTTGCATAAATAACCAAATGTGCCTCCGAACAGACAACTTTATACCGGTCTTCCATTTTCCAGCAAAATGCCCAGGCCACTGGGGTACGGGAACTCTCTCTCATGCCTTCAAAGAAATACTTATTATACCACTAAAGTCAAGATAGATGCTTGACATTCCAATTTACCAAGGCATTAAACCTAAGGAGTGTGCTTTAATTGCTATGGACTTGATCTAGTTAACTTTATTATTTACATAAATACTTTGCACTAGGATAGACTTACAAAAGAATTTATTTTTTTGACCAGACTTCCAAATACTTTTAGCCAGCCTGAAACTGCATTTTTTGCTGCATGAATATGTTCCTTCGGAAAGAAAAACCAAAAATCATTCCTTCTCCACATTCTGTTCTTTGTAGCAGACTTGTTTGGAAAGTTAAGTAAATCGCAATTCATACATATACTTATTTTTAACATAGACTTTCCGTCTCAGTTTTCTTCCTTTTGTCTTTACTTGATTTGCTGGGAAACAGTGAAAGTGAGAAGATTCTGCTTCTCCTGGTCTGGTTTTCAGGATTTTCTTTGAGATCCAGAAAGGATTTTGAGTGGACACCATTACTTAGCAAGGATACTCTAGAGGGAGTGAAGGCAGAAGCAAGAGAGTGAGCAACCAAACACAAAATCCTGCAAGACTATAATTTATAAACCAGGAAAATCAAGCAACCTACGCAACAATCTAAGACTCCTTACATACAAAAATCAATACTAACTGCTACTTTGTGATGTTCCTAAATTTTGATTTTAGCTAAATGTCAGGCTCCTCCAAACATGCAGTAATGATGTTAAAATCACTGAGTTCTCCTGCAATCATCATCAACACCATCCTTATTAGGAGTGTCCCAGAAACAACACCTGAGCAATTTATCCTCACCAAAACAATCTCGTGTTTGTGCCAAGCAGAATCAAGGGAAGGAGAAAAGCCCACTCCCAGCCTACACATAAATACAAGGCATGTTCCCACAAATCACGGCAGGCTGCCTAAAGGTTTCCAAGGCTTCATTTTATCTCAGAAGACTCCTCTGTTCTCCCAGAGCAGAACAGTGACAAACTTTTACCAAAGTCTGGTAAAAACACTTCTGCTCTGTTAGTGAGATGACATACTGAACCATACAATGAAATATGCACCATCCTTCCAAACGCAGATGTACTGCTGCAGCTAGAATTCCAACCGCACTACCCAAAGACTTCTGGAAAAAGGAAAATAGCACAAGGAGATAAGGGACAGAATCCAGGTTTTTGCAACACAACAATAACACATGATGGGTTGTCATTTTTTTTGTTTTTAAAGACACACCCCTGATCATTACCACGTTTTAGTTTTCCCAATGGAGTCGTCTTGAAGCACATGAAGGGAATTCTTTGGCGATGACATTGAGCAAAAAAAGCAGCATCCGAGAGCCAAACTAAAGCACTTCTTTCAATTGACAGGACTCAGCCACAGATGCTACAGAATAATCTTCCCTCCAGCATACTTAATGTGGATGTAACATCCTCAAGACCAGCTATTCCTCTCTACCAGACCTCTATGGGGCTGTACCACTTGCTAATGTGGATATACTGTCTTACATATCCTTTTGACAAAAGGGCTTGAGTATGCATAGTGCCAAACAATCTTACTGCATACTGCTCTCTAGCAGCTGTGCTATAGTGTGACATTTTCTACAGATTTGCATTTCTTCATTTTCAAAGTTTTAAGGCTTGAAAAAAATTACCTCCTTAACCCAAAGATTTCAGCAGAGATGAAAGCAAAATTCAGACACGCAAAGTGCACAGAAAAACTGCTTAACCTCTGTGTTAAAGCTTTCTGAAACTCAGAGTAACTACCAAGCTCATTAGTCAATATGAAAGAGAGGTGGGAAAAGGGGTTGAATAATTGTGTAAAAGGATAAGTTCCATGCTTCCTAATAAAAAATAGTTTACATGTTTTACCCTTATGTTTTGCCAAGTAGAAAAAATCAGGCTGATACCTTTCATTCATACCTCATAGCAAGTCAAATAATGCTGACCATAGCTTACGTATTTATTTCCTTAAATTGCTACTTGTTCGTCTATTTTCACCTACCTGATATATCATTGGAAAGGTGTACCTAAAAATCTATACAACCAAAAGGTTTTGGATTTCACAGTACATATATACTCATTTCCAGAGCTAGCCCCATTTGCAGAAAGAGTTTGTAGGGGGTTGGGGGTTTTTTTCCCCTTATTTTCAGTATGCCTTCACCAGCTGATCTCTAGACTATGGTTAACATTCCTGCAAATAGAGGAAAACGCAGTATCATGGATCTCAGACTAATTAAGAGGAAATGACACTGTACTGTCTTCTATCCCCGTTAGTGCAACTTTGATCCTAAAATTATGACAAATGCCATAATTATACTCTGCAGCAAGAAACTTTGCTACAGCCCTCCAGACTGCTTTTCCAGTCTTCAGCGTACATTTCCCTTATACTTCTCAACGGTTGTTCGGAAGCAAACGCTAAAGGAGGTAAACACAGCTCAGAAATGCACCTGCACGTAAAGGATCAAGGTCACAAAAGGAACACGAGGCTGGACTAACTGAATCATGAGCTTCAGGTAACACCTCGGCTACAAGCGCAATCAAGAGCCTAAACAGAGAATGTGCACGCAAGCTCTTAGAAAGCCTTTACTTACCATCTTCATAGTCTTGAAGATTTCAAAGAACTTTCTGGGACATGTTAAGTTACTTTAATTATAATACAATCTGTTAGCAAACAACACAAGCTATATAAAGTGTATAGTGTATATATAGATCTTGTCTTTCATGTAGCAATTATACTAAAAGCAAAACATCTTAATACAAACAAATCAGTAACTTCCATTTTGCTGAAATGGAAAACCACCTAGTTATTTCAGATTTAAAAAAGAATTTCAATTAATTTAAGCCTGCCAAAGCAAACCATTATAAGACACAGAAGACAGTTAACTGTCACAGGTATGACAGAGTAAATAGCAACCTGTAATGCGTCTAGGTACTGGGCTTTACTTAAGAAACAATGGGATTAGAGCTTTTACCCTACTTATTTCACACATTCACACCTGCTCCCTGCACCACCACTTCAGCACCAGGTTCACTTCATCTCAAGGTCCCTTCTCAGGAGGGAGGTCCTGGAAGGTTGGGCAGCAAGTCACATCACTGTGCCGTGCAGCTGCTCACAGCTACCCATTCTGGGTGTCACTTCAGCATCTGTCTCCACACATCCCTCTGACCTCCAGGACCTTCCTCGGCTTCCAGGATCTTTCCTCCAGCCGGGTTCTTCCTCCTCCTCGGTGATCAGCCTCTTGTTTGGTGATTCTGTCTCGTGTCCCTTTAGTCATTACAGAATTCAGGACATGCCACTTTTGTTTAGTCCGTGCCTTAGCAAAGTTTACAACCAGCCTGGACTGGTTGCAGCTAGCAAGCAACAGTTCAATTGTAGACATACGTACCCACACATACGCTCCATTATCTGCCTGCATCCTCGACAGCATTTACAATTTAATCTTCTTTTGCCAAAAAAAGCCTTCAGTTACACTCTGAACAGTAGCTGTATTTACTATTTTAGTTTTTAATATCTGATGGTGAGGTTTTTTGGTTGCTTTTTTTCCCCTCCCTCTAGCGCTATAGTAGAATCACAACAAAGCCCCATTTTAAATATCAATGTTAGCAATTCAAATTAAAATACTAAAATCTTGCACTGGCACAGTATTGTTTTAGAGGAATTTTGGACTCTATTCACAGAAAAGTAATTAGACTAGCATTTTATAGAGCAGATGATTTCTTTTCAAAGGTAAATAAAGGTGAATCTGTAGTTATACGGGCAGTGAAGGTATATTTCATTCCTTATCTACATAGAGAGCTGTGTTCCCATTATTGACAGAGCAATATCTTCACAGGGTTCTAAAATTGCGTAAGAGTTTCAAAGGAAGCAGGTTAAGTGATAGATTTGCTGAAACCATTTGGGCCAAAATAAGTATTTATCCATAGGTTTAATCATACATTGTCTGACAAGTCAAAAGTAAAGCTTCTTCTAGAGATAGCACTGATGTGAACATGCATCTGAATTGTAATAAAAACTACCCTTAGCCTTAGAAAAAAAGACAGAAGAATGTTGCTGATAAGTAGTGCAAATCACAGGGTGTAAGGAAATGGATTATTTGAAAAGAGCTTCTTGCAGCACTGACAGATCCCGATTTCCATTTTAGTTGCATCAGCTTTACACCAGCAAAGCCTTCTTGACTTCACTGGTGTTCTTTCTAATTTATGGCAATAAAAAAGAAACAGCATACAAAGAAAACTAACTACAACCACTGTAAAAAAGGGAGCAAGTTTCTGTATTACGATGACATTGCTAAAGAACATTCAATTCAACGCAAGCTCATGGGTTTTTTTAATTTTCTGTAAACGTATTCTGAAGAAGTGATAAACCTGCAGCAAAAAGAAAGCTGTCTGGAAAAATGAATTTTAATGACAATGCTATGATCATCATGATCATTCATTTTACTATTTTTCCCCCACTTGGTAGGGAAACAAAATACAAATTTATTCTACCATTGACCATTGTGTTTCTTGACACCGAAAGAAGAGGCAAATCACATGATACAGAAAGTCTGTATATGCAGAAAGAGCATGACATTGCAATTTGTTGGTGCTACTTACAGAGGTTGGGCTCACTTTCCTTCCAAATGCATGAAAAAATACACTGCAGTTCTTTAACTTTCATACTTTGGAGAAAGAGACCAGATCAATAAATAAGGTATATCACTTAAGTTGTAAATACTACCTAAGTATTAATATAGTCTTTCACTTATCATTTAGCTCAAGACTATTTCCTCCTCCTAGACTTCTTTTAATTAAATTTCTGTCTATTTTACTATGAGCTACCATGTACTATCTTCCCATGCGTGTTTCTCCCAGATACTTGCAGGCACCAGTAGGATGGCATCCTGTGTTTTTCCCCATCTGACAGGTATTTCTCCTTTGTTATTTTAAGGAAGAAAAGCAAGGCAAGAAATTAAACCAAAAAAAGCAATAAACATAATAAAAGGTTGTACCACATTTTCAACTTCATTTATAAATTATGTACTAACACATATTATATATAGCCAAAACACAAAGAAGCGACCAAAAATCTTTGCAATAGAATGTGGGGGAAAGGTGCCGTTTCCTACTAACAACAAACCATTTTCAGATTTAGCACCCATTTTGCTATATTTTATAAAATAAATTTTGTTTTTACCTTACTAAATGTATATAGATTCTTGTTGTTGTGAAAATAGTCATCATGCTGCTATTTTGCTAAACGTGTAGCCAGGACAGCTGAATAACACAAGCTACATACATGATTTTTACCTCAGTCAAAGCAAGTGTGTTAGTTCTTATGCTTAGGAATTAAGAACAGTGACCATCTGCATTCACAGATGTGCAGAACAGATTGTACTTCAATTTTGAGAAGGAATTTGTGGTTCTGTACTCCAAATTTCTTACCTGTTTTTAAAAACCAAAACAAAACAAAAAAAAACAAAAAAACAACACAAGACTGGAGAAGTAGACCCTGATTTTGTGTTGCAATGCTGCTCTCGATCTACATTTCCCATACTTGGCTATTGCTGCTCCCATACCCACGTTGATTTGATCCCTTCCCACCTCTGTCCTGTGCTGGCTTTTTCTTTAGGTTCAGAAATATTTCTTCCCACTGAAGAGTTTATAAAAAAAATAAACTTCTTTTCTGAGCTAGTCTTATTGATATTTAGTCATTCATAAAGGTATGCCTCACTGGCTTTTACCAGGATATGGCTACCTCTCACAGGCTGAGACTGAGCTCGGTAGAGCTAAAGGAAAGGCTGACCAGATCCTGTAGCAGCATGGTAAAGGCCAAAAGCACTTCTAATGTATTACTCTTTCAGATCATTCAAAGTAGATATTGGATAAAATAGCAAAACAAACAAACAAAAAGATAGTAGACTAAAAATACTTCTAGTATACTATTAAGTACACATAGAGCTAGGTTACAGAGAGAGCCCTGAATATTTGAGATCTGAATCCAGACTTTGAACCTCGCCAGAGTTCACATGCATTTGGAGTATTGCTTGCGCTCAGCAGACTGTAGTCCTAGGAAGAGGACTGTGCAGCGCAAGGGCTGGTTGGGATCTGTCCCCCTTTTCTGCTTAAGCAATAGCCACCAGTGGTGGTCGTGATGTCTGCATCTGGCTTAAGCTGGACTCTGGGGAGACATAACAACACAATAGCTAAGAGCCATAAATCTTGCTCAACAGCCAAAGGCTAGTTGAGCATGCACCAACCAAAATACAGCTGGTATGCAAATATAAGGCCATCATCTTACTCCATAAATAGTGGACAGCCCAGAGCCCGTTGAGCTCTTCTGTACAGCAGCAGGATCTCCCCTTGAGTAGGGACACCTCTCAAGGTTACCCCTAGAGACTGAGAGGATCCTTATTGTGTCAGATACTCGGTAAGTGAATTGGGAATAAGCGCACTGAAACTTTTAAATCTTAGCTAAGTAATATAAAGGATTGATTGTGCACATACATGTTGACCAAGCCTGGGACTAAGTCTGGATCCAGCCACACCTAAACTCCCTTCTGAGAAGGATTTTAGAATGCAAGAGGGTTCTTTCTGAACCTCGTGACTCAATGGGAGGGTCTCCCTGACAGTTTTGTCTGACCCTGTCCTCTATGCAGTAAATAATCAAGCATACCTCGCCACTGAATCTTGTTAAACCACTGTCGCATTTCCCATTGAACTTTGTTAGCTCACTGTCTTATACCAATAAAATATATTGTTGCTTCTCTCTTCTGAGTGAAGTGCACAACTCCATTGTGACAGGATCCTATCAAAGCTACCAGAAATGAGAAGCATTTGATTTGGTACTTCTGTTCTGCATGACCTCTAAGTTCTATTGTACACAAAACATGTGTCCAGTTTCCCATTCTCATGTACTGTAGCTAAATTTGTGTATTACATTCATATAGTTTTGTGTGTGTGTCTATTAGCATATATATAAATAAAATATACCTAACCACAATCAAAATAAATTTTTTTTATTTTTTTTTTCATTCTAGCACCAAATGACATTTTCAAGTATTGGAAAAAAGCAGGGTGATTTTCTGGACCATAACTCAGTGTCCCAGAACAGTTATTAACAGTTAACAGAGAACACTTAAATCTGGCTAACAACACTTCAGCAAACCAGCACTTAAGAGAAGCACATACGGTTCTGCCTTATGCCTGGCTGCATGCTGCCAACAGGAAGAATAGGAACTTGATTTAATGTTGGCTCTTACTTAGGAATCTTTTTTGTTGTTGTTGGTAGGAGAACCTTGTTGCTTCATATCCGTGGCACAAGATGGACAAACTTTGAGTAGGGTGACTAAGCTCCCAACACAAATAGGAAGCTCCATTAAAAGTATTTACAAAGGTTCATGCACCCCACTGAGACCAGTACATCAGCCATCTACTGGATCAGTTTAACTTTGAGAAACATGGGAGCCATTTCACCTACTTGCATGAAAAAAATAAGTAGAGGCTTTTACCTTTGCGGTGCAGAGTGCCATTCAATTACACACTTCAGGACCAAAAGCAGCGTTGAGCTCCAAACTCGTTATCCCAATCTCTCCCAGGAAGGATACACATATGCAGCAGAAGCAGTCAGGTACCAAGAGGAATTACATGGGACAGAAGCTCTGTTTGCACACAAAGAGGCTGGCTAGTGCTGCTGCTGAAGGTGGAAGAGCAGGCTGCTTTCTTCCTGGCCCAAAACCCAGGGTGTTTTACAGTTTATCATCCCTCAACCCAACTCTTACTATATGCAAGTTGCACTGACTTATCAATCTTACTTTCTTGTACATTAACAACAGTTAAAAAAATTGATCTTTTTGATATAATGTAGGCTTGCCCAAGAGTAGCAGAGGGGGGGTAAAAAATATACTTTTAAAAATACTTGACATTCTGTGGAAGTTTATTTCCTTAATGCTTCTCCAATCAGAGCAGTAAAGCTGATCCTACAACTAACCCTTCCTTCGCCCAAGAGCCTTTCCAAGTCCCATCAATTCCAGAAAAAACTAAGTCTGCATCATCATGCAGTCATCATAGCCCTTGGACTTTTCCATGCCAAAGCAAGGCACATCAATGGTACGATGATGCTAGCAGAAGAAGATTTCTTTTAAGAATCTCAAAAAACCATAAACTCAAAAAGTCTTTGGGCGAAAAGAAGTTGGATGACCAATTAGCAACAGTTCTGTAATCCAATACTACTCTGTGGGGAAGATCACCATAAATTAACTTCCTCTACAAACATTTATTAGCAGTGAAATCCATGTGACTGGAGATTATAAAAACTTTTATGTAGAACTGACAATACATTAAGATTTTCAGTTTTATATCGGTGTCTTTCTCCAAGTTTTCAGGAGAATGAACTTATTTTTGGAAGTTCTCAGTTGACAGCTGAGATTTTAAAGAAAGGAAAATTCTATGCAGAGATACATTAATATTTTTATTTAAATTAGCTCACAGGTAAATATCCTCCTTTATCTCCCTTCTCCTTTTAAATAACCAACTTTAAATATTTATGATCCACCAAAGGATTTATGAAACTGAGCTAAACCTGCTGAAATTCTTTATAATGCCATTTGATTTGTCAGAAATTTTGAAATAACCTGAAGAAAATGAAGGAATTTCCATTAACACTGGATCACTGCCTTAGGGCTCCAAGATCCTTAATACTGTGGCTGAGTTTGCAGCTTTGGAGCTGACATACAGGAGTTCAAAATTTGAGAAGGTGCAGGCAAATGTATTGGCTATCATTTAAGTTTTAATAAGCTCTGTTCCCTGATGATTACATACGCTGTGTAGAGGAAAAAATTATTTAATACAAGAAGATAGGCTAAAGCAAAATCATTATTCTCTGTAACCTGACTCAGACATGACGACTTTAGTATATTCTGTGTGACACACTTCATATGTGTGGTCCCAGTTCTAATTAACACCCCTGGCAATTACTGATTTTAATCTTGCAGTACTATTTTAGCTCAAGTCCAAGCCTCCTAAGAGATTATTTTTTTTCCTCTTTTGTTTCCCAAATTAATTAACAGCTGCTGCTGTCTTGCCAATGGACCACATTTTCATTTGCTGCTCCTTCACCATCCAAATACAAAGCTCTGAATTCCAGTGATTCAGTTGTGCTGACAATTCACACTGGTTCTAAATGAAACTATACATTTTACCAGTTAGTATTTATTTTAAATAAATCACCTGCATGGAGCTAATACGGTAATGCTGTGCGTAAAGGCTGCAAGGTACAGACATTGTTTTCATGGGGTGGGCAAAGATCTGATTTCTCCTTGCCCTATGAACACCATCACGCTTTTTCCCATGTACATTTGGTATTCCTTTAGAAGAGAGACTAGAGCTCTCCCGGATCCTCAGTTCCATTTCTGGCTAAAAGTTTGCTCTTACGTATTCCCCACCACTCACCTGAACCGCACTGGACAAGCACCGCAACTCTGCGTCCAACCTCTTGAAACGCTGAGAAATTTTAATGTAAAGTGTCTCAGGCACTATTGCATTAACATGTTGTCCACAGGGAGGGAAAAAGCCAAGAAACAGGAAGCAATGGTAGAGATCAGGCATAAGAATAGCCCTAAAAAGGAAATTAAGTTCATCCTGTCATCCTGATTTCCAGAGCTGATATAAATCTTTTTAGACCCTACAGTTAAAAAGAAGTATCTTTCTTAAAAAAAGAGAAAGAACATGCAGGTCAGACAAGATAAAAAAGCCAATGTTTCTACAGCTCACTTAATTGCTTAGTTCTGCATTTCAGACATGAAGATACGAAAATAATCCTGAGAGCTTGCAAGTTTTTTCAAGTTAATAGAATTCCAATTTTTATCATTAAATCATATATAATTAGTTTCTGCACAGAGGCTCATTCTAGGAGCTAATAGAAGTCCTCAGACCTTAACAGTATTATTCAAATGTCAGCATGAACCAACACACTGATGTTCTCAAGAAAATTCACCACGGAAAAGAAAAAGAGGTAATTGCCAAATACTGGTCATTTGATCTTTTCTTACACCAGCATAGCAATCCGTGCCAATGCACTCTGCAAACCTTCTTTACAAAGCTGCACTGAGAATCACCATAGGTATTAAGGTTATAGGAGTAAACTTGAGACCTCATCATCTTCTATCCTTTCTTACGCTGGGAAATGAAGACACCAAAGTTGTCTTATAAATATTGCATAAGCCTCAAATGAAAACCAAGAGCTTAGAGTCAAGCCTCAACTTCTTGAATGACTAAGTTAGAAATCTCTTCTATCTGTTATGAAGAATACTTTTGTGTTATGGCTTGGCTATGGAAGCCCCACTGCCTCTGAGGTTAGCTGGGACTATCAACTTACTCTTCTCTCCTGCCTCTCTTGCTTGTCCCTTTTCCCTCCACTACAAAGACTGACTTGCTACCCTGGAATGCTTTTTGAAGTTAAAGTTTTAATACAGTTTCTTCCGTTGTATGATATAGAAATCTCTGACCTTCGTCTCTTCAGGATTCTCTTCCTCACGCGTGTACCCCTCAGAGCTAAGACAACATAGCTCTGAACATTTCAACAAATATTCTTTCTAAAAATCTGGAATTAGAGTTGAGGGTTTCCCCCCACCCATATCCTTTAATATAAATAAAGCCTTAAATACTGAGAGCTAATTTAAAGCAAATAAAGCCTTCAGATCCTCTCAGATGAAGAAGTTTTAAAGACTTTTTAAGACTGCTACAATATATATATATATATTTTATAAACCACCCATCGTAACAAATGTTTCTGGTATAAGTATCTTACCAAGCTAACTTTTTCTAGTTTATTTTTAATACACTTAGGGAAAAAATTCCAAACCCCTTTATTCCTTCCATTTTGCATTTCTTGTTACCTTGACCAATTGAGTTCATATAGAGTGAAAAGAGCAGAGGTATAACTGTGAAAAATGTAGTTTAATATCTCATATTAGAAGACAAAAACAAAAATCTAGATTTTTGTGGAAGAAAAGCATTTAAAACAGCAATATATGCAACTGAATTACATCTCTAGGGCAAAATCAGATTGCTCCCTTTCTAAGCACTGCAATAGATTCAAATAGAAATAGAATGATTACTGTCTAATAGAGTAAAGAGAGGAAAACAATCATAGACAAACATAATTGTCAGAGATGTGTATGTGGATTTCCTATAGATGCAATTAACAGATGTGTGTCTGCATGAGTGTAGGCATATATATATGTAAAAAAACGTAGATATAGTTGTATGCTTCTGTGTTTAAAATGAACCAATAAAACCGGCTCATTATTTCTATGTACCCATACGCCCCTTAAAAAATTTCTTAGCTAGCAAGAAGAACTGTATTTGCTCTAATTGTCAGTTATGGTACATAAGCACGATATTGTCCTCATTTCTTTCATATTAATGGTTTTCTATAGCTTTTTGTTTTCATAATTTAAAATCCATCTATAATAATCTTATTCTTGTTTTGCTTAGCAGTCTAAAAGTTATTAGCAATATATTTGTTAATTGAAAATTTCTTCCAGTTTAGATTACCACTGCCAGAGTATTATGAAATAAGGTACCAGCTCAAAGATAATACTTAACAAATATTAAATTATTAAAATGTAAATGAAGCAAAGGTAAATGAAACTAAGGAAGAAAATTATAATTTTGTATTTTTAATTTTCTTATGATCATGTCTTGAGTCCCAGCTAAGAAAATATTTTACTACTTTTCTCATTATGGCTTACCCTTCTTACTGTTCACCTCCTTCATGAACCTTAGCTTAGACAAAATACTTGAAGACAGAGGATGGACATCACTTTTGTGATTATCGTTCCTTCTAGAGCTAGAAAAGTCTTTTACTTTTTCAGTGACTGAATGTATCAAAAATTAAAGTATTTAGAAAATAAACGGATATGTATCTTTTAATCATAACTTTTGCTTCTGAGCTTAGTTTAGAGCTACAGAACATTCACCTTTCAGTCAGCAATTTAAAGTTTTTGTAACAGTCAGAAACACTGGAGACCTATCATGAAAAAGAGAAAAAAAAAATGGTTCATCCAGAGTGTTTGTCAAACCTGAGAAATAGAGTTGGAGTTTGTCTTGAAGGAAGTAACCAAGCTGTTGGTATTTCCTGAGACAGAAACATTCTTGTGGCTAATGCTAACCTATCTTCATGTGAGAACGAGTGCAATATATTGCCTGCTGTTTGCATGTGTTTTCTGGAGAGTACTCAGAAGACAGACTGGTGCTGTACAGTAGAAGAGTCAGCAGCAGGCTGATGCTCTAAGCATGCTCTAAGCTGCAAGAGGGACAGCACTGGAGAGATGGAGCAACAGACCTTGTTTTTCAGCAAGCTCAGTAGTCTATACAGTCTCCAGCCCACCAGCCAATACTTCTGTCTGCCTCTCCAGGGAAAGAAAATATGTAAGCAATAAGTAGACTTATGACAAATTATTTGGTCACTCACGTATCAATAGCTTTGCTCCAACAGCTACCAAACAATGAATTATGCTATTTAAGAATCTGAGTTAAATCCCTTTAACTCAAATAAGGAAAGATTTGGTCCACAGTATTACAATAAGTCCATTCATGCAGTCAGAAGTGTTACTCATGTACAGCTCTAACATGAATTCCTGCTTGGGCTTGCTTTTTTTGTTGTTTTTAAAAATAGCTTCCAAAACATTGTGCTGCAAAAAAGATTTCCCAGAAATCAGCACTATGGTGCTAAGAACCTAACAGAATCCTGAAGTGAGTTTTGCTGAGACAAGGAGAGAATGTCATCTTGCTAATTAGAAGAGGTTCTATCATTTAAGACCTTGGAACTATTTTCAGGCTGTTTAGCAATTAGGGAAAACTACTGAACACTTCTCCAAAAGTTATAAATAGACTACTTGACTGCATTAAATTATTAAATAATCCATCTACTGCACGGCAGCTGCATGGTTCTGCTGGTCCAGCTTCCCTCACTTTCACAGTAGATGAACTCTACAAATTTGATCCTCCTCAATCTCACAGGTAAAAGGTTTTATACAGGAAAATACTCAGAGTAGAACTAAAAGCAGAGGAAGGCACAGTTAACAAAAAGCCCCTCACATCAACCCACTGATGTGGTAGCGCTTGAGGCACAAAGCCTGCCGAGTCAAGTGCTGGAAGAAAGCAAACCTGAGAGCATCCTAGCCACATGGCTTTTAGGGAGCGGTCCCTGGAGCACTGTATCACCTGGACTGTTCCCGATCTTTGCTCTAGCAAGGACTAGAGGGAATTATCCAAAACAAAGCCAAAAACCTGAGCTTACAGTTAAGTAATGCAGATGATTGGGGTACCACTCATGTCTCCTCTTTGACCTTGCTAACAGTGCAGACACAGCTCAAGTTTCTCAGAGAAGCAAAACCAGAGAGAAATGAAGGATTTGTTATGCTCTAAGTCTTTCTCTAAAGAGACTGCACTAAAGCAGTAGTTCCCTGTGATACAATTTATAGTGGTGCCACTACATAGTGCTATACTAGTTTGTGAATGTACATGATAATTTTTTTTAAAGAGGCTTATTCTGCCTTGGTGCAGAAATGAAACACTTCCCAGCTCTATTCTACATAGTTCTGGGAATATAAACTAGGTCTCCTCTGACTTCAGTAATGCCAAGAAATTCTTGGATTTTACACTGGCAATCTCCCAAGGAGAGGAAGTTGGTGATTTATAGGAAAAGACAGCTACAAAAAGCTCTCGCTTTCTTCAGTTTTAATCGACTACAGCATTATTGGCCTTTTGGATTTACTTCCCCTCTAGATATCTTTTTAAGATACAACACGTATTTTGCAGCATGCAGATTAGACTGCATCTGTTTATTTTGCCATTTCTCCTCTAAGAGAAAAACCTCAAGAACACAGATAACAAGAATGTGGAAACCAGTCATGTCTGTCCCAGCCAGGCCTGAATCTGCCCAGGAAGGCATTGCTCTGGTATTGATATTTCCCATCAAAACTGTGGATCATCACACTGTGGACACTGTGGTACATCTGACACTAAGTATATCTATTCCATATACATATACACACATGTGCAAGGCATGAGGCCAAGCCTGCAAACGCCTCTTACCAAGCAAACTGTTTAATGCTGACATTAACACCAGTGAAGCATCCTCTCAAACCGTGTAGGATACTTCTATCTTGAATAGCAAAATCACATACTGTTGTGGTTTGCTGAGACATGTGATGCTCGGATCCTAGTAGAAAACCCTACTTGAAAAGAAAAGCAGAATCATTCTCACCCATAAACCCAAATTTATACATAAACTAGACCCATTCTGAATAATGACATACTCTATAAACCCACTAAACCCCCTTTTCACCTCTTTGTGCTGCTCCCCAAAGAAATTTCAAGATGGTATAAAACAGCAGCTGCCCAGGAGGGACTGAGGCTTGGCCTCAAAGAACCCTCGTTATGCCTTCTCTATGCCATTGCTCTTAGCATAGAAATGCTGTCTGATTAATTGGTTCTGCTACTGAAATTAGTAGTATTTGCCTTCAACGCTGAGAAGCAAAGGTATTGGTACAATATTAAGCAAATGATCACACTACAGAGAAAGAAATGCCTGGGTACAGCATGTAAGTGATCAGAGAGCCATCCAGTGGACCAGTAGGAAAAGGAAGAAAAAGTCACCTCAAAAAGGGAGATGAAGTTATATCTAGAGAATAAGTATCATTCCAACTCTGCTGCATGTTTTTCTATATTTATCTTCATCATGGGCAGCGACCAACAAATAAAACAATCCTTATTTAGACAACGGTAAAATGCAGACCCCAAAGTATGTGCGGGTTCTGTGCAGATGTTAAAGAGCATATTTTCCTAACCTGTAGCATCATCACCACCTTCTCTTTCCACAATAAAAATTGGAAGGAAGGGATTTTTTTTCCCCCCTTTCCTAATGCCCCAATGCTATTTTCATCCATTTCCACCTCTGTCATCTTATTTTTACACTGAAAATTCCTTCATGGATAAAATATTCATAACCAATTATTCTTGATCAGTCTTCACCTACTTCTACACCCTCACTATCAAGAGGGGAAAAAAAAAAAAAAGCTTTCTTTAAATAGCTTTTCCCAATGCAGAGCCTACATTTTATTTTAATCTGAAACAGCACACGTTTTAACTAGCAAGGCACAAGAAACCCCATACACTTTGCAAATATTTACTGTCTAAACTCCTCCCTTCTGACTTGTTCTCAGTCTTTAGCAAAACAGCATTTATTTTTACGAATGGTATTGAGGGAAAAAATAAAAAGGTTTTCTGTAGTAGGGAACAGCATTCAGTTAATGGAGACAGCAGGTGAAATAAAAGACCCTCCCTGGAATGATAGGAATATTTACGCTAGAATTTATTTAATTTTTTTCCCCACCCATTTTATAATTCATTTCAATTTAAGCAATGTGGTATTTATTCTCACCTTGTCACACAAAGCACCGAGATCAACAAAAAGGTTTGTTTTACTCTAAAAGGTTTGAGATTTTAATTGTGACAGTCTAAAATTTTTAAGTACTCACCCAAGACTTTTGTCATGCCTACAAAAGAGAAAACAGAAAGGACTTGCAACAGATTAGATACCCTGATGGGAAAGAGATTGCATGGAGTCCCTAGATGGGACATGCAAGCTAGTAGTACTCTCCTTGGTGGTCCCAGATTATGAAAGGGACATGATTTAATTTGCTACAGTAAGCAAACGTGTTCCTAGATACTGTGGGCAAGAAACAAAAATATATCTTATCATTCTGCTAAAAGTGACAGTTCCCACCACTGTTACTGAAATAAGCTGCTGTTATAATTAAATCTCTTCTCCAAGTTACCCTGTATTTCCAGTGCATCACGTTAGCTCACCTTTGACAAAATAAATGGTATGCTTTTGCCGCAACTTGAACTTGCAAATGGTTCAAGCAGCATGATTGTCAACACAAAATGAGCATTTCAGAGAAGTGATTGAAGCATTTTGACCTTGATACATTCCTCCATATGGATTTATGCTTGCAGGTCTACTGCTATATGTTTGCTTGAGAAGGATAGTAAGAAAGTGTGGAAGTACCAACTAAAAGAATCAATGCTGATATGGATCAGCTGCTTAAAGATGTCTCCATACCACCTCCATACTACATACACCTCCACACCGCTTCCATACTACCTCACACACTTTATTCAGTGATTCTAGCTCTGAGTAGTTTCTCTGGAGCTCAGAGATTGTAGTTCTGTACTGGAAACAATCCTACAACAAGCTATCCTACGTAGAAGAAGCTGACTCTTACTCCTTCAGTTACCAAAGACATAATTAAACAGCAGCCTGCTATACTTAAGCTGGATTTCTAGTGTTTAAATGCTTGCAAAGGGGGAATTTCACACTTTGCAGCAAAATGACACAAAGTTCTAGAAACAGAACTAGAATAGGCAGAATAAGACCATTCATTGTAGGGTTGGTATTCCTGTTCTATGCATATGTTATGAAATTTCCATGCTGGGTATATGAATTTATTTTATATTAAAACAAGTCATTTGTATTAAGATATATGCCAGATGACTGAATAGGGTTGACACTGCACACTTACAGAACAAACCCGAGTGATACTTACATTTCTACACTTTGCAGGTAAATTCTGAGGATGTTTTAACTTTTTAAGATCAAATATGGGTCCTTCTTCTATGGCATTTCTATCACACTCAGAGAAGCACTGAGCTTCTTTCTCATATATAATGTAAGATAATTTCAAATACTATTTTAAATACTGCTTGAAAATTATATTACTATTTTTGATTAAAATAGACATGTTTGCATGCTATTTTTCTAATCATTGAAAATATATGGAGGATTGAAATCAATGGATTAAGGTACAGATGGTACTTAATGAATTGACTGTTATTTCATTCAGTTTACACTATATTACATTTAATGAGCAGATATATACTGTGTTTTGATACAATTATTTCAATATCATTAGATACTTGTTACCTATTTTCTTATTACTGGAGTATACCCACAGGTATCTTATTTTATTATGTGACTGAATTAGTGATAATTAATTAATATTTCTATGGAAGTCTGGTGGTTCTAGAGGGACCCAGGTAGGTAGAAAAGCTGTAATATGTTGAAAGGACTCACGAACTTGGTGAAGAAAACTCAGCAGCACGGCGTGATCCTGTATCTCTATGCCCAAAGTATGGATGCCATTCTCCCTTCATTAAGATTGCTCATCAGCACTATAGTATGCTGAAATGAAATGGGATTTCTGAATTTTAAAAAATGGAGGATAATAATGCATGTGAAAATTTCACTCTGGGTGTCCTTTGACGAGATACCTAAATGTGAATATATCTTCAAATTAGTTGAAACAGAATCATAGCCAAAATGCCTAGAAGAGGTCAAGTCGTCACCTAGTCCATTTGGGTTTCCAAGGTAGATACCAGCTATGCTCAACCCATTCCTGCAACATACTTTTCTAACCTCTAAGCACTTCCAGAAACTCCTAGGTACTTTAGCTAAATGCTTAATTGTTGTATTTCCTAACATTAAATTCTACAATACAAAAGCTGAAACTATAATTAATTTAAAAATAAGAAAACTCTAACAACAACAAAAAAATGGACCAACTGTAGATATATCTCCTTGAAACTCTGGACAACCAAAAGGGAACTAGTGTAAGAGGCACACAGGACAAATAAATAAAGCAAACATCTTAAAGGCACAATCTCACATATAATGTTTGTTTGCAGAGATATACAGTGTGAATGCAATGTTTCTTTCTATAAAAAGGGACAATTTAGTAATATTACAATACTACTGTACAATCAACTTATATCAGTGTCCCCATTTTATCAAATAAACATGTATGTTCTTACACAAAAGCACAACACTCGATTCAAAGAAATTAAGGGGGGGGCATCCATCATAATACTAGAGAGTAGAAAAGAGGACTGAGATGTATTTCACATTAATTTAAAATGTATTTTATTTCAAATCAAGGGGCCTGACTAAACAACAATTTTTAAAAGTATATATTTTTTTAATCATGTACTTTTATAGGAGAAAAAGCATATTCCATTTGTTTTTTTCCTCAAGTCTAAGGATTGTTTTTCAGGTAATTTGTGTTAATGTCAGAAAAAAATATCAATATAGTAATATATATCAAACTTCCTCTCATCAACAAAGACAGTCATGAAGCAGATTTAGACTTCTAGCAGAAAAACAAGCTGCAATGGAAACAGCAGTTCACTAGAGAACAAACACAGACTTGCTGATATAGAAATAAGAGAAAGAACATCTTACAAAAGCAAAATAATCATATAAAGGAAGGAAGATAAACAGAATTTCTTTGTAGAGAACTTTGTAGAAAATTGGGAGTGATATCACGATTTATGATCCTGTCTTATATAGATAAAACACCCATTTTATGTCGTAAGTTTACAGGCATTTGGACTGTTGCTGAATGCCCAAGATCCATCTTTTCATGGGGTAAGTGTAAATCCATCACAAAACATATTCTACTCTTTTTTTCCTGCATTCAGCAGTAGTTAATATGCAAAAAAAAAAAAAAACAAAAAAAAAACCACACAAATTTGGTAAAGATGAAGATGCACATGTCCTAGTAAAACATACAGGTGTGTATACCAAAACATCTTCCCACACTTTGCCAGCTTCCCATTTCAAGTGGTACTTGTTTTCATCGCTATTCACTAAAATAATCTTATTATTCTGGCTAAATATTATAAGAAGAACATAGAATACAGCAAAGGAAATAATCAGTCATGTAATAACACTTATTCTTCTTCAAGTATATTAAGAGGGCAATAAATAACTGGTATATGCAAGTCTCTGCAGAGAAATGCAGTGGGAATTGTTATTCTTGCCTCCCAAATTAAAATTATTCCGAAAGAACAATTGCAGAGTCAACTATCTAAAAAAGCACAAAGAAACCCTTTCTTTCTCACATTGTTACAATACGGACAAAAGAACAGTACAAAGCATCTAATATAGTAATACAGGCTCTCCAGATAGAAAATAAGTGAACAATGTTGGATATCCTTAACCTCCCACACACTAATTCTTACAAGTGGCTTCTTCCACTTTCCTTTCATTATGAATAGAAACACAGGAACTATTGAATTCCTCCCCACCATGTGCAATAATGTAGTTTCCACTACAAACTAGTGCAACAGTTCACATTTGGAGGGGAAGTACGAGAAGCATCATCACGAACAAATAAGATACAACCTGCCCCCAAAGAAAGTTTATTTTCAGTCCCAAGTATATAGTGATTGATTTATAACATGACACTTGTTATTTTATATCCTTTATGAAAATTGTATCCTAATGCAACTGCAAATGATCCAACTATATCCACAAATATATGCTCCCTTTTTCACCCATTTATCTTGCCACGATGTATACAGATCTTTTGGGCATTAAGTCCTCCCTTTAAACAAAGTGGTCCTTCTTGCCCAATAGGAAAAAAGGAACCTGGACCTGGCTGACATCTTTTACACACCAAGTCCATCCTGCTGCCATGGCAAACACTATGTCCCAAAAAGCTTTGATTGCACTTGTCAGTCCCCACTTTTGAAAAGCAATTTAGTTATTCACTTCCACCACTCTCTGAGCTGCACAGTCAATAAACTGAATTCAAACGCTGCTACTGGTATTTGAAAGCAGTAATGAAAAAAATTATCTTTTGCAGATATAAAGACAGGATTCCTTCAACATGCTTCTGGGTGCATATAAAGTCTACTTTGGCATAGGAAAAGACAAAACACCAAAGTGCAGAAAACTTCATCTTTGAAACCAGCATTTACTACAAGGTATTAGACACTAGAGAACAGCAACTGAAATAGTAGGGATAAGGGGGAAACAAACAGATCTGAGAAATCATGTGTATTTCATCTTCAAAGTACCATAAAAGCAAAGCAAAACTTCTTTCTGTTTCAAATCAAAGCCGACTTCTTAAATCACTGTTCTGCCCATTAAGTAAGATAAAGCTCAGAAAACCTACTTGTTCCCAAACTCAGATGGTTACTTCAGAGACCAGGAGCTGGAATGTTTTGAGACTAGCTTCCTTCAGCAATCACGCCATTTCCAAAAATCTTTTAGTTGTCACAGAAACTTAAGCAATGGGCAAAAAGCCAAGCTTACATACCCCTCTCTCACCAATGCACATCCCACTTGGCATTTATTTCACATCCAAAGGAGCTCTCTTCTAAGAGCTCGCCTAAATCTCAGCGGGCAGTCAGTTTAAGCATCATGTTTTCCTTCAGGAATATACTGCACGACTGACATTTAGAGTAAAATAAATATTTCATTTCGGTCAGACTTCATCCATGTCACTTACCAAATGAGACCCCCGAACAGCAAGATGATTTCCAAATCCTCAAAGCAGTATGTGTCAAGATCTTACAAAACACGGAGACATGAAACAACGGCACTGGCAAGGCACCAGCTTCTTGACAGAAATGACAGTAGTTTAGTGTTGTTTTGCTGATTTGCGAAAGTAGATTGCAGCCACAGCTGCTGTGCAAACTGAATCACACTTTCCACCAAGGAAAGAGAAAAGGAGACATCTTTCCAAAGACACACTGTCTGAAGAAGTACTTCCAGATGCATCACCATGTACAGGGAACATTTCCTATTCTGCTGAAGCAGAGGTAAGCAGTTCGGCAGAAATTACACGAGTCCTTCCAAAACTTCAGACACAAACAAGCCCTTACAAATTCTGCTGGTTTATCATTCTAGGTGTTTTAAATAATCTTCCATGAGTTGTGGGTAAATGAATAGCTCTGCGAAAAGGGTGATGAAGATTTGTCTGGCTTTACTGGGGAAAGTGAAAGGCAGTATATCACGTCAATAGGATCCCACGACTGTGATTCACAGAAGTTGCACCAGGAAGGATCTCTTCAGGAACAAACCATCCTGGCTTATAGCACCAGATGCTCACCTCTGGCTTATTTTTATCATATGTGGGGTGGATTTTTTTTGTTCATGAGGGGTTTTTTTTGGTGGTTTGTGGTGTTTCCCCCCCCAAAAAAAAGTACTTGGCAAGCAATAAATGGCTTTGATATAATAATATATGTCAAACCTAGCATAACCATATCAGGCAGAGGAAGTCTCCTAGCTAAAAATATGGCTGGAAGAATGAGGGAGCAGGAGTATCATATGAGTTTGTCCTAATATTACTTTTCCCTATGAATCCATTTATGACTAGAGGTAGATACAATACAGCTATTTCTTCATATATAAAAGGAGAACTTTTCATATAAAAAGTAGCTGCATGTAAAATATGACAAACTTTACTTAATCTTTTTTTCCAGTGTTCATTCCTGGATAAGATGTTATTAACCTGGTGTGAACTTAAACTTCCATTCTGAATGAACTCCAATTTTGTTATAATAATTTCCATTCGTGAATGGGCAATACTTTACTGTGGCAAGTAAATATTGTCAAGTAATCTTTGCCACAAAATTTAAATGAAAAAATACTCAGATTGGGGTTCAAATGTCCCAGATTAAAAGCACTTTACAGTCATATAGCTTTTCCATTGATACCCATGGGAAAACATTAGTTTTTAAATGATCTCTAAACACCTTTATGACAAATGACATTTTAAAAGCACAAGAAACAATAGTATCTCTGTCATTTCCTCCCACCAGCTACTGTTTTGATGATTCTTTCCTCCAAAAAGGAAAATTTCCTGTGTGCAATGCATAGAAGGGAAACATAAAATACAATAAATAGATTCAGAAGAGACTACTCAGAAAGAATGTGTGATAGAATTTCTTTGCATTTTTGCTGTATCATACACGTGATTCTCAGCCAAACTAAATCAGTGTAACACCCCTAAAGTCAATATTTGATTTTTTTTTCATGAATTGTCATTGCTGTGGATGCAGCCAAACTTCTTGTTTACCTTATATCATCTTTTCTCAAATGAGGATACTTCATTTATAAACCAACTCCAAAATGAAAATTTGCAGATGTACCCAAAGGTAGAATCTATCCTTCCTTATTCTGGATGGCTATAACTGTGTCTCAAGACAAAAGTCTAAAACATTGCAAAAAGTATTCTTTTCAAGGTCAAGTGGATCAACTTTAAGTTACAAATACCAAGAAAGGAAACACTAACCAAAAAACACTTGCTCAAAATGACAAAAAGATTAATTATTAACTCAGCAGTTTATTCCCCATTAGTAAAAATGCTAAACTTCATATCGGACTCCAAATTCACCATTATGCTGAATATGGATGAGCATACGTATTTCTGCATTGGATCATCCACTATTGCTCAATTAGTTCTCCATGTAAAAGTAAAAGTACTCTGTGAAGTACTATGAAGTTAAAAACCATAGATTTAGCATTTCTCCCTTTTTAGAAGGATGGCAGTTCACACTGGCGCAGTTATATTACAAGCAGTATGCAGGAGATTTCTTGAAATAGAAAACAATTTATTTCTAAACTGTTTAAAGAAAAACAAATCTATAAAATGCACATATTTTATTCCCTTATTAATTTTTAAAATTGTTTCTCTGGCCTGCTTGCCTTACAACAATGTTTCACCTGATTGCTTATGTCAGATATATTACTGTCATGTCAGAAACCATGCTGTATTCTGAAGTAGATTAATGATGAATATTTGGTTAGAGATGAGAAAACAACACTGCACTGATTTTTGGAAGGCAAGGTCTGAGCAGAATTAATAAGGCAATGCTTTGCACAGCATCAACGTTAACCACAGAATCTGTGGGTTAGCTAGCCAAAAAGGTAGGCTGATACAATCCATAAATGTTTTTAGACAATGAAACTTTAGCAATTATTTTCTGATGTCAATAGAAATTTTGTTTGAAATTCAAAGTTTCACTGAAGTAAATGGTACATACAATGTAATACGTCATATTCTACATTTTGAAATGAATGTACTTGCTGAATGTAAGCAGTTGGGAGCGGGCAAAATATAGAAAATGTTACCTAGAGCTATATCATTCAGTCTGATTATAAACAGTGTCCCACTGAAATTAATGAGAATTTTTTCAAATCATTACTTTGCCACTTCCCCCTAAGGTACTTATTCCAATTTTTTCTGTTGAGCTGAGGCAAAACAAATTTAATCCACTTACATTGAAGTCGGTGCTACTTTTAAAGACAGACATAGGAGGGAATATCCCTATTTTTAAGTATGTCTTCTCCAAAATTTCCACTTACTTGGAAAAAAGCTCATTGAAATCACAATTCATGATGCATGCACATTTAGCAGGTGTTGCTGTACAAGTATGTATTTCTCTAGAATCAGCACCGACCTGAAAAAAACAGCTGTCCCAAACACCACTCCATTCTTTATTCTTACACAAGAAATAAGTTACAAATGACTGTCGTGAACTCACACCGAGGATAAATGGAATTCTGTCCTAACATTTATAAATTCAAGACTTGACATGCTCCAACACACTGCTTTTCCCTCTCTACTTTGCAGCATCCCTGTTTGAAATCTGCTGCTCCAGAGATTCTCAAACTGCTTCCCAAACCTGTTTCTTAATGTCAGTGCAGCAGTCAACAGTCAGGATACAATGTGCTTATCTTAATTTGACATTATGAAATAGAAATTCTTGGCACGGAGAAGAAGAAAAACAATTTTCCAGATGCTAAATTTTGAGTCCATTTCTAGGTAAACTGCATATAAGTTCGTAACTAAAAAGCTTATTATTTTATCATGGGAGTGCTTGCAAATGTTCAGTTTAGCCAATTTTACAGTTGAAAAACAACAGGCCAAGCAGTGCATGTAATGTTTGTTCTACTGTTTATTCTACTGGTTAAGATTTTGTACTGGAGAAGAGCAACCGAATGCAGAATTTTTACACCATACTATTGGTCTATCAACTACATCATGCATTCACCTACCCAATTTCGAGTAAAATCCAACCAGCTGGCTGGAGCAATGAAGTAAATGGGACATACAACGTTGCTTTTGCATTTAAAATCTATGCTACCAAATATGTAATAGAAGGAAAAGGCCTCAAGGCATTTATAAACTGTCTTCAGGGTTAGAAACAAGATTCATGGGGAGGGAAACGCTTTGATTATACATCCACAAAGCTCCAGCATCATAGGCTGCATCACTTGACAAAGCAGGTAATTGTTTATAGGAGATAAGTAGGCATACCTTTGAAAGCTTTAACTGAACAATGTCACTTCAGTGACCACTGCAGAGAGCATATGTGTCCCACAGGATATTTAGTTGAAGTTTCCTTACAGCAAGGTAGTGACCAAAAAGCAATTCTGACATTTGATTGAAAATCAAGTTGGTAGCAAATGCTGGCTTGGCGGTTTACCACCACAGAGCTAAAACATTCCTTCTGTTTACTCCATTACTTTATTTAGTCTTCCAGATCTGATGGGAAGCAAACAGAAAATGCAAATACAGCACATCTTTATAAGCAGTTCAAGGACTCATTATATCCGAGTGGGTGAGAGCTGTCTTAGGAAAATACTCCATTCTTCAAAGTGTAAAATACCTTCTCTTATGCTGCGGAGTTCACTATATCCATTCTGTATCACAAGATTGTTTTTTTCCTCTGGTCTCTCTGTACAATACCCTAAATGATTGTTAATATAATTTCTTTCAGAAATCAGGCAAATCATCCTGATTTCTCTGAAAATCAGGGAAAACATTTCTATACCTTTAAGTCATGACAGATTTAGGCTGGTTATCTACAGAGAGGATATTAAAATTTTCATCCTCATTTTTTAAAAATCCCCCCAATATCATACGCACATGCTCTAAATTGCACTTCAAATTCAAAATACATACTGGAGAGTACTTGCACAGAATTTACAACCAAAAGCTGAATCAGGCGCTTGCCTATTTTATCTAAAAGTCATCACAGTCACGTAAAGAAAATCAGTCTACCAACTCATATGAAATTATCTTTTGTTACTTATTTTGTCTGTCAATCTTCATCCAGACAGTTTTATCTTCTCTTTCAAGGTTTGTCAGAAAAATCTGTATCTGAATCTTAACTGACTATTGAAAAGCTTTAAACAATCTGATACTTTATTCAATTGTTATTTTGTCCTCTCAATAGATACTACACCAAATTGTAGCCTGTAGAACATGAGCAGAGTGAAGAGATGTTTGAGCCACATCCTCTTTCTAAAGGATGCCATTAAGAACCACTTAGTTGATATGTTCTTTTACTGGTTTTGGTATAAACGGAACATAAGCAGAAACTTGTAGAGTGATTCGGCATCAGTGAATAGATTTGACAGAGCATCTTCTTCATTGTTAAAGGACACTTCCCCATTTCAGGCAACTGTGAACAGGTATTTTTAAATTATTTTCTGGTTTCCTGCTTTATCCAACAAACTAGCATTAAATTTGCCTAGATGATTTTTTTTCCCCTCTTTCCAAAATAATTTTTTCACCAAAAAGTTTTCTGCCATCTTGAAAATAGAAGTTTTGGCCAAAAGCACAAATTAGGTTTGATTCAATTTGGGGAAGAAGGAAAAAGAGGATATGGGGTTGATTCAGAGAAGAACTGCCATCATGTTTTTACCTTGTAACTCAGTATTGAGGACAAATTATGTGAACAGATTTGAACTCTTAGGAGTCATGTTCCAGGAGAACACCAGAATAACCAGTATCATGTCCTCAGGAACAGGACCTCTAAATGCATTCTCACTGGTGGTTTTCCACTTGCCATAAGGTCATAAAATACCTGTCGCAAATATTTATTCTACCTCCAGGTGAGAGTCAGACACAAGACTATGGGGTTATTCTGTCTTTCATTCTCACTAAATACATGGATACAGATGACAGTGAATATCACAGAGACTAAAGGGTAAAAACACCCAACACCTGTTTAGCCCAACTACCAGTACAGTGTTAATTTGACAATGGGACCTTCTCTCTCACGTAACTACCAAACTACAGATTCATTCTTTTGCTCCATTCCTCTAATGTAATAAATACTTAGATATTTTACATAAATCACCACATTGGGCACACAAAGAAAGAAGATTTAAGCCTAGACCTTCTAGCACAGGCACTCTGAACAGATTGGTGCTGTAGACTCCTCAATCAGATTAAAGTGATAAAAGTCACCAGGGTAAGTGCCCTAACTCCTGGGCAGACATGAAAACAACCTCCTACAAAAACTAGTTTACAAAATCTATAGTCTCTGTTGGAAATGATGCTTTCAAGAACTCAATACACATGCTACCAAGAAACATAAAAACACCGTTCTCTCAAAAATATATGGTATACATAATAAAAAATTCTGTATTACATTTACCTGGGTTTACTTTGTGGGTGAACTAATATGGTTAGTACTTGTACTTGAGCTTGTATGCAGAGCTCTGAGGTTTTGATCCTAACCAGAAAATGTCTACATATTGACCACAGTATTCAAAGCTCAGTGAAACAAGGATGTGTCACCACAAAGCTGCAAACCTTTGCTCACTTCACTGGAAGTGAAGTACTTGATGATACATTGTCACATGAGGATGGCCACCTAAGAAAACACCCTACCACTAAGCATTGTTAATAATGCTAGAAATTTAATCTCATCTGCCAGCTTTCATGACTGCGTTTTACAATTTTGATTATCACTCAAGTTATACAAACATTTAATTCCTTTGTATTATTTCTGTTGATTTTCACCAAGACAAGCAGCACCTGCTGGAATAGTTTCAACACAGCAAAGTAGGCCATCATTATCCTTATTTAATTCCCCTATGTTCCCCTCTTTGCTACTTCACAATATAATACAATGAATTGTATGCAAAACTTTAGATGAGCTTCCCAAATTCAAAGCACACTAAAAGTAATATGATCAACATATATATTAATACTAACATTTTAAATTAAATTCAGATTTTCCATTTGAATACAAATATTACATTTTTCTCACTTGATCCATTTCTATAGAAAAAATTGAGACCTTTCTCTGTAACAAGTTGTTCTGAAGACTCTTACAGATGTGTATGAACGTATTTCAAATAGGTAAAATGCAGGTCTAGTACTTAAAGAGAAGTGACAGTGATCAAAGAATTCATTAGACTGCCAGAAGTTCCTTATCAACCGAGACAGATGGAAAATGCATCTAGAGTAAGGAATATATTGAGAATATTTAACTAAGAAAATCAGCTTTTTATTTAGAAGTTACAATTTAAAGCCATTCTTTGTTCTAATTTTGCTAATGAACAGTCGTTTACTGTGTCTATGCTGATTAAAAACCAGCACCATTATGCTTGCACTATTGTCCTGACACTTTTAATATAGGAAGAGTAGAGTAGCACAAGGAAGAGTGATGGGATGCATAATTATGCACAGATGTCATATTAGCTAAAGTAACCCCCAACTGTTTGTGATAAAGCTTCAAGTGAGGTTAACAAATCAACATATTTTTTATTTCATTAGAAAGGATAAGGATGAAATAAAGAAGCTTTACTTATATCCAGCATCGTGGTTTAACCCCAGCCAGCAACTAGGGACCACACAGCCACTTACTCACTTCCCGCCCCCCCACAGGGGGATGGGGGAGAGAATCAGGGAAAAAAAGTAAAACCCATGGGTCGAGATAAAGAAAGTTTAATAGGACAGCAAGGAGGAAAATAATAATGACAATAATAATAGTAAAAGGATCAGAATATACAAAACAAGTGATGCACAAAGCAATTGCTCACCACTCGCCAACCGATGCCCAGTTAGTTCCCAAGCACCAATCCACACCCCACACATACCAATTCCCCCCAGTTTATATACTGGGCATGACATTACATGGTATGGACTATCCCTTTGGCCAGTTTGGGTCAGCTGCCCTGGCTGTGTCCCCTCCCACCTTCTTGCTGGCTGGGCACGAGAAGCTGAAAAACCCTTGACTTTAGACTAAACACTATTTAGCAACAACTGAAAACATCAGTGTTATCAACATTCTTCTCATACTGAACCCAAAACATAGCACCATACCAGCTAC
>JANHGO010000071.1:20031982-20105907 GCA_024606505.1 Aquila spilogaster | reverse complement strand
CAGCACTGCCAAGAAATTCTTGGGTTTTAAGTTGGCAGTTTCCCAAGGAGAGATAGAAGGTGATTTATAGAGAAAGATAGCTAGAAAGAGCTCCTGCCTTCTTCAGTTTTAATTGACTACAGCATCAGTGGTCTGTTGGATTTACTTCTCCACTAGATATCTCTTAGATATGATATGAATTTTCAAGAGTGCATATCAGCCTATATCTGTTTGTTTTGCCATTCCTCTTCCGAGAGAAAACTTTTAACATGGGGAGCAGGAATGCAGGAGCCAGAGTCGTAGCTGCTCCAGCCTCCCATGCATTGCTCTGCTTTTCACACTTCCTATCAAAACTGCACAACCTCAGCATGGATGCTGCAGAATCTCTGTCACTGAGTTGCAGATGTGACCACTTGCAAGTCTGCTCTTGGTATAGGATATGATGTTCTACCACTTGTTCCTGCTGCTGAAAGTAGCAGCATTTGCCTTCAGCTCTTAGAAACCAAGGTGTTGGTACAATATTAAGCAAATGATCACAGCTGCAGAGAAATGGCTGGTCACACACGATGTGAGTGGTCAGAGAGCCATCCAGTGGAACACGAGGAAACAGAAGAAAAAGTCATCAAGAAAGAAAATCAAGTCATATCCGGAGAACAAACTAAATGCCATTCTTTGTTGTTACAATGCTTTTCTATATTTACTGTTACTGTGGGCAGCAACCAGCAGAAAACAAGTGTTGTTTAGGGAGTGGGATAACAGAAGCTGAAACACATTCTGTGAGGGTGTTAAAGGGTGTTTTCCTCCCTACATCAGCCCTACTTGCTCTTTGCACTATAAAAGTGGGACAGAAGGGAAATATATTTCTCCCCCTTCCCCAGTGCTCCTGTTCTTCACCCATTTCTGCCTCTTATTTTTACACCAAAAACTCCTTCATGGATAAAATATTCATAACCAATTACTCTTCATCAGCCTTCACCTAATTCTACACGCTCAGTATCAGAGGGAAAACGAGTTTTCTTGAAATAGCTTTTCCCAGTGCAGAGCCTACATTTTATTTTAATCTGAAGCAGCACACATTGTAACTAGCAAGGCACACAAAAAAACCACATGCTTTACAGTTATTTACTACCTCAGCTCCTCCCTTCTGACTCAGTCTTTAACAAAACAGCATTTATTGTTACAACCAGTACGGAAGAGCAAGCAGGCTTACTGTAGCAGGAAACAACATTTGGTTAATAGAGGCAGCAGGTAAAATTAAAGACCCTCTTGAGAATTACAGGAATATGTACACTGGGGTTTTTTTAATCATCATTCTTTTTAGGTATAATGTATTTCAGTTCAAGAGATGCGATATTTATTTCTGCTGTGCACTACACAGTGCAATGGGATGAACAAAAAACAATCTGTTTTACTCCAAAAGGTAAAAGTGGAGTCCCTGGACAGACACTGGGCTAAGCAGCATTCTCTCCTGTTTGCTTTCAGAGTATGAAAGGGACCTGATTTAACCTGCTGTGGCCAACAGATACACTCCTAGAACCTCTAAGCAAGAAACACAAACACAGCTCACTGCTCTGTTAAAACTGACAGCACCCATCACTGCTGTTATTATCGGACTTCTCCCTGCGTGCTCTGCTCCCCAGAGCACTACGTTAGCTCACCTCCCACAAAATAAAAGTTTGCCTCAATCTGAGCTTGCAAATGATTCAAGCAGCACTATTGTTAGCACAAAATGAGCATTTCAGAGAAGCGATTGAAGCGTTCTGACCTTGATACATTCCTCCAGATGGATTTCTGCTTGCAGGTCTACTACTATATGTGTACTTGAGAAGAAGGAGGTAAGAGAGGGTTCGAGTCCCAGCTATAAGAATCAACACTGATAGGAAACAGCTGATAACCCGAGGCTGTCTGCCACCTCCTTACTGCATACACCTCCACACCACATACATTACTGTTAACTTCTACAGTTCTCTACCGGCAGCAATCCTACAAAACATTTGCAAACTGTTGAAACTCCACTCATCAGATAGGAAGGAAATAGGAGACATGATATGATATGAAATCCCCATATTGGGTATATGAATTTTGTATTAAAATAAATCATTTTTGTTAAGGCATATGCTGGATGGCCTAATAGGTTTAAGGCTGTTGGCTCACAGAATGACCCAGAGCAGAATTTATGTTATATTTCACATACATTCCTGCAGGTACATTCTGATTCGGTTTTGCATTTCTAACATCAAACCTGGGTTCTTTCCTCTGTGACATTTCTGCCACTTTCAGAAGTTCATTCATTCTCCTATTTTATATAAGATTTAAGATAATAAATTACATTACTATTTCTAATTAAGATATATGTACATATTTGCATGCTTAAAATTCTTTTTTTTTGAAAATATAGAATAACAGAATGGCTTAAGTTGGAAAGGACCCTTAAAGGCCATCTAGTCCCACTCCCCTGCAATGAACACCTACATCTAGATCAGGGCGGCCAGAGCCTGGTTCAGCCTGACCTTGAATGTCCCAAGGATGAGGCTTCCAAAACCCCTCTGGGCATATAAATATATGGGGGGTTGAAATCAAGAGATTAACATATACATTCTATTCGGCCAAAATGCACTTGGCTTCTTCTAAGTGTTATTTTATTCATTTAAGAAACAGATAAATAGCATTTTATTTC
Organism: Aquila spilogaster; assembly: GCA_024606505.1. Classification (NCBI taxonomy): domain Eukaryota; kingdom Metazoa; phylum Chordata; class Aves; order Accipitriformes; family Accipitridae; genus Aquila; species Aquila spilogaster. The sequence continues at coordinate 20,103,251 of JANHGO010000071.1, read as the reverse complement.
AACTAACTGAATATCATTAGACACTCATTGTCTATTTTATTGTGTTACTTTGAATTATGTGACTGAATTATTATCTTTCTATGTGTCTGTGCGACAGTTCTATAGACACTACGGTAACAAAAAAAGCTTTAATATGTCTAGGACTCATGAACTGGGTGAAGAAAGCTGTGCAGCCTGATTCTATATCTCTATACCCAGTGTACAGATACTATTTTGCCTCCATTAAGATTGCATTGCCCTATGGCTTGCTGAAATCAAATGAGTTTACTAAATATAAAAAAAATGGGGTATAATAATGGACATGGCAGTATCACTTCAGTTGCCATTTTAAGAGATAACTAAATGCAAATCATTGTAAAAATTCCTCTCTTTATCATAAGCTTTCAAAGAAAGAGGAAAAACTAATAGAAAAGGATTTTTCAAGTCCAGAGATCATTTCTTACTTAATTTGTGCTAATGTCAGGAAAAATATCAATATAGTAATATCTATGAACCTTCCCCTCATTGTTACAGTCAAAGAAAGTCACAAAGCCAAAGTAGACCTCTAGTAGAAAAATCAAGATGTAATGGCAACTGCAGACCAACTCACTGGAGATGAAATGTGGAACTGCTAATAAAAAAAATAGGGTGAAATCAAGGAACACATTCCAAGAGTACAGGAATCAGATAAAGGAAGAGAAACAATTTCTTTGTAGAGAACTCTGCACAAAATCAGGAGTGATACCACCGTTTGATTTTACCATCTGCTTTTATACAAAGGAAACATCCAAGATGCATGCACTGCTGCATTATGGAATGCTAAGATGTACATTTTCATATGGTTAAGCGCAGTCTACAAATTCATCACATTCTGCATTTCGTAGTGGTTAGTATGGAAAAATCACACAAGTTCAGTGAAGATAAAGATTCACACATCTTAGTAAAACATACAGGTGTGTGTGTCAAAACATCTTCCCACACTTTGCCAGCTTCCCATAACAAGCAGTACTTGTTCCAAATGCTATTCACTAAAATAATCTGAATATTCCAGCTAAATATTACAAGGAAAACATTATTATTCTAAGGTAGAGGAAATAATTAGACACGTAATGAATGCTTATTCACATTCAAGTAGATTAAGAGGCCAATAAATAACCAGTATGTACATAAGTCTCTGCAGAGAAATCATAGAATCATTGAGGTTAGAAAGACCACTAAGATCATCAGCTCCAACCTCAACTCATCCCCACTATGTTCACTTACCATGTCCCTCAGTGCTTCATCTCCACGTTTCTCAAACACCTCCAGGACAGGGACTCTATCACCTCCCTGGACAGCCCGTTTTAATGCTTCACCACTCTTTCTGAGAAGTTTTTCTTAATGTCCAACCTGAATCTACTCTGGCACAACTTAAGGCCATTTCCCCTCATCCTATTCTCTTACCTGGGAGAAGAGGTCGACCTCCACATCGCCACAACCTCTTTTCAGGTCACTGTAGAGAGCATTAAGGTCTCCCCTGAGCCTCCTCTTCTACCAAACAGCAACTGAGCTACTTCCAAAAATCTTTTATTTGTTTCAGAAACCTAAACAAAAGGGAAAGGAAAAAAAGAAATTAATATACTCCTCTCTCCCTAGTGCGCATCCTATTAAGGATTTATTTCTTATCCATAGGATCTTTCTTTTCTAAGAGATCACCTAAACTTCCATAGGAAGCCAACTAAATCACTCCATTTCCATTTAGAAATACAAGAGGAGCAAAACATTTCATTTGAGTCAGACTTCATCCATGTTATTCAGTAAACAAGACCTCTACCCACACAGAAGGATGGTTCCCAAACCCTTCAAACAGTCCGCACCAAGATTTCACAAAACACCCAGACATGGTTCAGCACTGACCAGGCACCAGCTCTATGACAAAAATGACAGTGGTTTGGTAATATTTCACTGATTGGGAAAGTACATCACAGCCACAGCTGCTGTGCTGACCAAATCATGCTTTTCACAGAAAGAACAGAAGGAAACACCTTTTCTTTTTTAATCTTCCCCCTACCTCCAATCCTTCCCAAAAAGAAGTACTTAGGAAAGTGATAAGTAATATCAATATATAACATATATCTATGTCAAACATAGCGTAACCATCACCTACCCAAGGAAAACCTCTTCCTGAAAAGAGAACCTCAGAGTATGATGGAGTAGAAACATCTCATATATTTGTTCTAATATTATTTTTCCCTATTAATTCATTTTTGGCTACAGGTACATCAACTACAGCTGTTTTCCATGCATTAAAAAAAAAGTTTTCATATGAGAAGTACTTGGAAGTATACTTGTTTTCATACAAAAAGTAGTTGGAAGTATACTCTGACAAACTTCACTTAATCATTTTCTTCCAGCCTTTGTTTTAGATATATTCCTTGCTCCAAATTGAAACTTTCTTCTCTTAAAGAACCTCACTTCACTGTAAGAACTTCCATTTACGAGTAGGCAGTAATTTACGTTGACAAGGAAACACTGTCAGTTATTGTGGCCACAAAATTCAAACACTGATTGGGGTTCTAGTCTCTCAGATTAAAAACATAATTGTATAGCTTTTCCACTGATATCCATGGGAAACCAGGGTGCAAATGATCCCTGAGAACCTGTACAACAAATGACATTTTAAAAGCAGAAGTGCTAGCATTCCTGCAGTTTATCATTTCCTCTCCCCAGCTACCCCTCTGCTGATGCCTTCAAAATAGTAATAATAATAATGTTACTGTGTATAATAAGTAGAAATGAAGGTAAGTAAGATACAATAATAGATTCAGAAAAAATTACTCAGTGAGTTCTAAAAGCTTTTGTCTTCTTGATGTATAACACACCTGAACCTCAGCTGATGTAAATCACTCAACACCACTCAAGGCCATATTACTGCCATGAATACTCCCTGTTGGGGATGCAGCATGCAAACCTGCTTACCTTACATCCTGTTGTTGTTTTTTGTTTCAAAAGAGGATACTTTATTTATAATGAAATTCCAAAATGAAGATTGGGAGACGTACTAAAAAGTAGAACCCATCTTTTCATATTTTGGGCGGCTACAACTGCCTGTCTCTTATTTAGAAAAACCCTAAACATTATTAAGAGCATTCCTCTCAAGGCCAAGAGGTCAACTTTCCATTGAAAAATACCAAGAAAGGGATAAACTAAATGAGCAACAATTGTTTACAATGACAAAAAGTTAAATAATTGAAACAGCACTTTACCCCTGGTTAGCAAAAACACTAGACTTCAAACCTCAAGGCCAAACTGATCACCTAATTGCGTAGGGATTTCATTACCCTCCAATGCTCAGTTAGTTCTCCATGAAGTAGTAAAAGCACTCTTTAAGAAGTTGAAAACCGTGGCTTTATCAGTTGTCTGTCATTAGAACAATGACAGTTAACAAAGTGCCATTACATTATGAACAGAATGCAGACCTCTCAAAATTGACAATTTCTAAACTGTTTAAAGAAAACCAAAGATATAAAATGTACGTATTTTATTCCCTTATTAATTCTAGAAGAGCTTTTCTACCCTCCTTGCCTTACAATAATGTTCCGCCTGATTGCTTATGTCAAATATGTCAGCGTCTTGTCACAAACCATGCTATATACCAGAGTAGACTAACGACGAATATTTAGGTAGAAATGAGAAAACAGCACTGCACTGATTTGGGAATGCAAAGTCTGAGCAGAATTAATAAGGCAGCCTACATAGGGCTGAGGTCTGCTCTGCACAGCAGTGGCACTAACCAAGCATCTGTGGCTCTACCAGCCAAAAAAAAGGCTGATATGGTAAACACATTTTCAGGCAACACAATTCTAGCAATTATTTTCTGATGTTAGAAGAAATTTTGTTTGGAAGTCAAAGTCTCAGTGAAGTAAACGTGATATGCAACATAACACACGATATTTTACATTCTGAGATGAATGCACTTGTTGAGCATCAACAGCTGGGAGAGAGACAAGTATGGAAATGCTTGCCTAGTGCTGTTTCACTCAGGCTGTTCGTAAATAGCATTCCAATGAAATGAATGAGAACTTCTACAATTTTCCACCTTGCTACATCTCCTTATGGTACTCATTCCAAGACCACGCTTTCTCAAACCACTCACCTATTTAATCTTATATTAAAATATAAGATACAAATGATTTTGATAAATTCCTAACAGGAATAAATGGAATTCTGTCTTAGAATTTATAAACTCACATGTGACATGCTCCAGCACACCACTTTTCCCTCTCTCTTTGCAGCCACCCTGTTTGAAACCTACTGTTCCACTGACTCTCCAATCCATTCCCAAACCTGTTTCTTAGTATCTACACAGCATTCAATGGTCAGGCTGCAATGTCCGTATCTTAATTTGACATTATGAAGGGGAAATTTTTGGCCAGGAGATCACAAAAAACTATTTTCCAGATGCTAATCTTTGAGCCCACACTTCAAGGCAAAATGCCTATATGTTCATAATTAAGAAGCTTCTTATTTCGTCATGGAAGTCAGTATGGCCAGTGTTACTTTACAGTCAAGATACAGGCCAAGGAGCACATGCAATCTTTGTTCTACTTTTTATTATTTTATTTGAGATTTTGTACTGGAGAAGAGCAACAGAACGTGGAGTTCCTACGTTATGCTATTTCTCTATCTGCTGCATCATTCATTCACCTACATAACTCCCAGTAAAACCCAACCAGTTGCAATGAAGTAAATCGGACATACAACATTGCTTTTGCATTTGGAAACTACGCTACCAAATATGCAATAGAAGCAAAAAAAACAACACTGAAAATCATCTAGCTGTCTTCAGGGTTGGTTGGGAAGAAAATTCATGGGGATGAAACACAGATTATGCATACCTAAAGCTCCAGCACCATCAGAGGCATCACTTGACAAAGCACATTTGTTTGTACGAGATAAAGAGGAATACCTTTGAAAGATTTAACTGAACAGTGTCCCTTAAGTGACTACTTCAGAGCATATCACAGGGTATTCAGGTGAAGTTACAACACTGCTCTAAGTAAACAGAAACAATTCTGACATCTGACAATCAAATCTCTAGGAAATACTGATTCACAGTTCATCATCAGCTACTTGAACGTGTCTCCTATTTGCTTTTATTGCATTATTCAGCCTCCTGGACGTCTAAGGCAGGGGATGGAAAAATGCATAGAGTACACCTGAATAAGCTTTTTAAAGACTCGTTATATTCGAGCAGCTGAGAACTGTTTAAGGAAAGCATTCTGTTCCTCAATTTTTTACTTTCTACTTCACTGCTGAGTTCATAATATCTATTCTGTATCACAGTATTCCGCCGCCCTCCCCCCCCCCCCAGGGTTTCTGTATATTATCCTATTTGCTAATAACAACTGGCTTTCAAAATTCTGGAAATAATTCTGTTTTCTCTGAAAACTCAGGAGAAGATGTTAATATCCTTACATCTGGTGTAGGCAGATTATCCACAGATCGTTAACATTTTCATCCTTATTTTTAAAAACCTTTTTTTCTCCACTCAAACACTACAAATACCATACGCATGTGCTATAAATCATCGCTCAAATGCAAAATAAGTACTGGATAGCACTCAGAATTTACAACAAGAAGTTGAAACAGACACTTGCCTACTGCATCTACAAGTCATCACAGTCACATAAAGAAAATCACTCTCCCTATTCACACGGAATTGCCTTTTGTTACTTTGTCAGCCAGTCTTCACCCAGACACTTTCATCTGTCAAAAATCCATCTGAATCTGAACTTCTGAAAAGTTTTAAAGAACCTTCAATAGTAATTCTGTACTTGGAACAGATGCTACACCAAAGTGTAACTCGTAGAACATAAACAGAATAAAGACATTTTTGAGCCGCTTATTCTCTCTACAGGATGCCACTGAGGACCACTTAAGTTGACATGCACTGTTACTATTTTTGGAATAAAAGGAAATAGAGGCAGAAACTTGTAAAATTTTTCAGCAAAGAAAAGGTCCTTTTAAAGGACACTTTTCTCCTTTTTCAGGTAACTGAATAGGTGTTTTTAAGTTATTTTTGGATTTGTAACTGTATTATCGAGGAACAAAGACAACTTGCATTACATTTGCCTGGATACTTTTTTCCTTTCTTTCCAAAATAACCTATTCACCAAAAAGGTTTCTGTCACCTTTAAAATACAATTCTTGTCCAAAACCATTGTCTGAGACTGGTAAGGAATGCACTGTCTCAAATCAAAATGAGACAAGCAGCAAACTTCACAGACAGCTTTACATTTGAAAGCATTCCTTTGGACACAACCAGAAGCTGTATGCTTTCAAATGGGAAGGCTGGAAATGTGTTCTGGCTGAAGATTTGGCCTGGGAACAAATATTTTCAGCTTGATACAGGAAGCTAGGAGATGATAGCAAGGTATCCTGTGAAGGCAAGATACAAGCTCGTTTCTCCTCGCTTCCTCTTATCTCTGTTGATTCAAATTTGCAAGTCCTGGAAGGCAGAAACTAAAGAGATCCCGCTGAGAGTCCTGAAGCAAGAAGCTGCCACTCCAAAGAGCAGTTCCAGCCACCCTGGACATAGACATTCATAGCTGTCACCATCTGATCATCATTTCTTGGACAACTCAACACTACTAAAGATCAGCACCCCTTGACACCAAAGCATCATTGGATTGAGGAGCGGTGAACTGCTTTGCTATGTTTGTATATCTGTTGCCTGTAGGTGTGTCTGTTTCTCCTTCCGTTTTCTATTCTTCATCTTTTATTCTCTCACTCTTTGTAGCAGCCGCTGCCTAATATTATCTTAGAACTTTTAGCATAGAAATAACTCCGGCTTCTAAGTATTCTTACCTGGTAACAATCACTATTAGCAAATTAGACAATTTTACCTCCAAGTAGAGTATTAGTTGTTATTAGAATGCTCTCAATAAACTGATTTCTCTTATTCCTCTGAGTCTTGGATGACTCCATCACAGCAGTGACCCCTGCTGACTAGGGGAGGAGCAACTCAAGAGGTAGGAAAAGATTCACCTCCCAGAAAACACACTGAGCGGGACGAGACAACCGTAAATAAGGTTTGGTTCAATTTAGGTGCAGAGGGAAGAACTGTTTACCTAATAATTCAGTATTCAGGATGTACTGTGTGAAGAGAGTGGAAATCTTAGCACAAATTCCAGGTTTCGTTCCTAACAGAAAGAAATTTTATATATTCACTACGCTACTCAAAACTCACTGAAATGAAGATGCATCACCATAAAGTTAAGAACTTCTGTTCACTTCCCTGGAACCATATAGGTCTGCATTCAGAAGGCTACAACACAGAGAGCATCACCAAAGAAAGCACCATGCAATTAAGCATTGCTGTAATTCCAGAAATTGAATTTATCTGTCAGTTTGCGTGACTGTATTGAAACTGTAGAGTTCTCACTCAGTTTACACAAACATTCAGTCTTTTGTATAATTTCTCCGTATTTTCATTATCAACTGCAGTGAATGCTGGAAAAGTTTCAACACAGTGAAGTAAGCAATAACCATTTTATTTCCCTGATCGCTTCTTTTCTATACCATAATATAAAAAGGTGACCTGTATGTCAGATTTTAGACAAGCTTCCAGAATTCAAAGCAAAGTTAACATGATCAGTGCACATGTTAATACAATGCCAATATTTTAAATTCAACTCTTGTCACATTTGTGTTCAAATGTGACATTTTTCTGACTCGAGCCATTTCTGTAGAAGATACTGTAAGAAGCTGCTGTGAAGAACATCTACAGATGTTTGAATGTATTTCAAATACATAAAACAAATCTAAAAAGGTGACAAAGTGATCAAAAGATTAATTAGACTGTCAGAAGTTACTTCTCAACTCAGCTCAGATGTATGAATACATCTACAGTAAGGAATATCTTAAGAATATTTAATTTCGCTTACTTTGCTTAATTTTATTTCAAAGTTACAGTTTTAAGACATTTTCTTCTTTCTAATTTTGCTAAGGAACATTTATCTCTGGCATTCGTGCTGATAAAAATACCAGTACCATTATGCTAGCAGTACTGCCCTGACACTTAATGGAGTAGCCCAAGGAAGAATGATGGATGCGTAATTATGCACAGATGCCGTATTAGATAAACCAACCCCCAACTGTTTGCAATAAAGCTTCAAGTAAGGTTCATAAATCAGCATATTTATTTCATCAGAAAAGATAACGAAGAAATAAAAGTGCTTTACTTACATCAAGGAAGGATCAGTAGCTTACTTCTACAATTGCAGTTAGATGAATATAGAAAGAAATGTTTTTGAATAGCATCCGCTTGCGTCCTTAAAAGCATTTAACATTAATTCTGCAGTCGCACATTGTGATTTAATTTATGCAAATATTCTGGCATTAAACTTTTTCTCCAAAATGTTCCTACAAATACAAACTTTCGGATAAATTGCCTTCCGTAAGTGTTCTGACACTTGTTGCAAGAAGAAGATCTCTATGATTCCTATCAAACACCTTCAGTTTCAAATGGTACTTGGAATTAATTATGCATAAGCAATTCATACTGCAAGAATTCCCCACACTGCTTGACGCAGGTCACCAAGTAAGAAATACAGCAGAGGACAACCCAATACCTTTATGAAATTTAAGAAATGTAAAAAACATTTGATTTATTCATTAGCGAGCTGTTCATTTATCACTGCTTTCAATACTAAGAATATGCCGACAATAAAGCATTATAGTAGCGATAATTTTTACATGACCAGAGCAGCGATAACATCTTAAACTGTAGCAACAAAAACATTGGTGAACAACGGTCTGAACTTGCAAATACATATACACTGGGAAGTACATTTAAAAAAAATGAGTAGAAAGACAGACTGGGGCCCTGGGCAGCCTGATCTAGTGCACAGCAACCCTGCCTGTGGCAGGAGATTGGAACTGAATGGGCTTTAAGATCCCTTCCAACCCAAGCTTTTCTGTCACTCTATGACTACTGAGAAACACTTAGTAACACAAGACTCCTAAACGCTGCATTTGCTGAGTACTGATCATTAGATTTATAAATAGAAGCTAATATCAGTATGATTGAAAACTTCAAAGCTAGACATAATTCCTAGTTTTCTAGCCATTTTTTCCTTCTGTTTTGGATTTTAAAAAATTTTAAGAGAACAAAAAGCCCCACGCTCTATTCGATCACATTTGTTAGGAGATGGTAATCGATTTCACTTAAAGAAAACCTTGTTATGCAACTGGGAAAGGGAAAAAACACATCCTGTAGTTTCAAAACCAGACTTCACGTTAAGCAATATTTGAAGTTTGAAACTTAACTCATTTTCAAACTCCATTAATCCTGAAATACATGTTATAAACCACGCAATGCTCTTGGATAAGTTATCCAAGACAGAAAGCACATCTCACATTTGACAAGAGCTACTGCTGTGATCCACCTGCTCCTGTCAGCAGTGAAAGGATTCACATTGAATTCCAGTAGAGACTAATTGGTCTCCAATTAATCAGAAGGAAACGTTTCATCCTTGGTTGCTAATCACCTCCAGCCAGCAGGTTCTAGACTAATTGTTTTAGAACACTTTGCAGTAGAAGTGACAATGCGGTTCCAGAGTTAGTAAAAAACAAAGTTCTATTTTTCCATCACTGTACTTCTAAAATACATTTTCATAATGCTTCATACAGAGCAGTTTGTTTAATAATTCTGACATTAAAATATTAACTCCTGCACTGGATAAAGTGCATACATTAACCAACAGAGTATGGTAAAAAAAATTAAAACACAGCAAAGAAATAATACAAATCACAAAACCAAACTACAGAGCAGGTATTCCCTTTTGACGTTACATTAAGTGAGAGTGGACTTCCGCTTAGAGTGAAAGTATATAAAAAGCACAGAAATCCATTTGAAATTGTTCGCTTTCTCTTTAAGGTCTGAAGTGTTATTTACAACCAATATAGCAGTCCATTTAAGAAATGGAATAGAGACTGTTTTATCTTTATAGGCTTAAGGAGTCTCCAGGGATCAGTATGATCCAACAGAAGAACCATAAGACTGACACCTCTGCTTTCCCTGTATGTTTCTGGCAAAAGCTTTTAAGCAGAGGTCTACATAAAGCAAGGAAAAAAAAAGAAAAGAAAAAGAAACCTGAATCAATACATTTCTTTTATTAGCTATTCAAATATGGATTTAATGAATACCATGTGCAGATGGCACCAAGTTGGCAGGAAGTGTTGATCTGCCTGGGGGCAGAAAAGCCCTGCAGAGGGATCTGAACAGGCTGGATCACTGGGCTGAGGCCAATGGTATGAAGTTCAACCAGACCAAGAGCCAAGTCCTGAGCACTGGCCATAACAACCCCAGGCAACGCAACAGGCTTGGGGCAGATTGGCTGGAAGACTGTGTAGAGAAAAAGGACCTGGGGGTACTGGTCAACATTCAGCTGAGCATGAGCCAGCAGTGTGCCTGGGCAGCCAAGAAGGCCAACAGCATCCTGGCTTGTATCAGAAATTGTGATGCCAGCAGGAGTTCATCACCCCTCCGTACTCAGCTCTGGTGAGGCTGCACCTTGAGTACTGTGTTCAGTTTTGCACCCCTACAAGAAAGCCATTGAGGCCAAGGAGTGAGTTCAGAGAAGGACAATGAAACTGGTGAGAGGTTTGGAGGACAAGTCATATGAGGAGCAGCCAAAGGAACTGAAATTGTTTAGTCTGGAGAAGAAGCAGTTCAGGGGGGACCTTATCACTCTCTACAACTATCTAAAGGGAGGCTGTGATAAGGTAGGGTTCAGCCTCTCCTCCCCTGTAACTAGTGATAGGACTAGAGGGAATGGCCACGAGCTGCACCAGGGGAGATTCAGGTTGGACATTAGGAAAAACCTCTCCACAAGAGTGGTCAGACACTGGAACAGGGTGTCCAGGAGGTGGTGAAGTCACTGATGCTGGAGGTATTCAAGAAACGTTCAGATGTTGTACTGAGGGGCATGATTTAGTGGGAAACACTGGTGATAGGTGGATGGTTGGACTGGGTAATCTTTGAGGTCTCTTCCAACCTTGGTGATTCTATGTGTGACAATGATCTCTCTCAACTTACAACTAAATAGTTTTGAGAAGATCTGATTTGAATCAGGAATGAAGTCTTAGGAGCAATAAGAGATTGTTGATGTCCAATGATATTGACTGCTGATTGTCATTATTCCAAGAAAATGCCATTAAAAATATCAAATGATGTACTGTTGATCTGATCTCTACACCTTCAGTTTACTTATTCTAATCATTCTGCACGGGCAAAGAATACTTGGCTTGAACGCAAAGCCTGTGCCTGGACCGATGGTCAATGGACCTATGGACCTATGCAGTCAATGTGATTTCTCCAACAAAATTAAGAGAATTCAAAAACGGAACAAATAAAACATAGGGCAGTTGGTCTAGAAGTCAAATACTATAATTCCTTTGAAGCTGGATCAGATTTGAATACTCAACATGGAAATCTGAAGTGGTAGGACCACTTTGCTCAGCCTTCAGTATCCTCCCTGAACACTGCAGAAGTTACTGTGAGCTACTGAAGCTGGATTTAGAAGCTTTCCTTTGTATGACTCAGGATAGGAAATAAAAAGCATCTTCACAACGTGCAATGAAAGGTTTTGTTTTCTTCTTTTAAATATCAAAAGGATCTTAATTTCTGTGTTAATGATAAAGCCAAATATCTAAATCTGCAGCTTAAACAGCCATACTCAGTACTACACATAGGCCTTCTGAAAGGATATTAATAACATAATTATTGATTTAATCTTGAATTTAATGGTAATTCTTTCAATTAATTACACACTCTAGAGATATACATTTCCATCAACAGAAGTGAAATTTAATTATGAATCAAACAAAAAAAAATCTCTTTCGATAGAAGGTGATAATCCTTTCAGCAAAACAAATCTATCCCAATGGCTTTTCTGTGTTTGAAACAATTAATTCTGCAAAAACTCCCAGTCAGTCAATACCCTGAGCCACGTGACAAAGGTTAAAATTGGACATAATGTTTAAGCGCACTGTGTGAAGCTGAGAGGTGCTGGATCTGAAGGAGCCTTGCTGTCTGAAAGCACAGATAAGGTACGAGAAATGTAACAATGTCATTCCTTCAGCAGTTGCTGACTGTTTGCATTCGTTACTAGAAAATGGGAAAGGTTTGCTGTGTGCATGATGTGAAGTGTATTTCAAGGACAGAGCAGCTGGAATGGTTAATATTTACAAGAAAACGGCCATATTAGCAGTTTATGGAAAAGAGGTGGCACGTAAGAGAGGAAGATTTGAGAAATATTAACAGAGACTTGTAGGAACAACCCACCAGCTACTCTGATCACACTGCAAAGATGGTCTCAACCGGAAAATGATTTGTTAGTTTCCCTACCTGGCAGATACCTTCTACAAGAAAATGCAGAGAGCAGAAAGTTACTCCACTTCATCAATAGAAATGGAGCCATGAACTAAAAACACTTGTGTATTATGTATCAAAATAGACTACAAAGAGCTACACCAGAAACACACAGCCCCAAAGCATGCAGTATCATATCCACAGGGACAGCCTAACCAGGGAAGGACACACTCATGAGTGCTCTGGAAGAAGAATTCATTGTATGATTTTCATTTAGAACCCAAGAAGAACAAATATCTCACACTGAGATGTACTTGGTAGGTGCTGCCTCTGCCCAGGGAGTTAAATTCAGATCTTTGGGAGAAATAACAGATTTGTAGCAATATCATTGACTTCAATGATAGGACAAGAGAAGTCTTCTCCAACCTTAGCGATTCCACAATTCTATGATTCACTAAAAACCTGAGAGCGGAGGCCAGCCCCTGTCCTCCTGACAGTGCAAACACATCTCTATCTTCTTCCTATCATATACTGTGCAGAGCCCAGTACAAAGAAATATTGTCTCAACTCCACACGTGTAGAATAACACATGTTATCAACGGCTTCAACACACCTCAGTTCAACTCAAAGAATGAGAGAGCAAAATCCATTTTTTGCATATTGGTCTCACACATTTATCTAGTGCAATAAGATTCATCTCAGATTAAGATGCATATTTAAATTACTCAACATGAACTAGGAAGCACCATTTCTATCAACTCTGTTGAAGCGTTCTCTTTTGAACCACTGGAGAATAAAACATTTCAGGCATTTTCATATCACTGAGAAAAAAACACTAAAAAAAACCAAGCGTTTCTAATCCCAATTATACTCTGCACTTGTCAGTGATCTCAATGTATATCAAATATTAACTGACGATCATCATAATCTTAAATGGAGCATAAAAGTGCCGTTTCATAGATATACAAGGTGATGCCAATTTTACCCAAAGCAGTAAGACAACCAGCAAGCTAAGTTTAGGTTCAATAGGTCACACCAATCACTTGCATGTTATTTTCATATTCTCATTTTGCTTGGATAAACCGATTATACCTGCGTCTTAGCCCTTCACAATTTAATTAGGCAAAGCCTTCATCCATTCAAACCACTTGCATAGTTGTGGCAGATAATTTAGAGATGCAGACAAAGATAAAGAAGAAATCAAAGCTGACATGACACAGAAAGAGCTGAATTAACATTTTCTTTCTCAAAGACTCCTCCACCTGCCCTCCCTCTGATCCTCTCAGGCATCTCTAAGGAGCAGCATTCACAGGTGTTGACAGGTTGACAGATCTTCTTTCATTGTTGAGATTTGCAAACACCCATCCTTTGCTTAGCAGAGATGCCACTGCTTTCAAGCACCACAGCACATAGTTCAGAAACTGTGCAAGAACCCAGTGTCTTGGTGAAGGTCTGGAGGACATTTATCTCCAGCAGCTTCAGATCCACGATGAAAACTTGAGTGAACCTAGAGAACTCTGCCTTTCTTATATCAAAAAGAGGCAAAAAAGTTGGATTTATAGTCATTTCTTGCTACATTCCAGAAGCAAAAGGGAGACCTCCCCGAAATTAGACTTCATCCAACTCCAAAACAACTTACACAGGGAAAATAATGTTTTTGTAAAGCTTTTCGTAAAGCTTTAGAATACTGCATCAAAATAAAGTTTCTCAGACTTATGGATTAAAACTCATGAATTAGAAATTGTCTAATGCTTTCATCACCTGTGGTGCCATACAATAGCCTGAAATTCACTACAATAAAAGATACAGATGACATTTGTGAAAATTCAAATAAAATCACTGAGTAAAAAGTAGGATAACAACTAGAAACTCACTCCAGCTTTCATGACCTTGAAATCAGACAGCTGTATTTTGGCTTTGGCTATGTTTTCTTATGCCTACAGTCAAACTCAATTGAAACTCCCTATGTTCTTCTCTATAAAGCTTCTTCCACCATACATTAAGTAGGTCAACAGCTAGCTATCAACATTTGAGTCCAGAATTTAAAACAATTAGAAGGTTCAAGCACTTTTATAGCATCACCTCTTCTTTATTCATTCAAAAGGAAAAGCTCAGCTGATTAAGCAAGCTTTGTAGGAAAGAACACTGAAAGACTGCTGGTGTTAGTGCTCAATGAAATTAATGACGACTCAGGTCACTTACACATCAATGATAACTTGTTCAGACTGCAATTAGTACACTCTGCTGCATATTTGAGAGTCCTCTTGCTTATCTTTCATAATGAAATAACATGATTTAGATCCTAAAGGACTTCTGGTTGTTGGGTTGTTGGTTTTTTTTGTTCAAAAGTTAATTTCTAACATAAGCCCCTCACGTCCATCAAATTTGATTTGATGTTTGGGATTTTCCAACAAAAATTTACTTGAGGAATGAAAGGAGGGGTGGGTAAGAAGTTACTAGGCTATGTAGACCTCTTAATAAAGTAATACATTTGCAAAAATGCACAAGGAAGTGAAACTAGCTGCCCAGCACTGATTAAATAACGTTACTTCAACTTGTTTTACATTGACCAGCCAACAAGAAATAGCACAAGTGAAAGTTTCAGTGCAAAACCAGAGACTGAAAGGAATGCTTTCAAGGACAATTAAATGCTTACACTTTCACAAATAGTTCAGCACAGAAGCTGTTTGGTAGGTAACCTCCACTAAAGTGAGTGAATTTTAAAGACCTAAGGCTTAGAAATCTGGTGTGCTTCAATGCTGACCTCGCAGGGTCAGTAAGCTTAATTTCCTTTAGGTTCATTATAATCAGCATATCAAATCAACTCTTCCTTTCAGTGAAAAAAAATCTTACATAGTAACATAAAAAAATGTTTAAATTCATTTTGTTACTAGGGTTGCAGGAAGACAAGCAAAGATCAACACGAGATCATTAAAATCAGAGGACAGCTGATCTAAACACCCATTTAAGGAAGGGTTAAGTCTGATAATTTCATTACATGAGATTTAGTAAATCCAAAGTGGAACCAGCCTTACAACCTGAGTTACAGCTCTCCTCATTACATACAACCAAAGTAATGGTCAGATTCAAGTGTTAACTCCAAAAAAAAACCACACACACGCTTGCAAGAAGTTCAACATGGGGCACGTTAAGGTGGCGTAGGGCGTGTGTAATATGAAGAGTCAGTAAACTCATTTCTACTGTCTAACATGCTGTTAAGACTGACAGTGACATAAGGCTGAAACTTCTGACTAAGCAGCATTTAAAATTAAAGAAAAAAAGATGAAAAGTTTCCCCCAAACCACAAGTTAGAGAATAAAAGAGCAGTATCAATGAACCATGCAAGAAAAGAACTACGCTCACATGCTAGATACTTGCATTGCTATAACTTAAGAACTGAACTGGGCAATTTGCCTCTTTCACATGAGCAGCAGTATTTTTCTTTCCATCATTTTTGCTTCCTTGAATCTTCTTTTCATATAAGAAGCTTAAAAGTTTCGGACTTTGGTTTCTCCTGACCCAAATACGTGATGCTTCAGAGAATATCTCATTGGAAGACGCTGAAGAAAAGATAACTCTATAAAGCATCAGGAATTCAGGTAAGAATTTAAGATCTGATTCTTCTACTGTCTTTGGAAAAACAGCATAGCTGGAAATGCACAAATGCAGTATCTAATCAGTATTTATCATATATATTATAGTCACACCTAGAAAATTCAGAGAACTCAGCAGAAATACATAGCAAGGGAAAAAGTCTTGAATTCAAAGAGTTTGCAACCTAAAAAGAGATGAGAAGCAACAGTATGAGATGGCGTTAAATATGTTTCATTTTAATCATGTCCAAGATGACCTCTTGCCATCCCTCCTACCCCCAGATCTCCTGCAAACATGATGCTATGGTTACTGCTACACACATGGGAATAAGAACCGAGCAGTGCAGTGCAAAGCATGTTTTCCTTTGCTATAGCAACACAGTTAAAGAATACATTGCATTATTGGAAGAAAAACATTCCCACATAGCGTCAGGTATCCTTAGAGTGCCAATACACTTAGGTGGCTTCACTTCTGGGACTGGAAGGGGAGCGGAGGAAACCTCAAGCTCTTGTTAATCTCTGATGCAAGCATTGCTCTCCCTTTATCCAAGTACAGAGGGTGCTTCCATTTGGACTGATATTACTATTGGTAGCGCTTCTGTAATGCTTATTCATTCACATACGCAGTTATCACTTCCCTTTACCAGCCATCAGATCTGCTCTGAATTCTTCCCCATCTTATTCTTCTTTGTTCCTCTCCAAAATAATTGAAAGTTATCAATGGAAAACAAACTGACAAAATGTAGAATTTTAAAAAGACTGAAATTTTATCAGGGACAGCAGAAATCCCAGGCAAAAGGGAGATAAATGTCTGCTTGCCCTTCTGCCAATTATCTTGCCATGCAGTTAAGATGAAAAAGATAGGCAGGTTGTAAATCAAAGAGTAAAGAATAACACCAGCTCTAAACTAACCCAAATATCTTCCCTGAAATAAAAAAAACTGAAGGATATATAGAATAATTTGTGGAAGTGATAAAAATTAGAAGTTAGGGGAAAGACAGTGATTGACGGGTTTTTTTCCCTCCAATACTAGATGTGTTTCAACAGATCTTGTAGAGATTCAATTACAGGGTAAGAAATAAGAAAAACTGACGTTACAAACTAGAAGAATAATAAAAGTTAAACAACTTATGCAGGCAAGTGGTCATAGGGGAGTCAACTGGAGAAGAGACAGTCTGAACAATGACTGTGGTAAGCTCTCCTCCCCCTTCCCATAAACCTCCAAAAAAAGACAAAGTTGAGGAAGTTTTGAAGCTGCCAAATAATAGAATACAAAAAATAATGAACCTCCACTAACATAAGACAGACCATAAGCTCCCTAGCTGTATATGTAGCCTAGAAAAAAAAGTTGAAGCAGAAGAAAAAGCACACCGTTCCAGAAAGTGCAATACATCAGCTACACCCAGAATATTTTTGAATGTTTTTGATGGAAATATATTCTGTTAAGTAGGTCAAAACACCCAGCACCAATGATGATGGGTTAACTACAGTTATTTTTCTGTCAGTGGTGATGAGAGAACAATAACTGATGATAAGAACAGCACCTAGGAGACAAGTCTTATTGGCAGCTATTCAAGAACACATTTCTCCAAACACAAAAAAAATGTCAATACGCAGTTAAAAATAATTTTCACAGTTAAAGAGAAATGTTTAACTATCTTAAAATGGTGTCAAAATCAAAAATAATAAAGTTACTACTGCAAATATCAATGAAGTGGGTTATTGTCATGGTTGCGCCACACTAATTTGGTAAAACAGGGCCCAATGATCCATCTTCCTTTCCTTATCCGTTACTTCAAATATGTACAGACACGCAAGCACTGATTTTGCTATGCAAATAGCACATGCAGAAATGCATCCTGGAGCCCACCAGTCAAGCTCTAGTTTAGGCTATATCTCCTTGTTTGAAGGATATATTGCAAGTGGACAAACATTCTGTGGAAGTACTAAAAAAATAAACCTCACGTCCCTTCAAAGCAACAAACAGTAAATTCAAAACACACCGCTGAATAATGTCTAGTATAAAGCTTGCCAGCAACAAGTGAAATCAAAAGCTATTCTACTTCGTTACTTAACATTTTGCCATATATAACTTATAGTTATTTTTGTACACGTCTGTGACTATATATATGTATATACATACAACAGCTGCAACTCCAACTTCACTCAGCAATTACCTTTTTTTTTTGGAAGGAAAAAGGGGTACGTATTTAAGCTACACAGAGGTTTCTTTTTCTGGCTCTGAGACAGGTAATCCTTTTCTTATTCCATTCCTTTCAATCATCCCCTGGCTTACTTCATCATATTCAATCAGTTGAATGATCACATATTTCAGAATTATGGACCAGCTGTGCTGCATGTTGATGGCCTTCCCTCAAGAACCATGCCATTAAACATGAAGTCAAATTATTTCAGCTTCAGTACACCAGCAAGGAACAGCAAGTTCAAGCAGCAACTAGACCTCTTTTTGAACATATATTCACATCTTTTGGGCAGCTTCTCACCTTTTAAAGACTGGGTCAGGGAAATCCTAGAAGAATGGAAAGTGACTGAAGCAGAGAAGGCAAGATATTGCCAAGAGCTTCATCTGCTCCAGAGAACTTGGTTATCAGCACTGAGTCGTGTTGGTCCACACCTGGAAGGAAAAGCAGAGAGAGGATGTGAGCAGGAAATAAAGAATAAAACCAGAAACTGAGCTACTGACACCTCATAAAGTTCTGAAATATATTTAGAAAATGTAAAAGGCAAAAAAAAAATTGGAGGGAAATTAGAAAGAACACACAATACCAATGATTGCCTGAGACCAATAAAGAATAAAACACTTGGTGAAAAAGCGAAGCATTATGTTTCAGGCAAAGTGGAAGCAGGAACGAAGTGAAACAAATGATGTTTATTTTGGTCATCTTATTGGGAAAATAGCAGGTGATTATGAGAGTGATTCGGACGTCACAGGAATGCGACTAAGCATAACTAGGAGCTCAGAAAATATGGCAGAAATGCAAAAATATTAAGACTCAGTCTAGCGTAAGCTCCATGGGACTGATTTTCAGCAAGCAGGTGATAAAACTCAGTGATCCTCTCTAGGATTTATTCTCAAGAGACACAGTCTAATGCAATGTGTTCACAGCCTCTCAAACCAGCCAGAAAGCGAGTTTATGGAGTACGGTTCCCAGTTTATTCAAGAAAAATGTCAACCAGCAATAAATCAGTTTTCTCTAGAGAGTAGTAGAGCTGCCCAAGGAAAGGAGAATTCACATGAATAAACTATTTGTCTCCAAACACCCTGATGCTCTCTACTCTTGTTCAATCCTCTGTCTTCCACCTGAGGCAATGCATTCTGGGGAAGGCTCAATTTCTCATCTGGCAGCCAAACAAAACCACTGCTCCCAGGCTACAACTGCCCCTTTTAAAGCTCTTTGCTGACTAATACTCACTCAGACATTCCTAATGTGTTTCCAGCAATATCGATTGTCATACAAGCTGGAAGCAGCAAAGTCGGAGCATCAGTGTCATCGGGAACTCTGTGATGCTTCACAGCAGGGCTGCAACAAGCTGATTTTCTCTGGTGGATGTTACGCATTATGGAAGATGTAGACCAGTCAAAGTGCAGAGACAGGGACTTTACTGGGAAATACCAGCAACGCTCTGAAATCTGACTCTGGAGGTATAGCGAGCCACTATTTGGAGATTAAATGATTAAATCCATCTTAGATTAAATGTGAAAGTTTTGCTTTCATTGATAAAACAAAAAATAATTTCATGGCTGTTATAAAAAAATAGAAGATGGATTTAATTAAAACTATATTGTAAAAGCAAACTCTTATAAACTTCACTTTCCAGTGGGAAAGCATAAATTAAAAAAGAAAACTCATCCAACTCTAATGTGGCTTTTTTTTCCTTCCAGATTAAAACACTTAACTAACATTCTAAAAGACAAAATAAAAGACAGAGTGAAATACAGTCATCATTAACATACACTATTAGCTCCCTCACAATGTTTATTGATCATAGTTGGGATACACTTCTGTAAAGACTCAGATTTTAAGATATGAATGGATTTGGTGAGAAATCACTTTTGCTTATGTTCTTTATGCCTAAAAGTTAGGGATTACCAGTACCATGCAGAGCCTACACTAGCTATTAATTGGCACTTTGCTAATCTACAGTGTACACTGATCTCACCTGAAATGCTTTTTCCACACTTGGCAGCCCTTGATAAAAGTGTTATTCCCAGGGTGTAGCTTGCTGTTTTTGGCTGTCCTCTGCAAGCTGTCAGCCCCAATTTTTTTTCTAGATGCTTTTTCAACTTCAATGACAGTGTAAGCCCTGCTTATTTGGGTTTTGGCTGTTTGGTTTTTTTTTTTGTTTTCTTCTGCAAGCTTTCATTACAAAAATAGGCATTTACCACATATTGAAAATTTAGTTTATACAAGATTGTCTTAACAATTCAGCTGATCTGGAAAGGGAACCAGAGGCATGAATGTGTATATCTGCTCTTCTCCCCCTCCATTTCTCATTCTCAACATGCCTGCACATACCAGAGGCAGAAGAGATTCAAGGAAAGAACAAGGAGACCATAACATGCTGGCTCCAAAAAGGTTGCCTCCCAGCATTTTGCTTTGCTGTACTGGCTTTCAATCTTTGCAATTACACCCAAGCAGTCCCACATTTATTTATGCACAGATAACTGCTTGATAGGGTCATAAGGTAAAAATGTTTCCTCCTATAATTTTCAAACCATATACACTATGTATTCAAGAGAAAAAAAACAGAATGAAATTATAATCCAATTATGAATTAGTACTTAAGAGCAAAGCATGTGAGTCTCTCTGTTTGCAATGCTTTGTTGAGTGTGAGAAAAACATAAAGGCTACTAACGTACCACTTGCTGTAATCAGATTTAATTGAAGAAAGGCAGATGACTTCCAGAAGGAAGACTACTCTCTCAGCAGCTCAATTAGTTTTTCTTGAGAATGATGACAGGGTCAGGTGTCAGACTTGTCTGAACCCATCCAAAAGTCACTTAAGTACCATTTTCTATAGGGCAGATGTAACTACTAGCATACTCCAGCCACCCCACAAGCCCAGCTCTGGCTGGGAAACACAGCTGCACTCCAAACCATGCTGCATGCACTTCTCCTCCTGCACAGTGTCTCCAAAATCTGCTCAGATAGAAAAGGACTCCAGTAGAACTCTAGATTCCTCCACCCAGATGATTTGAGAACAACAACATCTCCCAGAGATCACCCCTACTTCTCAGCACAGACAGTTTCAACAGTCAGTCGCAATCAACACACGTCAAAAGTATATACAGCTGGGAGTTCATCTCTTCTAGACTGTTCCAGTTCTCTTTTGAGAGGACCAAGTATGAAAATCAAATTTTAGCATAAATAAACTTAATCAGGGATTAAGGATATGCAGAGTGAATAGAGGAAGTCTTTAGACATTATGTTGGGTGCCTTACGAAAATGAGTTCTCCGTTGAAAAGTCTTAAATAGTTTCCATAACCACGCTTGAGAAAGGTATTTGCTGGGAACAAGTTATTCATCAAATTTAGCCTGGATTCGCCCCTAAATTAAAATGAACTAAAACGAATTATATTACACAGAAATAGCTTTAGCTAATCCTTTATAATGCACCAGGGATATATGCAAATTAATTTGCTTCTCAGAGTTTAAAACATTGCACAGTGTAAAATCATAAAGCAATTGTCTGGCAAATAGTCGAAATGTTTAAGTTTGACAATACATACCACAAAAAAAGCAAGAATTTAACAACAGTACACCAGTGGGGCTTGTAAAAACATTTCCATTTCTTCCATGTAAAGTAAGCAAATCAAGTCCTGTTAAGATGGATAATTATAACATATTGCAAATATCTGCAGCTTCTCAAAACACTCTACAAAGAATTTCCCAAGATCCCCTGAAGAGTTTGGGTATTCTTCCTTAAAAAGCACATCAGCTTCATACAGAAAATGCTGTCTGCACATCTAGAATATCGTCCTTTAGGAGCTACCCACAGTAAGTACTCCTGATGGGAACCATGCTTATATGACAATTATGTTCACTTCATGAATACAGTCCTTTCTATCTACAGCCCTGCAAAAACATCATCTTTTTCCCCTTTTAGGGTCTCTAAAGTATACCTGCAGTATAATATCACACAAGCACATTACACAGGTCAGGAAAAAAAAGCCCAAAAAGCAACATATGGCCAACAAAGGTTTACAACTTCTGCCTTTCTTTGCAAACTCATCAGAAATTGAGTGCACTTGATACAAGTTTCTAAAACATCTGTTACATTACAGATAGTACTGGAAACATAATGTACTACCATAACATCTAATAAAAACACAGCAAGGTCTTCACTTGCTTTCCAGATGACAAAAAACAAGCAGGAAAATTTTGCCTTTCACTATGCTGCTCTCATGGTTCTAACAGCTCCTGCTTGTTTATTCATGGCCTCAACAAATCACTCATGTGCCAGGAATACAGAGTAGAAAAACTGAGGAGAATTAGAGCAATTGTACAAAACTGCAATGAGACTGAAGCAACCTCTGAGCTTGCTTAAATAGCCTTAAAAATAACGGGAGACTTGCTTACAGCATTCAATTCACTTTTGCAGATGAGTTTTTCCTCTCACTTGATAAGTTTCTTCCTCTTGTTGGTACAAGTGGTTTTCCATGGTTTTTGACTGAGATAAAACTGAATAGGCTGTGGGCTACTCAAAGCCAGAATATGTTGGTTAAGCTCACTAAACTCTTCCTCCTTTCATCTTCCTCCTCCTCTTCATCATCTGTTTTGTCTCACGTGGCTAAGACTTAAAAAGCTAAACATACTTTAAGATAGAAGTACAAAACTGCTGATAAGTCAGAAAGCGAGGATAACTGATACTGAATAAAGAATTTACTAGTGACCTTTGTTTTTCCATTTACGTCAACATCTGCTTGGGCTTCTCCTAGTCCTGAGTCATTCCAAGCTGACAAAATCCCATTTATTCCACATGCTATTTTCTTCTATGCCAACTGTCACACAATGATTATGATGTAAGCTAAGACTGAATATGTACTTATATTAATTAGCCATTATTAAAAGACAGGTCCCCGTGATTACTACTTCACAGACTTGAAAATGCACTCATTACTGAAAGACTGTTGCCACCAAGTGAATATCTGATCAGCTTTGGCAGAACAAAAAAGCATATTAAATAAGTAATCAAATGATAGAGTGTATCATTTGTATAAATTAGTGAAGGACAACCTCCCGTTCTGATTAAGATGGCTCAGCTTTGCAGATTATGTACGTGATCTCACGCAGAGGCACATCCTTTGTTAGAGTGAGTCACACTCACAGAAAGGAATGAATGTTATGACAAAAAACTGGAAGAGATTTATTTGAGTAAGATGATTTCGCTTTGAATAAGGTGATTTCTAGCTGAGGTTTTAGTATTCTGCCTGATGATTCCAATGTTCAATGACAGTATTAGATTTTAACAGGTCCTTTCAAACACCATTTTCTGATGTTAGATGACGCTCTTGAAATTGCTATGTCCTAAGCAAAACTGGTAGCGGTAAAGACACTTATGCTCTGATTCCATACACTTTAATCTTGCCCTCTACTCTATCCCATTACTATTTATTAAAAAGCAAAAATAAAATGAACGGCTTCCCAGTATGGATAACTGAGAAAGCAGCTCACAAATTCTGGATTACAAGCTATGGAGTATGTTTATGCTCAAGATACATTTTTCTCAGATATATTGTTCTACACTATTTCTTTTTAGAAACACTGAGGACACGAGCAACGAACTGGCTCAACATAATAAAGATTTATCAGTCCCCAAATACACTAAGAAGTATATTTTCTTCATAATTAAAATCAATATGAAAATCAGTAAGCTACTACTTCAATGAAATATTTCATAAAGAGGCAGTATAGATCTTAAGGATTCCATAAGAAGAATTACAGGTTAACTGTTGGTCACTGTGATGCTGAAAGGAATTCCAGATGATATGCAATGTCTAGTTTATATCCCTTTCTTCAAAATTGTTTTAATTGTTTGGATTTGCTTTCTTACAACTATGTTCAAATCTCATTAATGAATTTTTCATTCCCAGCTACTTCTTTTCTATAATTTGATAAGTGAATCATGGAAGCTATACACCCTCTTGCTTCACTTCCACCCACCACCGTAAACAATTTTGTAGCTGGTTTACTGCCTTGACTAAAACAAGCATCAGAAATACATAACAGTGACCTAAGCATGGCCCTGATGCCTAAATGCAATTTATTTCTGTTCTTCGAATTAGGGACTTGAATTGGTACTTCTGTATAACAAAATAAGGACTTCATGAATAGCTGTCAGCAGAGGCAGCTTTACCACCTCTACTGTTTGGCATATATTCAGCTTATTTAGAAGAGCTGAACTGACATTTTGTTTAGCTCTTTATGAATTACAGTAATACCCACAGCACCTCAAGCTGTGCTGGCATTTTTGGTAGTTCATTACAATACTCCACAAGGGAAGCAAAGGTCAATAACAGACATTTCTAGATAAGCAGCACAGGGTTTGGGTGGATACCTCAGACTGTTTTTGGAATAAACCCACAGACGAGATCAGCAACACCAACAGCAGAAGTGAAGAACTGAAAGCCAGCAAGAGCTTTTCCTTCTGAATTAACATCTTTTCAGATGTTCCCAGTTCTAAGATTTCTCTTCAAAACATCTGTTTATAAGTGAATAATAGTGTAATGGAACTGTAATTTCCCAAAAATCCATACACACAGCTGCTTCTGGAATATGACTGTCACTGTTCTACACCATACTTTCAGTGTAGGACCACAAACTTGTTTTCCTCTGCCTTCAGTTACTAAATTAATTAACAATATTTTTCCTGTGGTTTTACTAACTTAGCTGTCAAACATACCCAAACACACCAATCAATGACAAATAGGCATTTCTGAGATCCCACTTCAGAATATTTTAACTCCCTGTTGAAACAACTCTCCTTTCCAAACTTCCAGCATCACCGGTTTTTCCATGCATAGCTGTCCGTGTACATCCAGTTTGATCAATCGCTATACTCTAACAGCATCTCTTACAACTTTGGCTTCTTCATTTAAATTGCAGCTCAGACCCTTTCACACAGACTTATGGAGATACCTTAACAACTGTAACCTGCATCTCAACTTCATTTTACTCTTACTGTTTTCCACCACAGCTTTAGTTTCTTTGTCTTTTCAAGCCTTCCTACCACACCCCTCCCCCAAGATCTTTTTCCTGTCATAAACAATGTATAAATATGTCTTTAAAAATATACTGAAGCAAAGTGTGTATTAACCATGTTAATAAAATCAACAAATATGAACAAATCCAATAAGCAGAAAATACACTCAAAAGTTCTGAATTTTAGTGAATACTTGAAAACAATTTTATGAGTAGAAAACATTTATAGAAACCTCTATTACCGTTCAAGTAGACTTCTCTGTTGCTGCTGTGGTTTGATACGCTGCCAGTCAAATTCATAGTAGCATTCTGGTTTAAGATTTTAGGAATGCAATTTATTTTCCTCATTTCAGCTGAACTAGAATAAGGAAATGACTTCACTAAAGGCAGACAATTATTAAATAGATTGGTGTGAAGCTTTCACAGGGACCGAAGAGTAGGACACATCCAGCAACACTGGTCACATCAGGTTAGGCACACAGTCAAAGCCAATTGCTGAGGTACTCTCAACAGCTAGTAGAGGCCAATGGACAGCAGGTGAGATTTTGTTTGGCAGATCAATTAGGCAGACTGAATTTGTCTCTCGTAGAGCCCAATTTTTCTCCCTTACACACAGAGGGAGTCCAAGCAACTACCTGAAACTAACGATGCAACTTTCAAACAGCCTGAAAGAACTGCAATGAATGCCGTCCTACCAGTATGACTTCTAAACAATGACTTACCCCACACCTCTTGACACCCACAAGTCACTATGATTAATAACACTAATATGTTTTCATAACAACTAAGTACCTCTGTTTGTTTTTTTTTTGGCAGAAACCCGAGGTGAGAAAAAGTAGTATACAGCATCACTATTCAAAAAAGAACCCCTGGATCCTGGACAAATAGTGCCATACAAAAAGTTGCTTCATTATTTTGTCTTAGGAAAATCATAAAATTAGTCTTATTTTAATGCTCTGATTCTACCCTTATAAAATTGCACTCAAATTTGATCCCTTAGCACTGCAAACCGATTTCTACCTCTACAGGAACAGTCATGAGAAATCGCAGAGTTTGCAATGAGGAAGTCAAACAGCTCTTAGCTGTATCATGAAAAGGCAGCTATGGGAGATTTTGGTTAAGAGTGAGGGCAAATGTTTTTCAACTGAGTGATGAACTACAGCTGCATGGTAGTTTTCCCGTATTTTGAATCCATAGAAGCTGACTACCTCTGTAGAAGATTCGTCTTTATCCTAGAAACAACATCATGTTAGCCACATACACCAAGGCCAATAAACTACAGGAATAAGTCTGAAGTTAAAGGGACTTTGACCCAAGTTCCATCAGGCTAGATTTGGTGCCCTTTCTGTCTTAAATTCTGTAAAGAGCATTAAGTTGTGAGAGTAGCGAGACTCCTCAAGCTTGTCAGTACTTGATAATTAATAGAGAGAATTATTTAGAAATTAAATTCTGAAGTCACATTCATCTTAGAATAACAATGCACTTTCCCATTAAGTTAAACCAATTGCATAATTCTTCTTCTGGATTACGACTGCCTGCACAGGAAGTTTCTATCAAGGCAATTAGTCAGGAAAATTATTCCAAAATAGTTATTTTCATACATTTGCAAAGACGGGCACATCACTAATCTCTCACCTTAAATAAAGGAAAACATAATTTCCCTTTTTTTTTTTAATTAAGTTGGGCTGGACACAAGCTGTATTCTTCCCCTCATTAACTTCAGACAGCTTAGTTTAATAGAGCCGAATTTATCCTGGGGGCAGCTTCAACTCATCTCTAATTCAGCTGACAAGTAACAGATACAATCAGGCAATTTCACAAAGTCAGCATCTCAGGCACTTACCAGCACCATAATATACAAACAAGTAAATACATTTTAAGAAGAGAAAACCACCGCATGCAGTTTTCCGATCTGTCAGCTTTCAAGTGATGCAATAATTAACGGCTGAAGAAAACAGCATTTAGCTTTGATTCAGCAGTCTGAGCAACAGGAAATTATATGGGAGGATATTAGTCTTTTAAACAAACTGCTCTTAATATTTCTTTCATCGCTTTTCCTGTGAATACTCCGCATAGCTCCTTTGCGAGCATAGTACAATGTGAATTTATTGCTATAGAATTTGTTAATGGTAATTAAAGCATTAAAATCGACCCCATGTATTTTTTTATTCAGAATTTAATGAAGTGCTACAATACATAACTAGAAATGTTAGAACAGCCCTCAGAAGCAGAAACCTAATGCTTACTATACGATCTGAAAGAAGCTTCCATGCTCCTAACGTGCAATTCAAACAACGTGCTCAGTATGCAGAATTCTTTCCCTGCACAGCTTCTTTCCTACAGGCTGCTCACACACACAAATACAGTCGTATCATCTCTGGATCTCACCACAAACATATCCCTAGAAAGATGAGTTCTGCTTTCAAATCAGGCCTAGGATGTATGTTTATTTCTAACTAGAAGTAAAAGGAATATTCCGTTGCAGATATTGCACAAGCTCCATTTCTGTTAAGTGCCATGAGTTTAGGACTCTGAAAATCCATATCAAACACAGGGAAGAAAATAAACGTATCTTGTTGCATGAGAAAGGTGTTTGGGTTGGGGAAGAAGCAAGGAGGTGCAAGAGACAGATTGCATGCAACACGAAATTCCAGTTTCTTTCTATTTCCAAATGCAGCAGTAATAAGTGATGCAACTCCATGCTCTACTAAATCTCATCTTCCAGCAGGGCTGGAAAAGCTATAAGCTGTAAGTTTCAAAGGATGCAGAAAAGTTTCCTGCATTGACCCCTCCTTCTTGCTCTCGGATATGTACATTTGAAAGATAACCATCTAAACCATTAATTAAAAAATGAGGTTAAATTTAGTGAAAGAGAAATGTCATTGGCAAAGTAACTCCACTGAGTGAATGACCCGGCCATATATGCAATCGCAAGGCAGGAAGCTCATTTTCATAGACCTCTGCTCAATTATTGCGAGCTGGCACACTTCTCAGTTCCAAAGGTTAATGCAGTAAGAAAAGACGACAATTTCTCCTAGGGAAGTGCTGAGTGACCAAACAGGTCTTCACACTGTAAACTGAAGGTGCTCCAGCCAGCCTGAGGATAGAGAATTTGTCCAAAAACCTCTACCATGGTCCATGTGGCCCCACTACCCCCAGCGTCACGTACAGCTCAGCTGCCAAGATACATGAGATGGTGGCTGAGCTCTGAATGCAACACTCTGCCCAAAGCCAGGTCAGAGATTTACAGCACCCCAAATGTATAATCAGATTCATTCTGATTTTTTCTAGAAGGCAAAACCTTTGGGTATTTGCTCATATGTAACATCAGCATTCCCTAGCATCTAATTTAAATTTTGATACGTACTGGCTAGATGAGGAATTAAAATATAAATTAATAATCACAATTCTAATTCCCTTTATAACGGCTTTTATGGTCCAATCTGAGCTCACCAACAGCTGTCGTATCTTCACCTGGAGATAACATACTCCAGGGACAGACTCAGTGCTGATGTGGCCAACACGCCCCAAACAAACGCTCCATAAACCGCACACAAATGTGACGCATGTGGCAGAGCTAACGGAGGAGGAGAAAATAATAGCCCTTTACCCCTTGGTAAACTCCAGTCTGCTGAATTCATCACATCAGCCATAAATAACAACTTAATTAAAGGATAACTAGCATTAATGGACTAGAACTAGTGGGCAGTTCAGGCAGCTGGTCTGCTGAGCAAAGAGGGACAGCACTTATACACCGTGCTGCTCCACCCACCTCCCACGCCTGCTGCTGCAGTACTGTATGGGCAGTGTGGGCTGTGCTCACACTCTGACTTACCCTCCCTGTTGTCTGTGGGCAGCAACACCCCACTCACACCTGATGTGGTGTGTCCCTAGGGCTGCTTTTAGCCCAACAGCCAGGGGTCAAGGTTGAGGTCAAGAGATTAAGAGTGGGCAGTGCCAGCTCCACCCCTGCTAGCTGAGCAGCCCGCCCACAAGCTGCCAGCCCCGGCACAGGCACCGCACTTTTGCTGGCTTCAAAAAAGCCCTAAAAAGAGCTTTTTGGTTGGCCTTTTTTGCTTTAGATCCCTTGCCCAGTGCAGCCTTACCTGCCTTGAAGTTGGTCTCCGCAGGAGAAGGACAGGTAAGAGAATGTAAAATACATTTTATTACTCAAGACCCGACACCTACCTATCGCATTACCAACTGCTGTGAATCACGTCATTTGTTACCACAACCTCTCTCTTCAAATTCAGTATTCATACCATTAGAAACGGAGTTTCATTGCTTTGGAGACCCAGTAAGCATTTATCAACAGGGGCAGAAAGAGGTTTCAGTTCCCACCTAAGGAAAACAGATCGACCCCAGGGTTAAATAGAGTCGCTTCCTACCAGCTGTTGTTTAAGCAAATAGAACACATTGGATGGAGAAACGGAAAACTGACTTCACTACCTGTGGAAGGCTTTTTGTGATTTCATTATTTAAATATGTTATGTTTTAAGCCTATCTTTGTTATGCTTAGTACAGATTAAGAAGCCACACTGGTAACCGTTTCTCCTCACACACACACACTAATTACAATACCCTTTTCATTGCTTATGTTTTCACTCTTAAATAGGAGAGGCTGATGGAGAATAAATCAATCTATATTCACATGCTTATGTTTGTCATTGCTGCAAAGCTAAGGTCAGGGAAGGGAATTCTGTTCATAGCCCATATCTACTCTGTGCTCCTCCTAACTGTGCAACAGGAGTCAGCAGCGTCTCCTGCACCATCACACGGAGCAGATGCATTTGTAGTTCCAGCTGGCAAAAAGGGCTCGTTCTGGTCTGCTTTTGCTGAAAATAGGGTTTTAAATCCTCCCAAATGCAATTATCTCCCTCCCCCTGCTGCCACCCCTCCGTTGATGTAGCCCGTGATAGCACCGGCCTTCAGGGCTGCAAGAGTACACTGCTGGCTCATGTTAAGCTTCTCATCCACTGGGACCCCTAAGTCCTTCTCAGCAGGACTGCTCTCAAGGAGTTCTGCCCCCAGACTCAATGAATCAAGACAATCCCACATAGTAAGCGTAACACCATGCACTTGGCCTTGCTGAACTTGTTTATCAAGGTCCCTGAGGATAGTCTCCCTTCCTTCTACCATATCAACCGCACCACTCAGCTTAGTACTGTCTGCAAATCGGCTGTTGAGGGTGAAGGTAGATGTTTCTGCAACAAAAGTAGCAACCTCTTAAGGGCAAAACTGAAATGCTATGCAGCCCAAGATCATGCAAGATCTCTATGCTTATGACCTCCTCTAAGAGGACAGTAATAGACCTGAGATTAGTCACAGCCTGCAAACTGCTGCTTTGTAGTCATTAAAACAGCCCAAAAATGCACTAAAATCCCAAAAAATTATAAAATGATAAATATTATAGATGTATGTAATTGTTACCCAGAGGATAATGCATTTTTAAGTTAATGAAATTGATCAAATCTTTCATTTTTAATTCACAGTCCTCATCACTTAGCGACCTGTGAGATGCTGCAAACCCATCATTTGCACCCTACAGCTGTATAAATATATCCTGTCTCATTTCAACTTGAAACTATACTGATGCATTTTTCCATATATTCATGCATCCAAACTATCTTTTATATAATCACAAATTTGTATTTGGTTAGCATTTGACTGATTATACAGAAAATAAAGTCAGTTCATATCACCAGGGTGGAAAAAGCCTCCAAATAACTTCCAGTCTAATACAGCATTTACTTCTTTCTGCTACAAAATACACTAATTTTATCACTTTCACAAGACCTTCAAACCCATTCTGTTCTTAAATACAGCAATCCTCCAACACAACATTGTCCCTCCCTTGTAAGCCTCTATCTGCCAGTTGCAGATTATATCACATCCACTTCTTAAATAATATTTAAAGGTCAAACCAAAAAGGCACAGGAAATGTTGAACATCTTGTAAAATTCAAACAAGGCACAGTAGAAGCCACAGGGGGGTACTTGCTAAAATGATCGAGCACTTCAACATATTTATTCAATGATTTCCAGGGGCACAGTGTAATCCACTTCCAATGGAAACCCATGAGGGAGCAAAACTGCTGAAAATTAATTTAAAAAATTCTTCCAAGTTTCTTCCTCATCTGTTTTCAGACCATATGAACAAGAAGCTATAGCTCAGAATACATTTAAACTACAGTTTATTATAAAGGTGCCCAAGCTAGTATTAAATTATCTCAAGGTATCTCAAACAAAACCTTTGGCAACAGGGTTGTTGATTTTTCTAATTCTGACCAGAACAATTTTACCAATGCAATTCTTTAACAGTACTCCAGCAGCAAAAAGATAGGCATAACGCTTTGTATTATTTCCTGTCCTACGACACATAAGGGCTGAAAGGCATCTTGGGGAGCATGTAGTCCAGCCTGCTGCTCTGTTAACACTCAGCTTAGCAATGCTGCTCAGGGCTTCACTCGAGCCAACCCTTGTGGTCTATAATGAACAATTCTAGATGTCCACTCAACAAAAGCAATTTCTGAAATCATGAATTCCTATACTGTGCACTACACTCACTTCAGGGGTAACTGCCTCTGCAGAGATGGACTCCTACAAGACTGCTTTCTTCAAAATCCATTCTATTGAAGTGCTTGAGAATTTTCGTTCAGTATTATCAAAGAATCATAAAGAGTAGAAAAGACCACTAAGATCATCCAGTCCAATCATCAATCCATCACCACCATACCACTAACCACATCCCTCAGTGTCACAACTCCATGGTTCTTAGAGAACCACAGAGTCCTTAAGAGTTGGAAGCAACATCTGAAGGCCATCTAGTCCAACTCCCCTGCAATAAATAGGGGCACCACAGCTCAATCAGGTTGCCTAGGGCCTAATCCAGCCTCACATTGAAAGTCTCCAAGGACAGGACATCAACCACATCCCTGAGCAACCTGTTCCTGTGCCCCTCCACCCTCACTGTAAAGGGTTTTTCCTTCTATCCAACCTCAATCTACCCTCTTTGAGCTTGAAGCCATTTGCCCTTGTTCTGTCACCACAGACCCTGCTAAAGAGTCTGTCCCCTTCTTTCCTACAGTTCCCCTTTAGATACTGAAAGGCTGCTATCAGGTCACTTCACAGTCTTCTGTTGTCCAGGCTGAACAGCCCCAACTCTCTCAGCCTGCCCTCATAGGAGAGGAGTTCCTTTAGCACAGCTAAAGGTGCCTTAGCATAGCTTCCAGGAGGATCCGTTCCATGATCCTCCCCCACACAGAGGTGAGACTGACTCCCTGAACGCCTCCAGGGATGGTGACTCCATCACTTCCCTGGGCAGCTAATTCCAATGCATGATCAGTCTCTCTGAGAACAAATTTTTCCTAATACGGAAACTGAACCTCCTTCTGGTGCAACTTAAGACCGTTATCTCTTGTCCTTTCACTGTTACATGGGAGAAGAGGCCAATCCTCACCTTGCCACAACTTCCTTTCCTTCCAGTCTGACCTTGATTTAGTAAAACCACAATACTGCCAAAAAAAAATTAGGTCCTCAGGAGCTATTTTAATCAGGCTTACAAGTCTTTATTGCTACCTACCTTTTCCATCTTGCAAAAGGATTGAAAGGTTATTGGATACTTTGCTGATATTCTGATTTCCAGCCTTGATCACATTTTCTTGTCTTTGAGTCCTTTTCAACAAGAATTTCTTATGGGCTTTTTCCTTCTCTAAGGATTTCAAAATAATCTCTGGGAAAAAAAACATTTATTTTCATTGAGGTATTCATTAGGAGATTCAGTTACAGGCAAACACAAGGTAATAAAGACCAAAAGTACAAGTCCATCCAGCTAGGTCAAACCCTACTCCTATAACAACACTCCTTTAGCACATTCAATATCAACACACAGTTTCCCTACCTTGTAGCATTTTGTAGTAAAAATACAAGGAGAAGAATATGCCTGTTAACTGTAATAAGAACTAATATTCAACTACACCCTAATGCTGCTTCCAAGACCACAACTACAACAAAAAACAAAAAACCTTCTGTTCAAAGGGAAGGGAGCAAGGCAACAAGTTCGCACAGAACAGGAATGATCATGGACTGCAAAACAGAAATCTAATAAGCCCTATGTATAAAACCCATGAAAAGCTCAATCAGTATGTATTAGATACAAAGTGGAATAAGAATTTCTTAATTCTGGGTGTTTCAGGTAACTGAAATCCCTTCTCCCCTAATAGCTGAAGATGCTACAGGAACTAGCACAGTTGATATTCTACAGCCTTTTTGCTAAGGATTTATGTAACAGAGGGGGAGGAGAGCTATTATAATGCTTTAAATCAAGCCAGGAATTTATTTATTTATTTGACCTTTTGGTGATGAATGTGAACTGAGAGATGCGAAGGTTTGCCCTTCCCTGATGCTAATGCTCTCAGAAGCCCGACCAGCACTCCGCCTTGCCCCAGGCAGGTGATAGTAGCCATGATGACACACAGTGCCACACTATAAAAGTCAGACAGCTTTCACTTGGCACTGGAGGGGAGTCCTTAGGCTTGATCCAGTATAGTTTAAGCCCCCATGTATCCCAAATGCTTTACTCTGGAGGCTTATCCTCCATTAAGCGTGAGGGTATCCACCCCTTACAATGCAATTCTCAGTTACCTGGATCATCTGCCACCCACAGCAGCAATGCAAAAGCTACAGGAGAGATAGTAAGGACACCAAACACAGAAAGAAGCGCTAGAGAAACATGCCAGTGTCAAGGGAAGGGTGCAATAAAAAGTTACATCATTTTATACAGATAATTACTCCGAAACAGCTCACTTTAACATGGCAGTTTTCTCTTCCGCATTATGCCTGGCATCTTGCCTCAAAGAGCATCCAGTGCTACAGCTTTTCTTTCTCTCCATCTATTTAACCTTTTGCTAGAAAAACTACACAGCATGGCGGCTCCAAGGCTCAAGTAATGCTGCTTCAGGCCCCCATTAATATCAAACATGATGATCTCCGAGCATTAGGTGGGCTCAGACATCAAGGGAGAAGCTGCTTTAAAGTAATTGCTGAAGGACAGTAAAACAGAAGAAGTAGGGAAGTAAGATAGAGAAGTGAGGTCAGAAAGCCCATCATTTCTGAAGCGTGCGTCAGCCAAGACCTAGTTCCACTAAACAAGCTACATTTATTCCCTTCTTTCTTAAGCAGCAGATACATGAGTACTTTTTTCTCCCATTCACTGCTTTGAAAAGAGGACCGAGACAACCTTCAATCCATGAGCTGCAGACTCACGTTAATAAATCCAGTTTATAATAAGCTTAGTATACATCCAATCCAAAACATCTTAGTCCAAGGTGTGTGTTTCTAAATTTCCAATACTTACACATTTTAAATAGCACTTGCCTATGTCATTCAATCATGAAATATATCCACTACTTCAGCCCTTTTTCTTTCAGTAACCCCAAGACAAGCATTCCCACACAGCAGTGAATGAGCTTTTCATAACACCAAATCCCAAACTGGACCTGCAAAAGGCAGAGTAAGGAAAAAGCAACGCTGTAAAAATGTCACAGAAGCTGTTGCTATTATTTAGATTTCTTTTACGCTGAGTACACGTTCAAAGAGAAGAGAAAAACAGTTTTTCATCGTATCTTCAGAAACACATTTCCAGTTCATTTCTACTGCATTAATAGCATTTTTTAATTCCCACACACGGCCAAATAAGCACAGTGGCTTAAAGGAATTTTTTTTTTTTTAATGCTGTTTATCAACTGGAATTATTCCCAAAAGTAATTTTGAAAATCTAGGGCACTAAGTTTGACTGAGTTTTTACTGCTGTATCATTTCCCACGTTTTTTCCATCTAAGAGTCAGACTGCAAAGCTATTTGATCCAGATTAAGTTGTTATGATGAATAAAAGCAGTGTTTTTTTGTAACTAGCTTTGCTCCTTTAGCTATTCCAGAGGAAGTCTGGCAATATATTCAGTGCTGGAATTACATAGGAGGAGAAGCTGGGAAGGGAAGTGCCAGCAAGCACAAAACTTGCACTGAAATTATGTAAAACAGTACAGCCGTGAAGTATTTTAGGATATCTGGAATTGACATTCTGCTGCTTGCACACCACTATAATGCCGAATGCTGTGTTCTGTTATATCTCTTCAAATGCATTCCTCCCTTTCAGGTGATACGCTACATTCCTTTATTAAGACGTAAGCTAAGTCTCACCATCCACAGTAAAAGTTAGTTGAAAACAGGGAAAATTTTGTCATAGTTCAATTGATGATTGCAGTTGTGTCCCTCTTATCCCTGCTTCATTTCAGTGCCAACCACACAACAAGTGATGAGCTAATACAACAAGCCACTGACACTAATAATGCTTACTGCCAAACAGAAGTAATCACGTCTGGCAAAAGAAAAGGGATGGATGTCTGGACAAGAGCAAGCAGATGCAGGACAAACTGTTTTTGTTTTTTTTTTTTTCTTTGGCAGCATAAGCAACTCACAGGTCTGGGGCAACCACAAACAGCCTTCGGGCCCTGAGCAGCCTGGGATGATGCTTCTCACAAGCATCCTACAGGAACCCACCATAACCCAGACAGGGCTGGTGTTGCAGCACCACAGGTGATGCTAAAGTATTTTAGTACTTTTGGGGGGGAAAGGCAGAGGGCTACAAAGATGGTGAAGGGTCTAGAGGGGAGGACATACGAGGAGAGACAGAAGTCCCTTGGTTTGCTCAGTCCTGAGCAGAGGAGACTGAGTATAGCCACTGACTGTTAACTACACCCTAATCTTGTTTCCACAATTCCTCATTACAGCCCGCAGCTCCTCACAAGGATCAGAGGGGCTGCACTGATCTCTGCTCCCTGGTGACAGTGACATGACCCAAGGGAATGGCATGGAGCTGCATCAAGGGAGGGTCAGGTGGGGTTAGGGAAAGGCTCTGCACCAGAGGGCAGGGAGCACGGAACAGGCTGCCCAGGGCAGTGGGTACAGCCCCAAACTGCCAGAGTTTAAGGAGCTGTTCTTAAGGACTGTGCTTTCAGACACATGGTCTGATTTTTGGGAGGACCTGGTTAGAGCCAGGAGTTGGACTGCTTGTCCTTGTGCATCCCCTCCAACTCAAGATATTTTGTGATTCTAATGACCAGAATGAAAAGCATCATATCATATGGAAGTACTGAATGTAACCAAAATCAGGATCTTTTGGCGTGGAAAAGTACACTTCACCATAACTACAGGTGCCAAAGTACCCGCCTTCTATCATAGGGTGACAATTTCTAGTTTAACAGACTCCCATGAAAAATAGCCATTTTAAATTTCAAGTGCTTAGAGCAGCCCCTTTACACTCCATGTTTATGTACCTTAAAGGACAGCTTTCCTTCATCCTGAGCATTTCCTTCAGTATTCAAGTGTTCAGTTTTTTGTGATTTTTTTTAATCCTTTTCCTTCCTCTTCCCTCCCTGTTGAAGATGTGTTATTGAAGTCTTTCACTACATAACCATGTGTTGGCCAGGCCTTTTCCCCCCTTTGTCCTGGTCTCTGCTAGTACTGAGTTGATTTTCTTTGCAGTGTCTGGCATGATGCTACGCTTTGGCTTTAGGAGATAAACAGTGATGATAACACAGCAATGTTCTCAATATTGCTGAACGGCGCTGTATACAGTGGAAGACATTTCAGTATCTGAGCTCCTCATACTCTCCTGCCAGCAAGTGGGGCTGAGAAAGCACAAGTTAGTGGGAGGGGAAAGAAGCAGGACAGCAGACCTAAACTGGACAAAGGGATGTTCCACACCATATGACACCATGTAAATAAACTATAAAACTGAGGGGAGTTGGCCGAGGGGGCCAGCAACTGCTCAGGGACTGGTTAGGCATCAGTTGGCAGGTGGTAAGCAACTTCGTTGTTCATCACTTGCTTTGTAAAAATATACATACATATTATTATCATTACTATTACTTCACTTCTCCTTTTCTGGCTTAATAAATAGTTTTATCTTGACCTATGAGGTTTTTCTGTTGGTTTTTTTTTTCCCCTGATTCTCTTCCCCCACCCTGCTGGCAGAGGGAGAACGAACAACAGGACATGTGGTGTTCACCCACTGGGTTAAACTACAGCACCCCTACAGACTTCCCACTTCACTTAGTGCAGTTTGGAATCAAAACAAATAAGCAGTTCATACGCCAGCACCGTTCATTAATTAACGGTTTTAATAGAGTTTTGAGGTTGGGTTTTTTTCTGTTTGTATTTACCATCACTATACATTTTTCTTCCAACTACAGCATTGCACCTTGAGAAATGTACATTTTAATATATACATAATCCCAGAAAATATTTCCTAATAACTACTAACTTCGTAACAATCAGAGAAGAGTGAAGCTCACATTACCTAGAAACAATCCACTTTTATTGCTCTTCTGGTCCAGAGATCTCTAAGTATATGGCTTCTCCTAAAAAATATGTTTCCCTTAATATCATACAAGCTTCTTAAGAGGTATCTCGAAGAGAACTAGTTTGTCCTGACCCCAGATAACACAGGAGATAAATCAAAACCAATGGCAATTTCCCACACAACTTCTAAAGGGGGCTCATTTAGGACTAATCAACAGAACTTATCCGATAGACAAGAGGCATTATAGCACCACCAACTCCTCTCTCCTTCAGTACCACAATAAGCCTGAGAAGAAAAGGAACAATAATGGAGGGTAGATGTGATACAAGGGTCACTAGTGACCAATATTTTCCTACCTAGTTTCTCACTATTTTTAACCTATCTTTAGCAGCATCCAACAGGCATGAAACGCTCTCCCAGAATAAACCCATCCTCCTTCAGTCCCTTCCTATGATACTCCACTACAAGAGCACAGAACAAATCAATCTGTGACAAACACTTTAAGGAGACACCTTAAAATCATACATACATATGCCTAATGTTCATTTCCTTCCCCCTTCTTACATACCTCCAGAGATGAATTTTTTGAATATTTTTAAAATCATCAAATTTTCAGGAAAATACTAAATCTATGTAGGGCTTGACATCTACATGTCTTAACTTGAATTGGCCACTAGACATCACCACCAGAATAAACTAACCTTGAGCCACCACATCAAGCTTAACAGTCCTACTCCACACCCATGGTGATGAGCAATTTCATCTATAGCATTCCCTCAAGACAGGATTTATACCTAAGCACCTGCTTTTGTTAGCACAGCTTTTGGGATAAAGCAGATTCTTATCTGAACACTAGTGCTTCTGTTATTTGGAGGCAATTGACAGCCTGATGGTTAGCTATTTCTACAGTTAACTATATCACGTTTACTCAAAAATCAAGTGCAATCCACTTTAACTAGGGCTTGTGCTTTCTGAGTGCCATCGTGATTCATACCTTTTTCTCATGATATTGAGCATACGTGGCACACTAAGCACTAGAGGATTTTTCTGTCTAGTGAATTAACTGATAGTTATTTACCTTTGCTCTTTCATCAAGCTGTTTTGTTGCTTCAAATACAGGATCAGATGAAGTAGATTTTAGACATTAAAAACTACTTTCAATACCCTCATAATTCTGTGCCTTAACAGCTACCATCAGTGCAAATACCACAGCACCCAAGTGAGTCCGACAGTGCTCTACTCCAAGACCAGAGCTCGATCAAATGCACACGTTTTAATATAATTCTCATTAGAGGATCAATTCTTCTTGAGATTCTTGGGCACAAAATATTGTATCACGTTTCTTAGCAGCAGTCAGTTAAATGGAATAAGATCTGGTGATTAAAATATTCCATTTTACCAACACATGTTTTGCCACTTTGGTCTTAAATTTCAGTAGGTAAACACCTCATGATTCTTCCCCTAATTTTTAGGGATAACAACTGTCTTGATTTATTTCAAGTTAACACACAAATAAATACACCAAAAGGTTATATATGTAAATATATATATATATCCATCCTTGAGGTCAGTCTTAAGGACACCTGAAAAATTCAGCAGAAAATTTCTGTAGATGCATTCATTTGCGTTTTGCTGCGGGCACCAGAGCAGCAGATTTCCTAACAAGTCAATGCAAGCCAAACCAGAATTAGCAAGTTGTCTGAAATGACAAAACCTAGCTCAACACTTGCCTTCAGGAGCAGAAAGCTAGCAGAGCTAATAATACCATTTACCCTGCTACCGGATCTGTTGTGGCATAACAGAGATGGCTTGTTTTAAGGAAAAAATATTAAGCAAGCTTTAAAAACAAATTCAGGTATCTGGCTTTTGCAGATTGCTCTCCTTACTCCCATTGAGACCACACTGACTAACAGGCAAGTTCCCAATGTTTCCTGCTGCTTCTTGTTGAGCCCAACTGGTCAGGCAGAGATACAAAAAAAAAAAAATCACCACAAAGGCAAGAGGAAACCTCAAATAACAAAGATCCTGTTTGTGCTCTACTACTCCTAAAAGAGCAAAATGATACAAATCTTATATTTCCTAGATAACAGACTTCCCATCCAACTCTCCTGCAGAAATAGCAGCATAGAAGCATTTCTATTTCTAAAGAAGGCACCATTGCTAAGACAGAAGCAGTGGCACCACTGATCCGAGTGGTGCAGGAGCATCTTGCTGGCAATGCAAGATGGCAGTGTGCGATTGGACTCAAATTACTTACAACCTGGGATGACCTGTGATAGCATCAATTAAACATAGAATAATTTGGTTTGGAAGGGACCTTAAAGATCACCTAACTCCAACGTGGCTTTGAATGCCCCCAGGGACAGGGCACATATAGGTTTTACATACCACTAATTTCAAGGAAAAATACTACATTCATTAGGCAAAGCTGGTGTCTCAATGAGACAAAAACTTAAGGGATGCTACCATCTCACCTTCCCAAGCTTTTTTTTTTTTTGGAGTCAGTTCTATCAGCTACAGAGCAATTCAACTGGACCAGAACGCAGAAACTGGCTTGGAACTGTCAGTATAGAGAAACCATTGGTGTGTCCTTGACATGATTTCTGATTGAAGCAATGCTCATAGACACACCAGATTTCTCCCCTTAAACTCTTTCCTTTTGTGAAAATACTCACTACCACAAGGTGTTATATTCCTACTGATCTGGATTCCTAAAAGTAGCTAAGGACATTGGTGCACAAGCACAGCAGCCTCAGGGGAGTCCTAAGAAGGAGGCAACACAAAGCAACTTTGCTGTGCTTCATTCTGCAAAACAGCAGCTGCAAAAGCAGAGGAGGGTATTGCTACATGTCATTGCAGAAGTAATGTAATACAGACCGCTTTGTCATAAAGACATAACGTGCAAACTTTTCTAGAGTGATAACATCAATTTTTCTTCCTGAAGTTTGAAGTGGATTCAAAGTTACACATTCCAACCACCACAACCTGACACACTTTTCCAATGCATGCTCTATAGGCAGCATATATGTATACACTAGGCTATATTTCATGTTATAAAGCAATGCACTTCTTGTTAAAGATACATCACGTGCTATTCTGTAACTCTTTTCTTGCCTTTTGGCTTACAAATATGATTCTTGGTACGTTAACATTACTGATGACAACCAGCTGCCAAAAGTAGTTTAAATCATTCGCTGAGAGGTTAATCTTTAGACCAAGATATTGCTTCCTAATTATAAGCAAGAGGAGTAGATGTGCAAGAATAACCTGCTCATTTCTTGAAACTTAAAAATTCTACCTCATCACAGTCCTCTCTTCAACTTGTCAGATGAATTGCAGATTAAACGTTAGCGGACTTAAATATGGCATGTTATAAATATGACGATTTTTATGTACTTTTACCCACTCCACGGATTTTAATTCAGCTCATTACACACATCAACACAATAAAACTGTATGTGAGATATATGGCTACGTATAGTGAACATATTTTTTTCTCCACAAAGAATGCTAATGCATTTTCCGGATTAAAAGCAGTTAGAAAATATGATGTAGAGGCACAGGGCTTGGGTTTCTTCGTTTATTTTTTAAACGCACTACAATCTCCCACTCAACTTGTCAAAACCAGACTATCTTCTCAACACATGTTTTTGTTTGCCAAGTTCAGCTGAACTTATTTCAGTGCTTATAGGCCTTTGAAACTTCATGAATATGCAGTCAGGTAGTTAAGAGGTTTAAAGTTATCTACAATAGATATCTACAACAGTTGGCCATTAAGCCAACTCTAGTGGACTCTGTTCTTTGACAGATATATGGCAGCAGACAGACTCATCACACATCACCTTCTACTCAGCTCCACAAACCACCCCACCCCAATAAGACTGTTTGACCATCAACTCAGGGTCCATAATAATTTCAGATGAGTATAAAATTCCCAAACTCATGGAAGAAAAAACAGTAGCTAATTTATGATCAGACTCAATAGCCCTACGTAGCAGCGTGCCAATACCCACTAAGGATCTCAATTACAGTACACTGATATCACATTCAATAACTTTCACTGCACATACATCAGAACCACAAGCTAATAAGACATTCAAGTAGTTTTTATAACCAATGCAATAGAGCACTTTGCATAGAAGTGGATCACAGCTGCAGAATTTCAAAGACATAATAGCATTCAGAGTCCAGCCGAAGCCACAGCCACAAAACAGTGCCCAAGTATGGCTCTGTATGGGTGACCGTTCATCTCCATCTCTGTTATCACGAAATGATTTGGATTTACAGCTTTCATGTTACTACATAGAAAAATCCCCAGTATCTAATGAAATTGAGCTAACAACTATCACACAAACAGCAACATTTTTCCTTTCACCATAATAAAAGGAAATTACTTAAAGCAAAGCTAAAGTATCAAAGAACTTGATGCCAGGATCCTAGCCTAGCAGTTATAAAGTGTTTCCTTTAAATCAAGGAGGCCCTAGCTATTGGTTTATGATTCACATTTATCCCCGCTATTCTCATTCCTGCTGCTGACACGCTGCCAGATTCATAAGTGGGATCACTTTAACACATATGCTAGACAAAAAAAATAGATGGCAAAGCACTGCTGATGTTGCAATAACTGAAAGAGGTTCTATATTCCTCAGCTGCAGAATAACATGTGCTTTGGAGAGAAATCTATCTGGCCATCACCACAAGTGGAATCTATGAAAAATGCTGAACTGAATCTATGAAATGCTGAGTTTGTTTTATTAAGTCCAATAGGAAGCAACGTATTGTGATGGAGACTTCCTGCCAAATACCTCTGTGCAAAGCACTGAGTAATCAATCTCTACTCTTGTATGCAATATGTGGCTCTGGCACAGTACTCATGATTGCTGATTGCTTATTCATCTGATTTTTTTTTTTTCCTCAAGATTGTAGAATCACATCCTGGCATCCCTTCTCAGCATGAAATCAGAGAGACTTCTAAAAGCTTTCAAGTCTAGAGGAATTTCTCCCCTGAGAAAGGCAGCCATCACCCTATCATCATTAAGCTTAAATTTTGTTTCATGGGCAAAGAAAAAGCACTTTGTTCATTTGCACTTAAATAATTCCAGCCTAAAACATAATATATTCTTAAATCCACCTGAAATCCTGCAAGTCTAATTCTTTTTGATTGAGATCTAATCATTACTGAAGAATGAATAACAACGCATTATACAAACAGTTTCCACCTCTTCCTGGCATTAAGCTCAACCTCTGCTGCTCCTCTGGGCCCCAAAGTCAGGGGTTTCATTCTGCTGTTGGTGATGATGGGCAGCTCTCAGCATACATAGCCTTTTGCCAGAAGGAACATCACGTTCACATTGACAGTTTCTTCATCTCTCTAGCATCCATTCATTATGGATTTTTCTTTATTAGTACTGGCTAACATTTTTATACCTTGTTCTTTACATAAGCATCCAAAGCTCCATGCTGTATCCAGACCTACTACAAATACCCTTTACAGATACTAGAAAATATTACTTGGTTCAGTTGCCCCTAAAAACCAGTTCTGGGCAGCTCAGAGTCAGGGGGCTATGCTGCTTTGCTCAGCCATTGCTAAGCCACTCACAGCTGTGAGGTCTCCAGCAGCAGCCCATGCTCCATGTATTATCACCCTGCGCACCTCTCCATGCCCTCCATATCACACCAGGTGTCTTATTTCTCTATAAGACATCATCACATGAGAGTCATAGCGATACTACACAAAGATAAAGACAGGTAAAACAAGTATGCTCCATGCACTATTGGAAAACTTACCATTACAGCCAAACTAGGTAAAATCAAGCTGCAGACCTGTCTGGAAGAGTGCAGGCCAAGCCTGAACCAAACTCCCTCCCGAAGACTTGCATCGAGCACAGAGCTCACAGCCACCTACAAGCAATGGCAACAGCACACTACAAGGTTCCACACCTTCACCATTTATACCGCCTTTCCTCCCTGCATGATGCTCATACCCAGTACGGAGAAGGCACAGAAGAAAGAAGCTGGAAGCAAGTCATTACGTGATTTTTCCAAGGCCAGGGCTTTTGAATCAATTCACATAGAACAAACTTTATGCATGCATAAGGGCAGAGAGGATTACAATAAAAGCAGCAGTATTGCTGGAGTCAAACAGCACAAAGCACTTCTCGGGTTTGCCGTTAAATAAAGGAACACCTCATTGCCAAACTGATTTAAGTCTAAAATTGGTAAACAGAGGCCTTCACCTAAACATAAGAAAAGCTGCTTGGATTTTGTTTTAAACAAAAATGCACTGCTTCCCATACTCGGGCTTAGTTTCACCCACTAACAAAGCTTCTTTTGTTTCTCTGCAGGTTTGACAAGTACTTAAGGTCAAAACACTCACCCTCAGCTGGGAGAAAAGCTTTTTTTAAAAAGCATTCTTTTATCATACATGCAAGAAGAGGAGCACAACACATTCTGCTAGTAGCGCTTTCAGTATTTGAGCAGCAAGAGGAGTGAACTGTGACACCTGGCTGCACACAGTCCCCACGGCTGTTTACTGTTGTATTTATCAGTGATGCTTAGATGACTCCAGTACTGTGACAAAGGCTGCTATACTCTGTAATTCATGCGTATTCTAATGCACTATGATATATAGAGAGATATAGAAAGATAGTATGTTATTCAGATGAGGAGCCTTTCCTTCCTGTCAGTGAACAAGTAGAGATTAAAAAGGTGCAGATGCTTCCCCACTCTAGAGCCACCCTCCCAAACACTGTGTGAAAAGCACATTCACTAATAAAAGCAAGATACTCACTTGAAGGACACGAACCAGTAGAACACAGAAACGTGTAAAAAAAAAAACAAACAAAAATAGTTAGGAACTCCTGATGCAGTTAAGAAACCCAAAGCTCCTCCCACTGGAAAAACAATGGTATTAACTCAACGGCTACATTTTCAAGTTAAGTACTATGCACTTCTTTCCTGCATGCTAAATGGAATCCAGAAATATGAGCAGACCCAGGTAAATCTCATCCATCCCTAAGCTGCTGCTTCTTGACAGTATTCTCATTTTATTTGTTTCTGTCTAGTCTACATTTTGCCTTCTCTCTCCTGCTTTCTGTTCCTGAAACAAGCTCAGAGGTCAGCAGAGCTATATTTACTCCAGCACTACAGTGCTTTCTTGAACATGGCCTCAGTAGGAGCCAAATCAAGATCTAAACTGACATAATTTATTCTCCCAACGCAATTCTTCAGATTGCATTTTATAGTACAGGACAGTTTTATCATCAAAAAGGTTAATTAGATATCTCTAAAGCATATCCACCCACTCATCAGTAAATTAAAAGCTATAATACTGCAATACTCTTAAAATCATTCTCATTGATTAAAACCCTTTATGGACAACCCTATGTTATTGTCTATGACACTAGTATTTAGTTGAT
Organism: Aquila spilogaster; assembly: GCA_024606505.1. Classification (NCBI taxonomy): domain Eukaryota; kingdom Metazoa; phylum Chordata; class Aves; order Accipitriformes; family Accipitridae; genus Aquila; species Aquila spilogaster. The sequence goes on along the minus strand of JANHGO010000071.1, from coordinate 20,058,319 downwards.
GTTCAGAGACAGTGCAACGCTTTAGCCTATGACATGGATCCTGTTGAATCTGAGGATATTAAAAGGTGGCGTCTTGAAGTGCATTATACTTCAGCAGCTGCCAAAGGTGAGTTTGAATCCTTGGTCATCCTCCCCCCTTGCAGAGTTAAGATGATCAAAACCCCAGGAGGCAGCAATGCTCAAGTCTGAGCATCTCATTTCCATCTGTCGCAAAGCAAGATCTTGCACTGGGACTGGCACATGCTCCTGCATCTTTGCACCCTTCCAGCAAGTTTGCAGAAAAAACAAGTAGCTTTCCAGTCTCTTCTCAAAATGCAAGGTTGCAATGCTTTCCACGTTTTCTCCTTCTGTGAGAACTGAAGTGCTTTAGTGACATTCAGACCACACTTCATCTCATCAGTTAAGATTCCCCTGCTGGAAAACTCACACCATGCACTGCTCATCACAGTGCAGCTCCAGGCTTTCACATGAGGGACACCGCTCCTGACCCTGTCAGTGCTATTTGTTGATTGCCCATGGCATCCATTATCATAGACACCCAGAGGGGACAGCTCTAAAGAGGTCTCACACAGCAGGACACAGTGGAAATGCCACTCCATCAATTAAGGGACGTAATGGACCCGTGAGCCCTTCATAGCTGATGACTGCTAGAGCACACAAGAGCATTCTTCCTAAATGGGGACTAGCAAAAGGCAGGAGGCATTTTAAACACCAGCCGTAGAGCCTGCTGGTTGCTCAACATATAGAACAGTTATGCTTATTAGTGTACAGAAAAGGTATTAACAGCTATTAGGACTAGAACTAACTTCACTGAATTCATAGGATCACTTTGGAGTCACCATCATCCCTGTAGTTCCTTAACTGATCTTCCAAATCCCCTAAAATTATCCCAGTCAATTGCAGCAAAGGACTTGGAAGTTATAGGCAGTTTCTGTACTTAAACAATATTAGGATGTGTTTGTGTTCATGACTGTCAAGCAAAGTAAAATCTCAGTGTTATAAACATCACAGCACACTAGAAGTGCAATACAGGCTTGCTTATACAAAAGCTAAAAAGGAACATGAGTATTCATTAAAGTCTTTCATTATAGACAACTATTCTAACTGCCAGGTTTGTATTTTTAACATATTTTGCACAATTAGTTATATTTTTTAGAAAAAGGCTGAAGAGAAATATTAGTCCAAAAAAAATGCAGTGAACATGAAGTTATCTCCACCTAATTAATCATCCGTAGGCAAGACAAATACCTAAATACATACTCTGCTTCTACCTTCATAAATATTTCCTGTTGAGTCTTTGCAGCTAAGTATTAGAATATTTTTTTAGGATTATTTGCATGCTATATAGCTATAAAACATGCAGATAGTAAAGACATTTCTCTCTGAAAACTGACATGAAAGTTGGCTAAGTCCTATCTAAATCATTACATGCACTGTTACCAGCCTTGAAAAAAAAAAAAAGTCAACTTCTGGTCTAAGTTTCAACAGCATTCAGGGCAGAGTTAGGCACACGCTCACAATGTTTTTGGACCTAGTCCCACTCTAGTGCAGTAAGCCAGACAACTGCATCTTTATCCGTGCCTTTTCCAGTGGGGTACCTGCTAAACCTTGAGGAAATGAGATACAAAACCACCAGTGACTGCCTGTTCTCTTCCGCATTGCAATTCTTCTCCCTGACACCAAGTAACAAGTACAAAAGTGTTCAAGGCACATTCAAGGTCAATAACATATTAAGGTTAATTACATTAAAAAATTGGATTAGTATTATGGCAAGTATTTAACAGTTATACTACATTTCTGAACTAATGAACTTGTCTCCAATCACTTTGTGTTATGTATTTAGTCCTCCGTATAAAGACAAATGTAAAGAGCAATGTAAAGAGCAGTTAGTTAACATACCGCATCATCAGAAAGTGAAGGAACAAGAAAAATACATGAGTAGAAAGACTTGCTTCCCAAACAATTTCTCTTGAAGATAATATTATACTTAACACCAGGCAGAAAAGTTGGATAAGAAGAATGGTCACAGGACTAAAGGTACTCTGGAAACAAATCGTAAACTACTACTGAATTTACACATTATCTCCATCTCAAAAGACCTATTTGAGAGCCACTGTTTCCTGAATATGATATTCCGTCCAGTCCTTGTTCTCTTATTTTCAGCCTTCAATATTTTAGCTTTGATATTTTTATATATTAAAAAACATTTTGAACTGTGGTCAATGCTGTTTGCATTCTTTTCCACTCACTGAAGCTATAAAGGATGAAGGAGTCCATCTGATAAGAAGAACATCATGGGACTATTTTATTAAAACTAAATCATAGAAAATAGTACATTTTTCCAGAAGCAAGGGCATGAGGTTGCTTACTGCAGCTGTCAGCAGCAAGGTGAATATTTGGCTGCTGCTTGTTTCATTCAAGGTAGTTTTCTGTGAAACAGAGTTGACAGGAAAAATGTAGCAAATACTGAATGTTGAATCATTATGTCAGAAATGAATAATGAAGTATTAGTACAAGGAATGCTGTTTTTCCTTAACAAAAAGCTTTTGGAGAAAACATCTAAAAGCGAAGAATAACAAGGAAGCCGTAAGGTCAAACACAAGTTGCAATTTTCAGTCATTCGTTGTGGGTTTTTTTGTTGTTTTGTTGATTTTTATAGTGCAGTTCTTGACCCTTTAAAGCAAGAAAGCTCCTAATGCAGAACCAGGGCATCAAGACACCCAAGGTGGTCCATGAACCACACTGGCCAGGCATTGTGGCCCACTCCCACAGGCCAGAGCTGTTTCTTCTGGACACTGATGGTCATACCCAGAAGGGAAGCTCCCATCCTGCCACCCTTCATATCTATACAAAGCAGCAGCTCTAGCTGCCTATGTGCCCCATCCTACTTCATCCTTCAGGACATGACAGCCCCTCCTTTATCTTCTCACATTCCTAATTACAACAGCACTTTTGGCTCTTAATCCACCTATATGGAAAATATATATATGAGTACTGTGCTCCAACACAATTTCCTTCCTCAAGAGGGAAGATGGGGTAAAGGTTGGTAGGAAGCTCATTTAGGCCAACCACCACCCACAATTAAAACAGATGACTGACTGTAAGTCATCTCTCCACAGCTACATTGGGTTTACAGTTCGTTTTATTCCTCCTTTCTACTTCTGGGGAATGACTGTTTTCCCCTCTTAGTATCAGCTCCACTGATGTGGATATAAAGAATCACTGTTGTATTACTAACATTAATGTAGTAGTAGTGATAGCTATGTAACGACTGAAACACTGCATTTGGATTAAATTATTAAATTTACTTCCACTCCTAAAAGAGCATTGCAGTACAGATAGTAAAATCTTAGCAATTGAAAGTCCTCTGCAGAACAAATGGAATTATTACCCCACAAATATTCAACCGTACATTTCTAAGACCCTTTGTTTGTTTTCAGTACTGAAAGTTTTTAACAGCACCGTGTACTCACATTATTATTCCCGATGCTAAGCTTCAAGTTTCTCCCCCAGCACACACTATTTTTGCCTTATTTGTATGAACTAAAATGATTTTTTCTCATATAATACAGAAGAAAAACTTGAGACAAGACAGCTGTTATTTTTCACTTTGAGGACATTCTACAAAGAACTGCAAGTTAGGGAAATGACTCAAAATGGTAATACAAAATCAGTGGGGAACAAGCTCACTTCATTAAACATCTGCATCGCAAGCCTGAGACTCATATGGAAGTTACATTGGTTTGCTGAAATCCATAATACTTATTGTAGTGTTTTCTCTCATTTCCCAGTATGAAGTACTAAGCAGAACAAGAACAGTCACCATCCCTCTTCTACAAACATTGTATTTCCCTTACATTTAATCTATAAATTATTAAAACTGAAGTGATTAAGGTTTAGTTCCACGATTTACTGAACTATTCGCTCTCTTTTACCCACAGTACTCTTTTTACCATCTCTACCTCTACCTACTGCAATACACAATACACCAAACAAACTGATATCATCACTACGTAATCTACAAGCCATGCTTTACTCGTGATCTGGATCTTCCACACTTACCTTCCACAGTAAAGCCTTAGCAAATACTTCAACAGCTCACATCAAAGCAGCCTGCTCTTCCCTGGAGATGGGCACGCGGAAGGCCGAAGATGCGCAGGAAAATAGCTCCAGTTTCCTTTTGGAAGCAAAGGAAAACATTTCTCTGAATAAATGGGTCAGAAATATGAAAATTGATGTTTCATGTTAGAATTAAAGAGCTTGCTATGACAAAAAAAAGAAAACACCCATCTAGGGATTAAAACAGTTGTCTGAAGCTATATCAAGTGACAAGGTCTCATTAAATTATTCAGAGCAACTACTTAAGGCAATACTGTTTTCCCCCCTCTGCTCATAAAAACTTAAACTTTGCATTTCCAAAGACCCCAGCACTTAGAGTTTTTCAAGTTCAGCAGAAGTCTCACATCACTAGGGTCTAACCCTGAACCTCAAGCACAGTAGGCATGTACTGTTCTTCATTAGAAATCATTTGCAGGAGATTCAGCTGGAAATCATTACTTTCTATACTCCATGCTAGAAATTCTTATTGAAATTCTTACTCCAATACAATAAGCAAGGAGGCACTGAGGTGTCAACTCCAGGCTTTTCTCCCCTCTTCTGAATTGCCAGAACCTCAGGAACGTGAAGCTGAGCACTAACTTCTGAGCAGTACCTCCTCACGAATCCAGGGAGGTACTATGACATGGATGGCATTACTCCGAGTCTAAATGCTTCTCTGAAGTCTCCTCCAGTAGCTTACGAAATGAACCATCCTTTCCTTTCAGATTAACCTCACTAATCCCACCAGGCCTGATGGAATGGCTCCTTGCCTAGACAAGCAACCCAAAGGACTTGGCTTCACAACTCAAGCGTATAGATCTCGTCTCATTCTTGCCATAACCAACACACAGCACTTCCTTCCGTAGAATGGAAGCACAAGACCACTGCTCAATTTGAAGCATAACAAGAATGCACTATAATGGAAACATGTTTCAGGGATAAGCTTGCTGCCTGTCTTCTCAGTAAAACAAAACTGCTCAAGGCAGATAAAGGGAAGCTGCTCTATCAAAATAGAGTACATTATTAGTAGATTAGTAGAGTGATGCTGCTGTTTATCCTTGATCAGTTCTTTTAGACGTGCCAAAGTCAATCTCATCCAGGCTTTTATGTTGAGTATACACAACCATCATCAAACCTGCTTTTTAGCTTTCAGTTGATACTTCAATTGAAATGGATGACAGTTCTTTACCCACAAAGCCCAGTTGCTTCCATGTCTTTGGGAAGAAGACATACTTTTAAACGCATCTTTTCTCAACATCTCTAGTTGCGTAAAACACAGCACTGAAGCAACATCCCTATAAGCATTATCACCAACTTTTTTCTATGTAACTCAAATCTAACTGCCTGGGGACACTTCTACTGAACCCCACATGATAACTGCTGTCACTGCCATTTGTTTGTTATCCATTATAAGCATTAGAGTATCAGACATTGTCTTAACTCAAAGACAAATGGTGAAGCAGCATAGAACCAATTACTTCATTTATATTCCCATTTTGTATAAAAATAAGAAATCTGTCCTATACATGCTCTTTTCCAATCTTCTCAGACAGCTTTGCAAGGCTGGCACCTTTGATCTGTCGTATTTAACTAGTACGAGGCTCTTAGTACCTCCTAAGCATTCAGTAAGTCAAAATGCCACTCTCAACTGAATATTAAGTTAAATGAATTTCTTACAGCGCTCAGGTTCCTAGATTCTTAGCCAAAATTTAGAGGTTTTTCTCCTCTTTTCTGAGAGATTAGCACAGTCTATTAAACCACCAGCATTCCTATGTAAACTAATATTCTTACATCAACTGGAAGTAAGGCTGCAGAAACTGAAAAAAGAGGCTATCCCACACCCCCACTCTCTCAGCTTTGAGCCGCAAATCAACATATGGATTCACTAAATCAGAATGACAAACTATTATTCTACAGTGCATAAAGTTCTTAAACTACTTGAAGCAAAATACTGTTTCAACTCCAATGCATGAGAAACTATCCCTGCAAGTTTATTGGAAGTATGGCACTGAGAATCTCTCTCTTTTTCTAACACTGCTAATTGCTCAATTAAAATCCAACCCAAATAATACAGCTTGAACTTTAATCATTTTTACAGAGCTACTCATTAAATACAACATTAGGCAAGCCATTTACCATGTTGGTTTTGCCACATGAAGTCTTTTACAGCTCTTTTAGGTTACGCATTAAATTGACTCAAATCACAGAGCAAATCCTCTTTGAACACAGTTTTGGATGCAAAGGATAAAAAGATATTTAGCAACAGTCAGCAAGGATTTACTGAGGGAAGATCATGGCTAAAGATCTGACCACCTTCTACGAAGAAAGCGTCACATTTGTGAACAACAAGAAGAACAGTAACGCATTTACCTTGACTTCAGCAACACTGTCACTCAGTATCTTACATCCAAGTTTTAGCGTTACCATCTATGTGGATGGATATGTAAAAGCATGACTGGAAAAAAATTCAAGTACAGAGGGTAGCATTTGATGGGCTAACCATCTCTCTACATGGAGACCAGTAGTCAATTCAGTGCTGCAGAAGTTTGCAACAGTACCTGCCCTGTTTAATGTCTCAATCAGTGGCCTGCAGGAGCTAGAGCACACTGGAGTTCACCAATAACACCTAATCAGAAGAATCAGCCACTAGGTTGAATTGCGAAACTGCCATTCCAGGGGGATCCAGACAGGCTGCAAGAATGGACTGACTGGAGCCTTAAGAAATACAGCAGTGACAGTATGAAGTTCTGCCCTTGGCAACGGAGAAACCCTTGCCACAACACTAGCTGGAAACAGCTCTGCAGAAGAGAGCCCTGGAGACAAGCACAGGCACCTACTGTGTCTTGGCAGAAACAATAGCACTACCCACAGTTTTAGGAGGAGCACAGCCCAACACACCAAGGGAGCAATCAACTCCCTCTATTGAGGACTGAGGGCACAGCCCGCGTGCTTCAGTCAGGTATTAGTACCCCACTACCAGGCATACAAACTGAAGCATGTTCAGCAGAGGGCTACCAAGATAGCTGGACTTGGAGCACATGGTCTTGTTTGGCCTGGACACACCTTCCAGAGGATGTAATAGCAGCCTCCCAAAGGCCACAAGCAGGTGGAGAGGACAGACATGGATTAAGAGCTGAAACAGGATCCAACCGCATATAAGGGGTGCCCCTAGAGTTTGTGCACTTTCACACCTTTCAACTTTCTAGCAGAGAAAGCATGCAGCAAGATCATGCCTGCAGCTACAGCTGCAGAAGACAAAGCTCTTGAGAGATGCTAATTAAGGGTTCACCCACATACAGTCTAGAAAAGATCAGAAGTTACTGCCACTGAGCTTTTTGATTTGCCATCTTCCCACAAGCCTGGTAAGGACAGAAGCATTCCTGGCCTCTTTGCAGCTAAAAGGAAAGCTTCTGTCATGCTCTTAAGTAATTATGACAAATAATCCATCTGAGAAAGCTATTTTTATCTTTATTTCTCCATGCTTACAGGGACACAGCAAGACTACCTCAAGTGGCATTAAGGCTCGTGGCGTTCCAGGGTTTGCTTCTAAGTTCTGAGAAATAGTGAAATAACAGGCTGTAGGAAACACTGCTTCTTCCAGATGCATAGCCAAGCTTACCGTAAGTTTACAATAGATTTTTAAACCAAGCCAAGTTCCCTTATAAGAGATTCACTTCTCTCTTTTTTTTGGCATTACTCCCGCCTGAATTACTCTCCATAGTGTTCTGGCAATGCACAACCCTACAAGAACACCATCCTGTTCACTCTACCCCATTATGAAAAACTTCAGAATCCATTTCGGAAACGTTTTGAAATGCATCGCCATGATATCCTTAGTGCCAGTTCCCTGTAACTGGATAGTTATTTTTCATTAATGAATACACAAATAACTGAATATTTATCAAACAAGAAATGGACACAGTGATAAATACCACGTGAGCAGCCACTTACCATGTCATTCTTTAACCAGATTCTCAATGAATTCTAGTGTGATTCTCTTCTTAAAACAGCAACACGTTAGATAAATCATGAATTACAGACTATAAATAGGTGATACGTGGAGATCTCGTATGAAGAGCAATGATTTCATCTAGGAATTTAGACAACGCTTCCTGGGGGTAGAATTCACCTTTAGCTCCCAGTTTTTCTACTGCACACACTCTGGCATCCTTCTGCACCACAGCAATCAGACTGTCAGATGCCCATTTATGAACAGAGTGCTGGGAAGTTCCAGTTGTGCAGTGATTTATATTCCACCTAAGCACTAACTGATTTTGGAGAGAGTTCTTGACATCTCTAAACCATTAGCATTCTCATGCTTCAGGAAAGCTTGTTATTAATGGGTTTAGTACTGCCTGTGAACAGTAGGCTTACAGCACGCCAAATTCAACCGCTATTATATATTTTTGTTCTATTTTAGCTTTGGTTACTTTGTGTTTATTTCTAATAAAATAATCCAGTCAGGAGATAAAAGAAAGAGTGAGAAACAAAGCCGTGGGTGGAGATCAGAGAAAGGGCAATTAACAGCAATTCCCAGAAAATAAAAAGAACTTCTACAAAGTGTAGAAGTTGCATTTTTCATCATCAGTGACACCGCTATTGTCATTATTAATATGTCTCTTCACATTACTGGCACTTTATCGCAGTTAATGACCCATTTCCCACACCATCTCACTGCTAATCTACGTCTTTCTTTATTAAACTAGTAGTTAGCCAGCAAAGACAAGTACTAGTCGCACCATCACTGCGAACATTCTGTATTTACACCTTCCAACAGAAGGGATGACACTTTGCAGTGGATTAAGGAAGAGCCACATCACTCCTCAAACTATTTTTATATGAAGAACCTATGCAATTCATTTCTTAATTCACAGAACTTCAAAGACTCTATGCGGCAATTGAATTACAATCCCTTTTTCTCTAACATTGGCACAAGGATCTACCTAGATTCAGAGTCACCAGAGGAGCATCTTCGTGCATGAAGCCTCAGACGTGAAATACCAATACTAATGTCAGCTTTGCTACTTATGTAATAGTTTGGCTTTTTCCAATTATAAAATCAAAAAAGGATCAAAATACTGAAACTGTCCTCCAATTAGCATAAATAATCCCTTTAAGGATATTTACCTCCCTCACCACAAGGAGTAGAGAAAAGCATTTGCAAGCAATTTCAAGGAAATCAAGGAATACAAGCCAGAATACAGTAGTAGCTATCCTAGGATGTTTTCATTACTGTTTTGTTACCTAGTTAGCGACATTTATTTCCTGCCTTTTTTTTCCTAATGCAAACAGAAGTGACAGAACTGCTGGGTTCTCCCATTTACATATTTTCTCTGTTCTTCTCCATTTGTGTTCTAGTGAAAAGTAGAATATTACAGTATTCCGCAATACCAGCTCAGTGTTTATCTGGCAGAATTTCACCAACTGACTTGATCAAAGGCCCCAAGGAAAGCCTGCCAGAATCATTTCCTTCCAGCCAATTACGGTCGTCAGGAAAGGTTTCTCAGATACCTACCTTTCCTGCCATTAACATTTCCTGTTGGAGCAAGGAAGACAAACAAGCAGAGATATCTTGCAGAGGTAAAACAACACAACTTCACTGAAATCATATTGGACTACAAATCTTTGAGCCAAATAAGTGAGGTTTGCAAATAATTGCACTTAAAAAATTTACATTCTGTTTCATAGCATGATTACCTAGCGCCATTTGCAACATTAAGCTGCACTGAGTTGGTTTTATCCAATCTTTTCCTACAATAAATGAATTTGTTTTGATGTATTTCTGAAAATAAGGAAAAACAGTAATCTGACTGCATTTCAGAACAAGATATCCCTTGACAGCAAGGCTGCTTGGATGTTTGCATTTAACTCCAATAAGAATACAAAGAATCCAACGTCCAACACGCTTTTCTCCTGGAAAAGAGAAAAACACCCACACATCACCAAAAACCTGGCTGCAGCTTTCAGTTTCTTTGTGACTTAGATCAACTGTGATATGTCATTTGACTTTGTGAGGCTCTGTAAAGTCATCCATCACTTTCTTGAAAGCTTTGCAAATCACCTTGTGCACAGACAATCCTCAGGAAATCACAGGGATGATGGTCTGCCACCCTGTCATGATGTACTATAGCACAAGCTTCACAAGTGATACCATAATCCAGAAATTACACATATAAGAAAAATTAATGAGATATATACCTCATCATCCTAAAAACGCAAGTTCTTCTTGTTAACAGATACTCATTCATTACTTTTAACTCCCCAACCTCCCAGTTATCATATACTGAAATGGGAGTGACTCATCATCATACGTAGTTTTCGTAAACTATACAACACTCAAGCCCACACTCACTCCTCAGTTAAAGCCCCATTCCTGGCTGGAATAGCACAGCATCCACACTTACATCAGCATACAACTCTTTAGTGTGTAGCTTACTTCTACACTCCTGCTTCGCTTTCAAGCACAGAGAAGTCACAACGGAGAGAACCAAAACAAGTAGCTGAGGTCTGCACACAATCCTTTTCTGTCTCAACACTGAAACTCAAAGAGGAAAAAGAAAAAGACAGCATAGTGTTTAATACTTTGTTTCTAGAATATTTATTTCTCCCCAGGGAATCACTTCTAGTGGGGATACCTGTAAGTAAAGTTTGACCAGCTGAATATTCATTGGAAGTGAATATATAAGAACAGCCTATGTGAATTAGCCACATTATTTTCAGCTCCCAAAAACACTTCATGTATTTGTTAGTCTCTCCCATAAAAACAGATTTGTAAAACATTATCTTTCTGCAATTAATGTCTCACTTAAATTTTTCCCATCTTATCTTTTTCTCCTGAAGTGAAAAAAGGAAAATAAGTACATATAAACATATGTAGACAATTCTACGTGCATCTTTCTGAACTGTCCAGCTTCCCAAGCATGAGCCAATTCCCAGTTCTCCAGTGAGCCAGCATCTGCCCAGAAGCCAAATGAGTCAACACCAACATAATATACTTGTCTTGCTTTGTTCACAGAAGTAATAGAACAACAGGGACAACACAAACTTGTACAGAATTCTACCTGCGGCTCAAGAACCAAAATTGATTCACCCTCCTCCAAAAGATGGTTTTGAAGCCACTAAGACTGCTCCTGACAGCAAGAACTGGGCCGCTCACCTGACTTCTGATGCCCCCAAGCCTTTTACACTTCTCAGTTTATATGGAACAAAAGATCCAGCTCCCTCAGCTGCTGGTTGCTTTTTTTTTCCTTAAACCTATTTCAGTTGCATTGCCATCTATGTAGATCTTAACAGAAGAAAACAGGATATTGCGAGGAGCATTCCTTCAACTCTTAAAATAAGAAGTCAATCTAGAGATGTATGCCTTTGACAGTTACTTGTTTTTCTATTTTCATAACACATTTCAAGTTTTTGTTTAGCTTTCTTTGTCCTTTTTCTTTTTTTTTCGCATTTGATAAACCATGAACACTACTTGCTAAGCAGCTAAATGAAGGTGGCGATAAATTCACCCAGAGATGCGATATCCTTGACAAGCCAGCCCGGCTAAGGCACCCTTACACATCACAACCAAGCTGTAAGGCAATTAAAAAAAGCATGAAGAACATTAAGTCATATTTCATCCCTCCTTTTACAGATATACTTAGAGGGAAACAGTGTACAAAGACGGTGAAAGAAACTGAATCTTGTTCACTCAAATATTGGATGACTGATTTAAAATCTAGCCAAAGTATTGGTTTTTAACTTTGTATCCTACATCAGAAACTTTTTTTATAGTTGAGTTCCAATTCAGTTCAGTTTCAGATCACATTTCCCTGGATAGACTATTCACTGAGGGGAAGAAATTCCAACTCTCCATATTGGAATTAGGAGGAAAAAGAACCAAATAGCTCAAAGAGAGCTCATTAGGACATAATTTAAGGTACAGAAGTTTTGCTGACATCTTGTTAAGCATTAACATTAATAAAACTCACAGAAGAAACCTTGGCTTTTTGGCACCCAGCAGCTATGCTTTTTCCCTTTCTTTTTTCCCCCCTCACCCACTGGCATCACCTGAGCAATGCATACTTGATTATCACAGATGCTGCCATTGATCATCACAGTTAAAGAGGTAAAAAAGGAACAACGTAAGTCATGTCATGCGTCTTCAATTACTGAAAAACAATTTAAATGAAGAAATCATACAGGAGGAAAAAAAAAGCCTTTACTTGTAGAATAACATCTCACTGAACTTCAGCTAAGAACCTCCCACAACTCACATGGCTAAAGCAGCTTTTCAATGCTAAGACAGAAGAAAGCATTGCTCCTATAAAGCCCATAGATAATACTCTATATGTTAATAAGAGTAGTGATGAATCATGTTTTAACCATTCACGGAAACAGACATCTCACAGGTTACTTCCGTAAGAATTTCCTTGCCATATATGTGACAAGGAATGTATATGAACTACACAGTTCTTGAAACAAACAGCTAATCACACCATTTGCATCTGCTCCCAGAGGGGGAAAGCAGTCTTTCATTTGGTCAGACTCCCTACTGGACTGCTAGGATTGTCACCACTTGTACTACAAGCCACTAAAAGCATTCTGCTGTTGCTCCTGACCAGCTTGTTCACTGCTGGCTCGTACTGCTCTTGCTCATGAAAGTTAGCACTGAAATTGATTACAAGAGAAGAAAATTAAGCTCCAAACATAAATGTGAGAAGAAAATCATGGCAAGTTTCAGTGTATCCTTTTCCCTTTCCTCAGCCCTAATTACTTATTCTAACATAATTATAGCTCTTACGGAAACATTAATCTAGTACATTAACAACCAGATACAACAAAAACATTCAGTATTAGATACATCCTGAAAATCTACATAATTCCTAGAATAAGGCCAACATGAGCAACATACTGAAGCGCCCCATACAACAAATGAAAAACCGCTTTAAAACAAAGTTGATGGCCAGCTCTCAGAATAGTTTCTCATACAATTAGATTATAGTTCAAAACCATTGGATGTTTGAGTTAATAATAGGATATGACCTGATTTTCTCTGGAAATTTGTTAAATATAAAACATTCCCAGCCATGCAGAGTGGATCTTGATAAATATCTTCAGAAAAATCAAGCCACTGCTTGCGTATTTCAGCAACCACCAGCCGTGCATCACAAGCACTCAGAGCACCACATGTGCTTGCATTTAAGTAGTTCCCTTGTTTGGCAATTAAAATTCCTAACTACCAGATAGAAACCTGCACCAAGCTTTAAGGGCACAGTGATCACTTCCTGGGTCTCACTATTACTCCTCTCCTTTTTTATGGAGTACTCGGTGAATGTTTTCAGCTGCCACAGTAAGATGTAAAATAAGATCTCTGGAGACAGGTGGTTTGATATTGCATACAGTTTTACTCCCTGTTTCTGTTTGTTTGTAACTACAGGCACACATGACAGGTGTAAGCACACTGCTCATCATTAAATAAGTGTGAGCAGGGCCACATAATAGGAAGAGTCAAGGATGGAATTGAACACCTGTCTGCCATTGCAACCAATATATGAGTGCATGCCAGCAATATGAGATCACTCACTGGAAAAGGCTTGAGAGAAACATGACATGTCAGTACTGTACCAGTGATTCCAGCAGCACAGAGGGATCCCACAGACATCTCCTGTTCTTAGGAAGTAGGAATTAGGACTGACTACTGTTACTCATCCACGTGAGTACACTCAGGTCCCTTAAATCCACCACCACTTCATGCATATACTTCATATACTTTTGGCAGATAGGTGTTCTTTAATTACAAAAACTGTTTTAACAGTTGAGTATTTAAGAACTTAAACAGAAGTTGAGTACCTTTAATATCAAATCCCACTGTTCATTATTTTCATACCAAAAAAAAAATCACAAGAACCCGTTGCTCTCATACTGAAGACTCTCAGGTTTAGTCCAGCCATTTCTCACTTGTTACACATTTAATTCTGCCTGCTAACTGACCGAAGACAGGAGAGTGGGGAAATCTCTACAAGTCTGTACTTATTTATAGCACCTTCTCTTCCATATTAACTCATTTTTAACATATATTCAGAGGAAGAAATAAGGAGAAATTTAATAAACACCACATTTGGTATCAGGGGGATTTCACATTTGAGAATGAGCAGGCTAGCACTTAAAATTTCATACCTCACCAAAGCCCACAGATGATGAAATAGTAGAAACACGGGGATAATTAAAATAAAAGGCTTACATATTCGTCTTCTTTGAGAACACGTTAAGTAGAGCCACTCTTGCCTTCTCATAAAAGGCTTTTTTTTAATGTTCATTAGAGTTGTGCAGTGATTACTGCCTCGCTGTTTATCAGCCTACACAAAAAAAAGCAGCTAACAGGCTGCGTATCTGGTAACAGAGCGTGCAGACATCACAAAAAGTCACATTTCCAATTTTCTCACTTTTAAGAATTAACTTCTCATTTTCTTCTTTGATGTTCAAAGGTATTCTTGCTTATACGCTCTTGTTTCACTCCTGAGAACTCCCTGATAAAGCTCACTGTTGCTGTGGGGCTCTATTTCTGTCTGTAATTACCCTCCCATAATTGCTCTTAAAAAAATAAAATAAAAAACCATCACACATCTGTTGCTACTCATTACCATTTCTCACTGCTGTATTTCTTACACATTCTGAAAGCATCTTTGATTATGCAGCCACTGAAGGTTTTCAGTCTCTTCTGCAAAAGAAAACCAAATCATTTAGAATAATTTGGAATAAAATACTGCCACGTTTTACATTCCATGTACAAATGGAAACAAAATAGGACCTGAAGGGTTCCCAAGGCCCAACAGCAGCACCCCACACCCACCAGCCACACTCCCAGCACCATCATGCCACACGTGGGGACTAGCACACATCCAGCATATCTGCTCAGTAAAGCTGCAGTGTTAGACAGTGGGTACTTACTGGACAATTCATTGATGTCAGTCCAATTCGTTAGATTAATCAAACAGTTAAGTGAGCGTAGCTTTCTCTAGTAAATACGCTCACTTATTAGCTCCCATCTACTTGCAGATGTTCCAGCAAAATACTCTCATGAGCTATAGGTTAATGGTTAGTTCAGTGCTTCTATGTTCTTCCTGGCAGTTGGGTTCATTAAATGTAATACAGCATCATTAAGCACTGATCAACCTCATCTAGTACAGACAACAACTATGTCATTTCCACTTACTTAACCCCCTGAAGGCTACCCTTAACTTACTATGAAATACATCTAGGCCAGATCTCCAGTACTATGTTTCCACCATGTTGAGAGTCTCAGCCCCACAGGGTGCTGAAGTTAGACATGAATAAGCTTGGGCTAGGATCACTAAGTACAAAACTCCAGACATTCCTCTACTAGCTGCTAACTCTTCCAAGCCTTAGAGGAGCCCTGTTCCAGAGCTACACATTTACCACCTAATAGCCAGAACGTCTATGTGGTAGAAGTGGATGACCACTTCTACTGCATATGCAGCATTCCCAACACTTCTTTTTTTCCCCTGAACACAACCCAGCATTTCATGAAGGGATCTCACTGCTGTACAAGTACAGACCTGCACTGTTTCATATGCAGTTACAGTCCACACCTGACATCCAGGAGTAGCTTTGCAGTTTGAAAGATGACTTCAAACTTCGTTCCAAAAAAAAGATCCATTGCTGCAAAAAAGATAGCAGGTGCATTTCCAAATGTGATCTTTACAACTGACCAGCACTGCATATGACAGAGGTCTCAGTAAGTTGCTGCAATGCTCTCCTGTATTTCACTGTAACGCTCTTACAACAAAGATGTCACTGCTCAACTGAATCTAAAGAGAGCCTGGCCTGCTGGGCATGCTTGTGATGTCCCCGGTGCATTTGAAGTTGATCATTAAGTAATTATTTGTTCACTTATATTTACAATCAATCAGTGCTGGTCAAAAGAACAGCAAGCCACACAACCCACCGTGGGGTAGAAACATTCTGCTTGCATATGAAACATCAGGTGAGGAATTGTGTAAGCAATAGTTAGCAACAGCATCAAGCTTCCCATTATCTACCGACCTCACGTTGTTTAAGTAAATATTAATTTATCAGTAATATTATGTAATTGTCCCCTTTGCTTTTTAAATGGTAACGAGCTGTTAATGCTGCATGAACTTGTATCTTCCTGAATAGTTTATGATTTTGGAAAAATTTGAAAGCAGAAATTCATATTGATTTGTTCAGGAAGTAATCAGTCTGTTGATTTCTGCTTTTTCCTATCCATTCTATGGCAAAAAACACCACTTTCTGAGCTAGCTATTAGCAATTTCAACATGCTGCCTAGTGGCAAGAGTCAACTGAGCTATCTTAAACAGACACCATGAAATGTGCCTTAACACCTAGCAGCGTACTTCAGTGTTGCTTCCCAAGAGAAAACGTGCAAGCCTGATCAGAGTTTTCTGCAGCATCTAAATATTTTATACATTCAAGAGGCTGTTGATGAATTTATCTGGACTAAAGAAATTAAGCAGACCAAAGTTATTAACAAATTGCAGACCCTTTTTACAAAATAGGGACTTGTGCTCTTCAAGCCAGAAGGTATTTACAGTATTATCAGTGTACTTGAAGATCTTTCTGCAGACAAACTTCACACATATCTTACTGCAAACCTTTAAGTGCCATTGCAAGCTGAGCCAGTCTGCTTACAACTCAGAAGGAGTTCTTTTATTCCTTGAAAGCATGACAAGACAAATTAAAGTGAGAAACTACATTCAAACCCAATAGCAATACTTAATCACATGATCTCAAAGTCACTTTAACAGGAATCAACAATCATCCTAACCGCAGAGCATCACCCCAGGTGATCGCCACAGCCTCTTCCTAAAGAAACAATTTTCCTTCTGTGTAGTTACAAAGATGACAACCACTACTAGAAAAATAACTCAATATACGCCAAGGCCTGAAGCAATGCACTAGGACTTAATTTAAATTAATTTCTTACCTCATAGGAATCCTCTATCGGGCAGGATTTAGTCATACAGAACATACTGACACGAGACCACAAGTAACCTATAGCAGTGAAGCCAGTGTTTCTGATGCAGGGGGACTGGGAAACAACTCAAATCCTTTCATTTTCTAACAGCAGCAAAACATCACAGAAGGTCCTCTAGATTTAATAGATTTAAATATAATCAAATTCCTACTTATTACTTGAAGACTCTCTTCTGGAATAGCATCACACTCAGGCATGAACTGAATTAACTATCAGCACATTATCTACTGCTCTGTACCACTACCATTTCATCAGTGTCAAGGTACTGATTTGCATAGCAAACTTCTCAGTTCAAACATGCTTTCAGATGTAAAGGAGAAAGCAAAAGGACTGCACAATTACAGTAACAGAACACCTGAACTGTTACAGTGATTGGTTCTTAAAAGACATCCAATGCAGCAAATAAATTCAGTTTGACTTGTTGATAATAGTGATATATGGAACAGAAATTGCCTCAAGGTTTTAAAGGTAAAATAGATGCATGCCGTCAGGGGACATTTCAAAACAGTTCTTCAAAGATCTCACAGAAATGTACCTACAGGAACCAGAAAAAAACAGAAGTGATTTAAGGAAATGACCTCTATAAATGAGCTTGAGGAATTAACATAAAATTAATTCTCCACGTTCTTAATCCTTCCTATTCCACAGCCTACTAAATTCTGCCTCCAAGAGGGGAATATGAACTAAAAGGATGCTACAGGACTTGACATTTGTTCTTCTTTCACCTCCCTCTATACTGTGACCCTGGATTGGTCTTCTCTGCAAATACAAACACAACCATTTCTAACATAACAGCTCATCACTCACCTTCCTATTCTGACATCTCCTTAGAGTTACCTTTCAGCTATAGCTCAGCAAAGCAAAGCACGAAGTCCTGTATTCCTACTCCAGTTAACTCATTTATGTTACTCAAGATGGTGCTCCCTGCCGCTCAAGGTCATCATCAACCTATCAACCCTTTCCTTCCCATTCACGCTGAAGTCATAGCAATTCCTCTCATCTTCACAATCAGGGCTTTCCCATCCATCCCTACAACATCTCAGAGCCACTTATTCTCAGCACCGTACATCACTACTTCAATGTGGTTTAGAGCAACAGCCTTGCTTCCCTCAGACATTTTATATGCTTCTATAAGCACCACCTTCCTGATACACTGTTTTGATGATGATCCAAATGTTTTCTTCCACAAGCCTTTGCTAGATCTCATGTTAAAAAAAGTGGGCTATACACAAGTGCCAATGCACAGCACTTATTATTATTATTCAAAGCCAGTACTAAATATTGCTTACAGCACTGCAAAGCAAGTCTTCACTGGCTCACTAACATTTCCAGCCTGTACACATACTGCTGTCCTGACCCAACCCCAGCCACCTGTAAGTCATGGCCCTGGGTTCATGAGATTCCACCATGCACAAAGAAACCTGAACCTCTGCCCCTGAGCTTCATGGTTCATATCACCTATGAAGGCATTTTTCCATAAATAAGCCCCATTCCTGCAAGCATTAAACCAGTAACACCTCAAAAATGCACATCAACTTATGTCTCCTAAAATGAATTTTTCAACTTAAGCTTGTCATTAATACAAATGGAAGCCACAGTAATTATACTAACATCAGTTATCACTGTCTTAATATCCATATACTCCGCAATACTCTCTAAAAAATGTTACAAAACGCTTCTGAATACCAATTTAAATTTAAGCCTAACTGAATTTTTAAACAGAAGACTAATCCATAGATAATAGCTATCACACACAAAGGTAAAGTTTAATAAGAAGGAGCCATGAGAATTTTGTAAACAGACAATCCAGTTTCTTACTTAAAATTGGATTTACTACATGCACTCTTGATTTTCAATCCTTGTTCAAGACTCTCTAGAACTCTGAAAGCTTTCCCTAGAACTAGGACAGTTTTCTCCTGTGAAGTTATCCAGCCAATGCTGAACAGAATGCTGCGTAGCTCTCCTAAAGAAAACCCTCATTTAACACAATACAAAATGCCAATCTGAAAAACGTGAGTATTTTGAACAAAATACTTGGAAACTGAGGAAACTTGAGGTGCTTCAGCATGAACTGATCTGAAAGTCAATTTAAGCCAACAAAAATGTGCATTATCTACAACAAAAGTCAAAAGTTCAATATCCTTAACTTGTCTCAACTATTACAGCCCCTCAAATTCTTTTCCTTAGTAAGTTATTAAATGGTTATTGTTAATTCAAGTCCACATTTTCTTGTTTCAATAAGGCCATAACAAATACTCTGCATGTGTGATTATCTTCAGCTACTCTCACAACATACTTGCAGATCTTTCTTCATCTGATGGAGAATTGAGCTAGCGATGCTTCTGCTAATTTGTTAGCTGTTGGAAACATCCATTAGTCAGTCATCAGAAATTATTATGTCCTCCAGGGCACCAAGCAACATATTGTACCAAGCTAATGAGCAGGTCACATATCTGCTATGTCTAGCATCTTCCTGAGCCAGCTCGCTCCCAAGGCCTTGCCATCTGTTGCATACATCGTACTTTCAAAAAATCAAAGTTTCTAGCAGCATGCTTTTTTTCTCGTAAAAAAAAAACCACATATCATAGACAAAGAACTTCATGTGTTTAGGCTGAGTTCTGTTTTCAGCTTTTGTTCTTGCTTGCAGGGGAGAAAACCAACCCAGCAGATTGCTTCGGCTCCTTGAAGAGAAGTCAGAATGGGGGAAAAAGCAAGCAGTCTATTCAGACTTCCATTTTAAGACTCTTGGCAGCAGAGAAGCTAGAACACGCTGCAAAGCACTGCATGCCCTTTCTAGTTACAACCGTTTATAAAGAAAAGCACTAAATAGCCTCCCACAGTTGACTGCTAACAAAACTAGCTGGATTTATTAGCTAGGTATCTTTGCAGAAACAAAACAATAGCCTTCCTATCGTAAAATTTGACCATTCATCTCTCATGGCAATTACTACCTCTATTTTTGTGTGCATAAACTTGTCGTAAATTTTCAGTCGGAAGTCATTTCAAAATTTACAGTAGGATGCAAAACACCATTTTCCATTCAAGTTATTTATTGATAATCCTGAATTCTACCCACAAATTAAGAGGAAAAAGTCACTTGAGACAGCTTTTGCTGGCAAATGCTATGCAGAATATGAATGAAAATGGGAAGGACCTGACACGTCAAAATAACTACATAGATTTATTTCTTGGCTTTTTAGTTAGACACAATGTATGGAAAAATTGCCATGTGGAGAAGCAGACCTCTCCAAAAACTACTGAACATTGGAGCTAGGCTTAACTTAAGGAATAACGTCCATGTTTTCCAAACATTAGCAGATTAGCATTTTATTGGCGACTTTGGAGAGTAGTTGAATGTGTTTAGAAAAATACAGATTTACAGACAAAAAAAAATCAACGTTAACAGGTTTTCCCCCCCATTAGAGAACCCTGAAGCATGCAGCACTAACACAGGTATTTGGAGCCCATGAGTAGCATAGAATTATGAAAGTCTTAAAACTTTGGAACAGCCCTATATTACGTAGATCAGCACACCCATCAAATCCCAATACTGACTGCAAACTACTCACCACTTGGAGCTACCAGAACCCTGCTCACAGATCTGTGACTAGAAAGGGGCAACATCTTAACTTCTTACACAGTCATTTGTGGTTATGAGTTACCCACTCTGGTTCTAAATATCATATTTATTACGTGTGAATCTTCCCTTCCTCATTGATTGATAAAGGGTAATGTTATATTTGTATTTTTCTTTGAACGTTGTAAAAGTTTACACCAGTTCCTGCTGGGGAAGAAAACTGACTACCTGTACACACTCCCAGTTAATATTTTCTTCTACATAACTGCTTTACAAGTAACAGTAACACCATAACACAAGCACAGCACAAGACTGCAAGCATCATCATGCGCATGCCAGCAGAGAAGAAATCTCCTTTTATCTTCAAACAATTAGTTATTCCCCAGATAACAATTAATGTTTGGGCAATAACCTCTTACACGTGGATGGAAATAAAATTAATTTATAATCACAGCAAGATGTACCTTCATTAAATGTTCTGTTTAATAGGCTGCACTGTATTATTTAAGTGATGACAAAGTGCCTAGTTCTGTACAAAGCACAAGTACAAAAAAGAGGCACACTGGCACACACTGCACTCAACCATATATGCCACATAGGCCCTATTTTTCCTTCTTGAATAATCTTCAAAAATGGAAGAATTGAAAATTGAAGATTACACTGGTTTACCTTTATTCTCAAATAACTACAGTGTACCTTAAATGTCACCTAAGTACCTAAAAGCAAGCCCTTCCCTTAAGCCACACAACTTCTATTAAAGGCTGGGCCCTTACAAAGGGCTCTGAAGTCATACAGAAATTGCTAGGACAGTCCATCCTTCCCCAACCCAGGACAAAACCCAGCTAACCTGCAGAGCATCCAACACACTCAAAGACAAGTCATCCTGATTCACTATGCCAAACACTACATATGCATTGCCCCACATTAAATACTGCTAATCTGTAGTCAGATAAACAACTTGTTGGTTAGCTAATACCTGCAAAAAAGTTGAAACGTTGAGAAAAATGGAAGCAGAACATCAACCTCAGCTAACTGGATTCATTAGTTCCCTCCCTCTGTGTGTTCGCCTGATATTTTGGCCTATTTTCATGATTTGTACAGCTGAGAATACCCTTCTCAGAGTAGTACTACATTCAGCTGTTCTAGAACATCGTTCTACTCCAAAATCCATTACTTTGCGTGTCTGAGGTTCCTTTGGATTTTATGTTGCAAATCTTATTTTGATGTAGCATGACCAAGTAACAAGTGCATGCTTGTTTTTGTTTTTTTTTCTCCCTTTTGAAAGAAAATAAGTAGAAATGCTCAGCTACTATCAAATCTCAACACATGCATCTTCATTAAATACAAGGGGTTTGAGAGAATTCCTTAACTATGGGTTTTGAACAAATAGTTTTAATTTCTTCTCTATAAAAAATAGTGTCCAGCTACAGACCACATCTATTGAAGTCAAGTGGTTACGTAAGAAGTGACTACAACAAAATGTGTTATAACCAGAAAATACAGTTCATAATGCTATCCAAAAATCTGAAAGCAAAATTTTGGGGCAAAATCTTAACAATTTCAAGGCACGCTACAAGGAACATACAACCGGTGCAAGTGAAGAAAATGGAGCGTTATCATGAAAATAGCCACTTCCAAAATAGTTTTGATACTATTACAGTCATGCTTGAACATCAAAATGGTAAAGGTTGAGACAGTCAAAACACTTTATCTCCCTACATAATTACAGAACTAATTACTGCCTGCATTATATATATGCAACCAGACCGTACCAATGTAGCCTGTGGTAAAACATTTGGTTGTACTACAGCTATTACCCACATGGGGTGAAAGGTATTTAGGCATCAGAAATAGTTGAGTTCAATCTGATACCAGATATTTAGACTTCCAGAAGGTGGCTACCTTTATACTGAATGAGCTTTTCACTAAGGCAGACACATTCAAAGTAGAATATGCTTAAGAAGACATGTTATCAGAAGTAGAAGGCTCAACCAGAATGCAGAATTCACTGCATCCAGAAGTAGTGCCTTGCTACACCTTCCCTGCTGCTTTTATGAATATCCTGTTGTAAACCGCTAGCTTCCACCAGATAACCTGGGTTGTACCAGTAATGTGCTCAAACAAGACATTGCCTTCTTCTAAATAAAAGCTAGAGCATCCAGGGATTTTAAAAAGTAATTTCATAGGAGTAAAGAAAACTTTTTTCCCTTGTATTCGAAGACCATAAAACATTTTTCTGAAGGTAAACAATCGGTGCACATTGAGCCTTACTTCCACCCCAACAGTCCATTACTTCATAATTGTATTCCATTGAAAGCGAGACAACAAGACAAGAGGTCACTGCTAGATCAACCCAACCTTGTGACACTATCTCCATAGACATGAGCTATCCCAGACTTTTGATAACCCACAGAACCATAAATTGATGGTTCCATGCTTGAACGTCCCCACAAAAACACCCCAACCTGCAATTTTGCATTTTTTTCCACTCTGAACACAGAGGATACACCTCAACGCATTTGGCTTAACACTGATGTTTCTTAAGCAGCACTCCAGAAGGAACCACCGGAAAGGTCTATTTCTGAGCTGTGCAGAAGGGCATCTGCTGTCACTTACACAGTTTAAAATGCAAATGCAGTTAAAAAAAAGAAATAACTATATTAGTTCATCCATTTACTGTGAGTAGGAGGTCTCAGTGGGGTTGTCAGAGGAAATGATATTTCATCAGCAAGATGTCAACCAAATGATTGTCAAACCTACTACAGTTTTTCACAACCCCAAATGCTTTCTACAATAATTGATGAATAATTATATGTAGATATCTGGCCACTTAAATTACAGCATTGAAACCTTTTCAAGGGGTTTTTGGCTGAAGACTTCATTACTATGTTTATTTTAAAAGCCTCTACATCTGTATTGCAGAAGTTTAATATCATACTATTTTTCCCTCTAAGAGTGTTATTTGGACCAACTGCAAGAACAAGATTAAATATCCTGTGAGAATTAGTTACAGAAGAAAGGTATTCATTTAAGCTATATCTCTTCCTACCCAAGCTCCACTTATCTGAGGAGTGGACAACCTCATTTCCAGAAGTATCGTGCTTGGAAACGCACTTCTGAGGTGAGCAGGTGACCCCCGAGGATGAAAATTCTGCTAGTGGATATGCCCCACAGCAGAGGTTTGTCAGTCCAACTGCCATTTTAGCAGCGTTACCTAATGCACAGAAGGATAAGACAAGCTTTATGGGTTCCAGATAGGGAAATGCAAAAGGTAAACTAACATTCAGACAAGAGAAAATCTAGGAAAAATAGTAAGAACACAGCTAGTAGTGAGCTACCGTGTTATGTCGGAGGATGAAGAAAAGTGCCTGCTGTGGTATACAGAAGCTCTGACACATTATGAAGCAGTGTAAAAAACCCTGGATTACCTTCACAGTGCTGCATTGAACCTTCAGGCATGCATGGAGAAGGCAAACTGTCCCTTAAGAGCCAGGGTGAGGAATCAGGAGACAGAGGACAAAGCTCAAAGACAAAAATCCCATGCAACCTTTTTTGTCCAAAAGCATTGGGAGGCAGAGGTTCTGAGGATAAAGCTGGTAGCATTGATGCTCATCTTCAAAGTCATTTACCAGTTTACTACACACAAGTCTATGAGTCCAGAGAATTGCTGTCAAGGGTAGAAAAGGCTATTTATCATTGGTTTTGTTTTTTTAAATGGAGTGATGGTCTGAGCAGCAAACTAAGTCAATTATATTCAGTAACTCATAACAGCTGCCTGGTGGAAATACAAGGGTTTCATATCACAGAGGAACAAAGGTCAGGAAGGCTGAACTACCAGGAGTGGGGCACCACAAGCCTGACAAAATTAAGCAACTGTGAACGCTCCCCCAGAGGACTGGAATCTCTGCATCAACTTTCTCCAATAAAAAGCAAGTTCACCTAAGATTAGGGTCAGGGCACAGAGCAGGACCCATTTGCTGACTTGTGCAGAAGTACATAAAGAATCTGACGGATGAAACAGCTTCCTAAGCATATGCAGCTCCAGCAGAAGCTCTGAGCACACATAAGCACTCAGAGTTCACACAGAATTATTCATAGGAAGAACAGACTCTCCTGCAGCACTAGATGAGCAAACCATTAGCTCAAATCAAATGGGAGACACCATACTTTTAGATTTGATGCATCGGGTTGCCAACTCCCAGCAACTGAGGGGAGCTTACAGTGACAACCTGAAGCACATTTGGAAACTAAAGTTAAACTGATGCTCAGATAAACTTGAAGAGAAGCTACTGACAGCATTACCAATACTACAGCAAGGTTCAACACAAAGTAACAGACATTTGAGTTGACTTAAACAGCTTTGTTTGTTTAATACACGCTTGGAACTACTGTGTACACAAGTTCTTCGCTGTCTTCCACTTACCTCTAGGCTACAAGAGAGGTGTAACCTCCTAATTTTTACTTATCTTTAAAGAAAAAGGCTTTGCAGAATAGCATTCTGGACACAGGCCTCTTGAAACCACCTATTTGTTTTACAGTTACTGACAAAAGCAGCCACAGAAACAAAGGCAGTCTCTTCTAATCGCATGGCTACAAAACTACAAATGGCTCCTACAGCAGAACGCCCTTCCACAACAGAAGGTTCAGAGTTATACATCCATATTATGTATGCATCCATTTCAGAAAAATCCTTAGCAGTGCACCTGCACATTCAGGTAGTATTTAGTATCAAATACACAAGTCATTATTTGGAAAGAAGGCTGTTTATCAGCAGTCCAGCTCTGAAATGGCTGACTGCTCATTGATGTCAGTGATCTTTAACCAAGGAATCAAAACCACGAACAAGTTTCTGTCTAAAGTCTTCGATTTAGCAAGCAGCCAACAAAGCACCTCACTAAAAACACCTGTTATGTTTCATACTATGTAATACCAAATGTGTTGAGCTTCACTTAAACCCCACCAGAATACTTCCAAAGTCAGGATATTGTAAATGCTTCATGGCTCTGGAGTGGACCTGCAAGTGTTACTGTCATAACAACCTGCCACTGGAGAACCACTCTGGCACAGCACAATTGATACATACAAAATGCATGTTTTAGTTCAAAGCCTCAAAAGCCCCAGTTCTCTCCAAAGCCTAGCAGAAGCACTCATAAGTCAAAACCTTAACAGCATGTTTAAATGCCTGTCTACTGCTGCACCCACCCTCCGCACTTATCAGAAAAGATGTATTTAAATACACTTTCCTCTCCACTAAGTTTTGTCACTTAAATGGACTCCTATTCCACACTGCAAGTTCTGTACTCCACTAAACCAGCATAGGATTACAGTTTTGCTTCGGTTCTTTCCTTATTACCAACTTCCCCCTGCGCCATTAGAAACAAGGAATGTAGGAATTAGTAATCAGCCAAGTTGCACTTTTCCTTCTTTATGGTTGTTTGCCAGTGTTTCAAATAAGCTCAAATGCAATTTTCAGAATTTAATGCAGCCTATTTTCAGGCAATGCAGAAGGTCTGATTACAACTTTTTTTTTTTCCATTTTACTGTTTGGTATAAGATGGGCATTCGCGTTTAATCATATCCATAGATTACCTCAATGAATACAAATGTGTTACATTATCTTTAAATAAATGAATGTCAATATGTT
>JANHGO010000071.1:19979242-20031882 GCA_024606505.1 Aquila spilogaster | reverse complement strand
GGACATAACCAGGACAGCTGACCTAAACTAATCAAACAGATATTCCATACCATATGACATCAGCTCAGATATAAAAGGTAAGTAAAGGGAGATGGAAGGGGCGGCATTTCATATTCCAGAGCAACCACTACACATACTGAAGCCCTGCTTCCCAGGAAGTGGCCAGACATTGCCTGCTGATGGGAAGTAGAGAATAACATAATTTGTTTTCCTTTGCTTTCACACACGACCTTTGCTTTCACTTTATTACACTGTCATTATCTCGACCCATGAGCCTTTTGTTATATTTTCTCTCCTCTGTCCAGCTGAGGAAGGGGGGGAGTGATAGAGCAGCTTTGGTGGGCACCTGGCGCCCAGCCAGGGTCAACCTACAATTATATACATACATTCAATAAAGAAATTCTAGCAATGCGGCTACATATTTAGCAATACCTGACAAAAATGCAGCTTTGTTATTTGGAAAGAAAACTGCACTTGATAAGTAATTTGGCTCAGAGCCATCCTCAGTATCAATATAGACTAGGGGACAAGTGGATTGAGAGCAGCCCTGCTGAGGAGGCCTTGGGGATGCTAGTGGACAAAAAAAAACTGGACACGGGGCAGCAGTGTGCACTTGCAGTGCAGAAAGCCAGTCTTATCCCAGGCTGCATAAGCAGCAGCATGGCCAGCAGGTCAAAGGAAGTGGTTCTGCTCTACTCCACTCTCATGAGACCCCACCTGGGGTACTGCATCCAGCTCCGGCACCCCCGGAACAAGATAGACACAGACCTGTTAGAGCAGGGAGAAAACTACTGGAGGGCTGGAAAACCTCTCCTGTGAAGAAAGACAGAGAGTTGGGCAAGTTTAGCCTAGAGGAGAGATGCCTCCAGGAAGACCGTATTGTGGCCTTTCAATAAATAAGGGGGGGCTTATAAGGAAGATGGAGACGGATTTTTACCAAGGGCTGTAGTGACAGGGCAAGGGACAACAGATTGGATTATATCCAATTTAGATTGAGATAAGGAAGATTTATTTAAAAAAAAAAAAAAAAAAAAAAAAAGGAACACACACAACGAGGGTAGTGAGGCTGGAACAGGTTATCCAAAGAAGCCATAGATGCCCCATCACTGGAAGTGTTCAAGGTCAGGCTGGATGGGGCTTTGAGCAACACAGTCTAGTGAAAGACATTCCTGCCCAAGGCAGAGGTGTTGGACTAGATGATCTTTAAAGATCCCTTCTGACCCAAACTGCCCCATGATTCTATGAAGCATCCAACAGTTCACTGGGATATCCCTAATTTTCAAGCAAGAAACCAATACCATAGAGAGTTTTGGGTGGTTTTTTTTTTCTTTCAAAGTTCATTAAATCCAAGATATTTTAGACAAATAGCAGACAAAAAAGTAGTTAGTTGTAGAAACACATGTAGCATTTTATACCGTATAACTGGACACCAAACATGCTGAGCTTCACTCTCTCAAACATCACCAACAAAAGTACTTGCAAGCTCAGAATATTGAGACTGCTTTGCTTAGTGTCTTTGAAGGAGTGGACCTCAAAGTGTTTATTATAACCACCTGTCACTGGAGAACTACTCTTATGTAGTACATGTGCTATATATAAATACATGTATTTTAGTTAGAAGCCTGAAAACCCTGGGTTCTCTGCAAGACAGAAGCATTTCTGGGATAAAATGATGATTCAAAACCTAAACAGCACATTTAAATGCCTGTCTATTGCTACATCTAACCTCTGCATCTTCAAAACAGGTTTACACAACCTATTCAAATAGACTTCTACCTCCACTAAGATTCACCATTTACATGGACTTCTGTTCCACATGGGTCACAAACTCTGTAGTCCATTGCACAGGTATAGGATTACAGTTTTATTTGAAGTTTTTTTCCTATATCATTAGAAAGAACATTTGAATTAGTAATTGCCCAAGTTATGCTTTTGCTTCTTTATGGTTGTTTGCCACTATGTTTCAAATAAGCTCAAATGTAATTTTCAGAATCTAATACAGCCTATTTTTAGCAGTGCAGAAGGTCTGATTACAATTTTTTTTTTTTTCATTTTACTATTTGGTATAAGATGGGCATTCACATTTAATCATATCCATAGATTACCTCAATGAATACAAATGTGTTACATTATCTTTAAATAAATGAATGTCAATATGTTCTAGGGTAACAGAAGTAATTGCATATTGATAACAGTCATTATCATAAGTCATGGTTGCTGGCAGAAAATCCACTTGTATTTTTTAATAAGGTGCAATATTATGGTCTATTTTGAGATGATAGCTTTCTATTTCCCCATACATAATACAATATCACTTCAATATAGCTGGCAGACCCTGGGAATAGATAAAAAATTCAGAATGTAAACCTGCAAATTGTAAGATTTTACAGTCTTTTGAAACTAGGGTGGATATTCCAAGTACCTCAGCAAAACTGATATGAGGGAATTATTATCTGTGCCAGGCCAATGTACCTTCCATTCCACTCACCACAGCAGATAACAGCAACTAGCATATTACCCTAAATTCATACAACCAGATATTTCAGATTTTGCATTGTAGTTTATTGCAGTTTGCAAAGTAATCTGAAAGACACTTGAGAAAGGGACATCTCTCCCTCAATTTTAAGAGGCACAAAACTTTAAAGCTAACTCAGATATTCTGGGTGCACCTGCTACAGGAGAGTAAGGAAGTTATAATATCCAATATCAAGATTGGAGGCTCTCATTCTGCGCTGCTGCTCTACTTTATTGCTTTAAAGCAGCAGAAAGATAGAAATTGATAAAATAAGCAGACAACCACAGAGTCCTGCACCATGGACAGAATATCCCCGTGAAACCGTACAGGCTAGAGACGGACTATGTAGCAGCTTTGCAAAAAAGGATCCAAGGGATCCTTTTGGACAGGGGATTTTAACACATGTCAATAGTGTGTGGATCAGCAAGATCACAGCAAGGTCAAAGAAAGCTGAGTGATTCTACCCCCTACTTGGCAGCTGTGAGGCCATACCTGGAATACTCTGCCTAGTTTTGAGCTTCCACACACAAAAAATACCAACAACTGGCCCTCAATGGAGGCAAAACCAAAGTGAACCTCTAACTCCCCACTAAAGTGGAGGCTGGAGCTCATGAAGTGTAGAAAGAGATTGAAGAAACAGGTTTTCTTCACCCTGGAAAACAGGAAGCTTCTAAGAGCTGGATCTCACTGCTGTCCTCAACAGCCTAAAGCATGGTTATAGAGAAGACATGACTCCTACTCTTCCCCAAGACAGTCAGTGAAAGGACAAGAAGCAACAATCACAGGCTGCAGTAAAGGAAACTCCCATTACATAGTAAAAAAAGGGCATTTCACAGTGGGAGTGGATAGGCCCTGGCACCACCTGCCCAGAGAAGAACCACCACCTCTGGAGACTTTCAAAACTCAAATGGACTGGGCCTGCCTAGGATCAAGTTAGTTTTCTTCATAGCAGCTCACATGGTGCTGCGGTTTAGATTTTTTTACCAAAACAGTACTAATAACACAGTAATGTTGTAGCTTTTGCTGAACAGCATTTGCACAGCATTGAGGCCTTCTGCTTCTCACTCTGCCTCACCAGTGAATAGATTCAGGGATGTGCAACAGAGGACAACTAGGCAGGTGACCCAAACCAACTAAATAGATATTCCATACCATATTACATCATGCTCACCAATAAAAGAGAAAAGAGGGGGTTTTAGAAGGGTTAGCCATCTTTTGCTCAGAAACTGGCTGGGCATCAGCCTACCCAAAGGAGGTGGTGAGCGATTGCCTCTGCATCACTTGTTTTATTTTCTTCTATTCTTCTGCTTAATCAATTTAATTCTTTTTAATCTTGACACCACCACACCGCACCCCCCAAGTTGTCTCACTTTTATTCCTCCTTTCTTCTTCTCCTATCTCATCAAGGGTGAACAGAACGGAGCAAGCAGCTGTGTGGTACTTCACTACCCACCACTGTCAACCCACAACACCTGAGCAGTGTGGTCCAACTGTGAAGTTGGTCCTGCTTTGAGCACAAGTCTAGACTAGATGAGCTCCAGAAACCTCTTCCAACCTAAATTATCCTGCAGAGCAATGCACAAGCTTCATTCCAAACTTCCCCAGTAGAAATAGCTCCCAGTTTGGTAACAGCGAGTACCACACGTAAAAGGCCATCTGAGCCCCCTAACAGTCACAGCAGAGTAGATGGATTTGTGTGTGAGTGCAATTCAGAAAAATAAAGGTAATCACCCTGGCTAGAGTGCTGTCCTGTCCTTTGGGAACAGCACTCCAGCCCTGCCACTATCACCAACTCCCAAGAGACACCCACACCTAACGATGTAGGGAGACCCTCATTTATAATTGCTCATAACTTTTGAGGATAAATATGCAATAACATTGCTTTGTAGTACAGTTGTGTCATTTTATTTAAGTCTCATGCAGGCGAAAGGAAAGCATCAGCTCTAACTTTGCTTAGTCATAGGTAGAGAAATAATATGTTCAGGCACCCAGAGCTGGAGTAGCCAGTGAGCATATTCATCACAAAAGCTTTCTCCTGAAGTGAAAATTCTTAGGGGGAAAAAAAAAATTGAGTGTTCTCCTGAACTCCTCTATAATGAAGTGTAATTAGATCTACATGTTTGTTTCTATGCCATCATTCAATCGGTCTCAAGGCCAAAACTTTCTATTCAGTATCCAAAGCACCCGATTTAAAAAAATCCAAGTATTTTTAAATATTAATAAGAAAAATCCCCCAAGACAGGCCTTGCACGCAAGCTGCACTGCCCCAGAGTACTCCAAGGCCTCACCCCAGGAGGCAGCCGTACCACAGACCGCTTCACATACTTTATTAAAGAGTGTCCCTCAGAGCGAGGCAAACGCTACCAAGCCCCTGTACCGCACCTCACAGGCTCTTTGAGGCACGCACAAGCGGGCTTTGACTTGGTTGGTTTTGTTTTGGGTTTTTTTGTTTTAGAGTTAACTTCGCCACAGACCCAGCGCCTCGGGCCCGCCCGGCCCCGCTGCGCGCGCAAGGCCCCGTCAGCCTGTCGCCTGGCAACCCCGATCTGCCCAGCAACCAGGGCCCCGCCGCGGGTGGCTGCAGCGGCCAATGGCAGAGCAGGGGGCCGCCGCCCGACTGGCGGCCAAGCGCCTGCCCCCGCCGCTCTGTCTCAGTCTCGGCCGAGGGTCAGGTCCCCGCGGGGGACAGCTGCTGAGGCGGAGGCGACTGCGGCGCGCCTCACACACCTCAGTGGACGCCATCCTCGTAGTTTTTGTCCAGACGTCTGGTGAACCAGTGCAAACTTACGTATTTGGATACTGCCACCGTGACCTGTCCCATACCCGTCAGAAAGGCAGAGGCCTCGCCCGGTTGCCACAAGCACAGGCAGCCGGACGGGCAGCACAGCCGCTCTCGCACAGGCGTGAGGGCGGGCGCGCACCCGCCCTCCCAGGCGAGGCAACAAGTACTCTAACCCTGCTTCTGCGAGGCGGCACAACCAGCAGCTGCTCCAGTGAGCAATAACAGAGGGCAATACCGCAAGCTAATAGTCACAACAAAGACCATACCCTCCTGCGGGCTGAGCTGCTGGTCTTCCTTCAGAGAGGAAACCTGCTTCTGTCTTCTCCAGACCTACTCCTACAGGAACCGATCCTGACTGAAAGAAGGAGTATTGCCCACCCCCCAGGTTTTGTAGGCTGGGAGCCTGCTCTGGGCTGCTGCGGCAGCACCTGGGTATTAGCATTGTTAACTGGGACCAGCTGGTGGGTGCTGCGGGCCCGCAGAGGTGCTGGTGGGAACACCCCCAGCCACAGGTGCAAGTGATAGAGGGGATGTGGTGGGGGAACCTTGCTGGAAGGGCTAGAAGGACTTGGGGGAATCTCAGAGTCAAGTTTGGGTGTTCCCAGGGCATTAGCTGTGGAATTAGGGCTCACCTAACGGCCCAGCAGCCTTGCAAAGCATGTCAGGTGTTAGGCCTTCAAAAGTTTTTCTGGATTGGAGTGATGTGAGGGAGAGTTACACCTTGCCCTGTATCTTTCTTATCCTCTAGAGAAGCAATATACTTGAGAGTACCAGGAATCTTACAAAGCCTTCAGGATTCTCCACAGACCCAAATCTTGCCCAGCTTTCTACATGATGTGGAAGAAACTCCACTCCTCTGTCAAACCTGTGTTACTGACACCTACTTAAAGATACGGCCTCTGCGAGGGACGAAGCGTCAACAAAAATATGTCCTTCAGTATTCAGTTGTGACTGACTATATGAGTTTAAAAATGGACTTCAGTATTCACATACTAATTTTTTTTTTAATGGTAGAGGTCTGCCAATGTTGGTATTAAAAGTGTAGTGTAAACTCGACTTGAAAGTGGGCATGTAAAAATACTGAATTTGTAATATTTTACTGCCTCATGAAAGGCATCTAATTTGGAACATTTTTGCAGTGGGTAAGCATTTCTATGAATTTCAATATACATATTTTCCCACAGATTGAAATTTTGATGGAAAGTTGCACATTTCCGAGCTGCAAATACTGTGTGTGCTTAGTTAACAGTTTTATGAGCAGCCAAGTTGTGGTTGCTATCAGGTATCATTTTCTGCTGTGTGCTCTTCTTTAACTTCACAGCAAGTATAAAGGTTGTTCTTAGGAGA
Source organism: Aquila spilogaster (assembly GCA_024606505.1). Classification (NCBI taxonomy): domain Eukaryota; kingdom Metazoa; phylum Chordata; class Aves; order Accipitriformes; family Accipitridae; genus Aquila; species Aquila spilogaster. The sequence goes on along the minus strand of JANHGO010000071.1, from coordinate 20,025,238 downwards.
AAATCACCTTTCCACTGAGAATTAATCTTTTTTGTTATGGTCCCTATTTCTGGCTTCCACTGTTCTGCTGCTGTCAATATCCAGGTTCTGTACAAGGTGACTGACAGATTGAATGCCCCTTCCTTCTCTCATTTTTGATCTACAGACAAAATTATTTGTTCATGCTTTTGTGCATTTTCTGGTCAAGTAATTTTTCCCTTTATATGACTATTCTCCAATTTTACTAATTTTTTGCAAATATTCTAGTTACAACTAAGGCTGAAATAAAGAGTCATGCTGTTAAAACTGTCCAATGGGTACCAAAGAAGCCAATACTTATGACCAGCCTGTCTAGCCTGTACAGCCTATTTCCTACAATTTTCAGGGTCCTTAAAATTTGAAAGGATTCTCAGTTAACTGTAGCAGCTCTGAAATTGGACAAAATTGTCATGGGTAGTTCAGTGAAGGTCTCTGCTCAAGGAAAGCAGAAAGGGGAACAAGATACTAAGATGTATAAGGAATGAGACTAATGTTGATAGTATTTATAATGCACGTAGGTACAGCAGTAATACTGTTCTCGATATTGAGCAGTATCAGAAAAGTTACGCAATAAAAAGTGATTAAGGCTATCATTTGAAAAGAAACTTAAAAGATGGGATTGTTTACATTCAACAGGAGACACAGAAGGCAATATTTAAAAAATAAAAATATTTCAAATATTTGCATGCATCTCATAATGCTACAGGAGATTTGCCCTCTCTCTCTGTGCATATATACAGAAACTATATTATAATGTGAATTATCCAACTAAAATAAATCCTTATTGAGGGAGGGGGGATTAGAAATAGCAATTATAATGGATTTTCAGCACAGAGGGCTGGTAACTCCATTACTGAGTGGTGTAAATGAGATCAGAATTTAGTCCAAGAATCTGTTCTCCAGTTCTAAACCGGGTACCTCCCACTATGGCAGATGTGAATACATATGGGAGAAAGAACAGAACAGATCCATCTAGTGGGAGGACAGGAACAATATACATATTGCTGTATTATATGTGAACACAAAGCAAAGTTAAAATTTTAACACAGAACATAGACTTATGTATATGTTTCATGTATGACATATGTTGTATTTTTAATAAGCATTACATTCAAAGTCAGGTAAAGTGATATCACATAAAGATACGATAAAGGAAAATCGGAAGTTATATCATCAGCTATTCTTTAAATCAACACATTCTGCTATATTAGCTTTATAGCTAATGTTAGCTTTAGTATTTTTCTGTGTTTAAGCTTGGAGTCCTTTAAATATACCTAATATGAACTGAAATATTTCTAATAAGAATAGGGCACAGTGGAACTTTTTTATTTCTCTAATTCTTCATCCTTGCCCTGTCTGTATTCTCACTCTTAATGCCCATAGTATTTTTTATTTTTTACAGTGATGACTGGTTTTGTGGAACTCATTTTCCAAAGTGAGTTAGTGGTGATTGTTCATTGCAATGGGATTTTGTTGGTGTTTGTGTCAAATAGTAACAAGCTATCTTTACAACAAAAGAGCTGAGCATCATGATGGAATACCATCCAGAAAGTTTCTGAATTTTAAAAATATGTAAATTATGCAAAACTAGGTCTTGCCTGAAGGGTGAGAGACAAGAAACCTTAAAGTAAGTTGACACAGTTTGTGAAGTGAGAAACCGACCTCATTCTTGTGCAGTTTTTAAAATGTTAGGAAATTCCAAAGAGAAAAGCCTAGTTAAACTGAAAATAACACAGCGCCACAAATCTGAAGTAAACATTTACTGGGATGATTCATTTGCTGGTGTGAATGTCCAGCAGCTTGGCAAATGAGAGTCAGCCACATCTGGTTGAATGTTTAACGTGACACGGGTTTCATGAATACTTTCACAAAGTTTTCATGTATCTGTCCAAAGCAGAAATAGTAATTCAGCTGCTGATTTGGTTTCTCTCTGTATTCTATTCTGTTGCAAAAGATGTTCTCAAAAAGGATTTGCTGCTGCCATAGAAGAGTGCTTTCGATGATGAAAAATGCATCAGATCAAATTATTCTTCCAAAATCGGCACAGCCTTGCAGGAAAAGGATGAAGATGCTACACGATAATGGAGGATGTAATTCTCTTCCCCACCATCACCAAGATGATACAGGTAGATCCTGGCAGGGAGATGCACCCATGCACCTGCCTGTTGTGTCATGCACCAGTTTTATTCCTGCTCTGTTAGCGCGTCTAACTGGCTGGAAGTAAGAGAGAAGTGGCAGAGCTTTCAAAAGATGGTGGAAGTTTTCATCACCATGCCAAGAAAACAGGAAATGAATGGAGAGGTTAAAAACCTCTTACAGCTATCCTCTCCTAGAAAATCTCTGCTTAGGCCTATATGCTCTTTTACACAATTTCCAAGAACTAGAGTATACACAGCAGTAATCAGTGCTGCAAACTGTTTAACATTGGCCTGAAAACTATTATTTGCATGCAGTTTCACCTAGGAGCTTTAGATCTTTGACCATTGTGGTCAAGACTATATAAAGAAACCACAAAAAGTTGCTTACTGTCCTGTAGGGAAAGCAAAACAGTTAAACCTACTAAACTTTAACAATTTTATTTTGTATTATAACTGTATTCCTAGTGTTTAGAAAACTGATTCAATGGGGAGTAAATCTGGTTTCCTGTGAGCCCATCCTTGTAAAGTGTAATAAATGATGTATTCGTTTTATTTTCTGAGTCACTGCGCTGGTTTTGCAGTATATTTGCCATGAAGCAGAAGTTAGTTCAGAAGAGTGCTGCAATCTGTCACAAGAAAAAATGAGAAGACTGGAAAAAAGAAAAGAAAGTAAATACTTTAAATATATACAAAGTTGGAGGCCTAAGGGCCTAATTGGTTTCCTGATGCAAGGGTGAAACGAAAGCCTTCAGTTTAACAGCTTGTATAGAACTGCGAGCTACCATTCTGTCACCCGCTACTGAAATGTTGGCCCCCTTTGCTGCACATTTTATTAAAAAGAAGGTAAATCTGCACTCTGGATTGTCACTGGGCAGCTTCCGGGACTACAGTAAACCACAGACCATGGTAAGCAGAAGATAGCTGAAAACGACCCAGAGGACAAGAATTCATAGTTCATCAAAAAGCTCAGTAATAGTCTAAACTTAGTGGTGACTTAGAGAGGAGGCAAAAAAGGAAAAATAAACAGAAAAAGTCTCAGCTTTATGGAAATGAGACATTTTTTTGAGATGCCTGCACTCTCTCTTGCACAGACTAAATTATTTGTTAATAAAAACTGGCACAAAAGTTATGTGAAAAAAAACAGAATGATGACCATGGTAATCAATTGGCAAATGTTCACTATATAGATTTTTCAGTGTACTTTTTTTTTATAGTATTGAATTCCTAGAAATGGTTGGGTTGAATCATACCCACTTCAGACTAGTTTATTTGTCAAGACCCAGCATAATAAATTCTTAGCAGATCTAGATTAACTGTCCATATGTCATAATGGTGTACTGTTTGGTATCAGCTGATGTTTATTTGTTCAGGAACCTAGCAATACTTTTCAGGGCTGTTAATATCACCTAAATTTAAATAATTATCTTAACCTCTGTACATTATTTATGCAGTCTAAGGGAAAAAATGTAGGACCTCCAAAAGACTACTGATAGCAACAACTTAGTTTAGCATTTTGGATTGCCTGCTGGAATGTCCTCTCTCGGTTAGTCATATGGTAAACTGAGGGAAACTGTTCTTCTAATTTAGACATTTGAGTTAGTTGCCAAGTGGCAAGAAGTATAAATATCCCCATTTTTCTTCTTTTTAAATACTCGCCTCAGGATCTCATTTGATCTTGGGGGTAATACACTATTTTAAAAGTAGCAGGATTAAGCCTTTAGCAAAAAAAAGAAAGCAAAATTACAGAGAGAAAGACTATGAGAAGGAATAAAAAATGGAGCTGGCAAATAATTTAGCCATTCTTCTATGTTTGCATTTCAACCACTTATTTATATCTAATTAAATCAGGACATTTGGTTGTATTTTCTATGAAGACATTGATTTTTTTTTTATCTGCCCTCTCTGAAATGATCAATTTGAAACAGATTTTTTAGACTGTAATAAAAGAAGTGTATTTCATCCTGAAATCATCTTCAAGTTAAAACAGAAGTCAGTAAAGATAGCTACAATGTAAAACAATCTACTTTAAAGATACCAATTTGTGCTTTTTTAATTCACCTTGTCAAAAAATTTAGAAATGTTTGAACATACTTGGTTCAACTGAAAAGTGCTGGTTTGGTTCTTGCCATTTCTGAGATTCAGAAGTATCTAAACCTCACCTCGGGTCTCTTCCAGTCCATTTCTTCATTATTTCTTGTAGGTTTTCCAGTTTCTAATTTTCTAGAAAATTGTATTTTCATTAATAGATATGACATAAAGTGAAGGTTTAAATAAAGTAAGTGTAGATAGCAAGCAAAAATATTTAACAACAAGGGTAACTGACCATTGAAAATAGCTCAGATAAACTGTGGAGTATTCATATTTTTATCTTCAAAGCAATGCTGGAAGATGGGTGTTATGAGAATAGTAACTGTTAAAAAAAACATAAATTAGGCTGTCCAACCTCATTTAGGGTGTTAGATACTTCTAACACAGAGATATCAGGGTAAACATAGAATCTTGTGCTTTACTAAAAGATAGACAAGATGATCCATATGTCTCATCCATCTCTACAGATACTTGATATTTTCAAGTCATCAAAGCAAATGCTTGTCAGATCGAACTGCTGAATAACAGTTTACAATGCAAGATCCAGCATTGCCTTCTAACATCAGCAAAATACAGATATTATTTAAATGTATGTATATTTAGACATAAGTGTTATCCACACTACTGTTCCGTAGATTTAACCTCATGTTTGCAAATCACATGACTGGTGGAGTTCATAATCCCAAAATCACCAAGAACCATGAAGACTTGCAGTAGACTAACAGGGCAAGACATGGGCATAGAAAATGCTGCACCATTGTTCCACGAATAATTAATCACTCAAAAAAAAATATTAAAAATTAAACTATATATATTTTTTTGAACTTTTCTAGGGCTTAGATAAAAAGTGAGCCAGCTGAGCAGAATCTTAGCTGGCATGAATCCAGATGGTGCCCCAATTTCCTTAAAGAGACATCAGTGTCTAGTCTGTTGTATCTGTTCTCAGAAGAATAGAGGACAAATATTAAACCCTATTAAAGTAACTCATGTGGACCCCATAAGCGATAAGGTGGTTGATGAAACAGCACATAGTGTTCCTTCCATGTGCTAATTTGCAGCATAAATTCCTGTTCACTCCCCTCTTTTCTAACCAGAACTAGTACTTTTCGTGACTGAAGAGAGTGCACGGAGCAGAAGAATAGTCCTGGAAATAGCAATTGAATCACTTGCTGACTCAACAACAATTTAGCTAAACAAATGGGGTCTTCAAATTCAGTTATCAGTGGAGAAAACAATGTTTTTCTTAAACACTTATTGAAAGATCTGGAAAAAATCATGTATATTCTTACCATGGAAATCCCCACTTACTTCAAGTGCTTCTCACTCATCTCTACAGAGAGTAAGATGCTTACATTGGACTAGAGGCTGATGAGATCTCTTTCATATGAGATATTTTAATTACTTTACTATATATAACTTGTATAACATTTATTTTTTCAAATATCAGCCAGTTTCATTACTAAACTTTTCATAAAACATTTATTGCACTTATATTTATAATAGAGATCAAGAGAAAGTAGGAAGTGGAAAGAAACTCGAAGGGTCAATGAGAATGGAAAAGCTTTAAATCAGTCCAATACAAGTAAATGTAAGAAGAATAAAGGTTATTTTAGACATCTGATATCTGGTCCAGAAATGTGTAAAATCAGGAGAGCAGAACTCCTTTTAGGAAGGCGTACAGTTGTTTCTTTAGACATGAATAGCTCAGTGTGCAAAACAGTGGTTAACAGGGCATATAATTTAAAAATCCAGCTTCCGCAACAGATGGCTTTATTTGCCATGTTTAGAAACTTTACATGGGGGAATCTTCCACTGGAACCACAGTTGTGTGTGCTGCAAAATAATCAGATCTGGGTCAAAAAATCAGACTGCCCTAATGCTTGGTGCCAGTGTTTATGTAAGATTGTCACAATCTGTCTAAAGCAGAAAATGATCCAAATAATTAGACATACTTAGTGTGTGATGTTTTCCCTCCTAAAATAATTGTGACTGTCTCAACTGGAACATCCATAAGGGAACAGGTTTCCAGTGTTGCTTTTTTCCCCTTGGTACAGTGCTTGCAGTGTGACTTTTGTAATACCCTTTCTTGCCATAATGACCTGTAACCATTCAATCTGTCAACCTTCTGATAAACTCTGGGAAATACGAAGCTGTGTAAAAATCATGGTGTGCTGAAGAATGAAGAGTGGCTCGTAAATGGAAACACTGAAGAACAGCTGTAGGAGAGACTAGAAAGAAATGCTGCATTACAGCACAGGAAAACACTACTCGATCCTCTTTAAATTTCCTTGCTAGTGAATGTCTTGGACCTAAGAAAGTACCAAGTGATTTTCTCTCTCCTCGTTTTTATGGCTAAGAACGCTGTTGACCAGTATGACCAGAGGAAAAGTAAAAGGTGCTATAGCACAAAGGCACCCAAACAAGTAATCAAAAGGAAAGACTGGAACACACAAGGCAGACTGGCAGTAGTAGTCTGTGTTATGTGGTGGAGAGACAATGTTTTGTTAGGAGGAGAAAATTGACTTAATTAAAATGGAGATGTTTCTGTAGTTCATGGGCATCCTGCATTCAGACAGAGCTGCTAGGAGCTGATCTCCCTTTAAAAAATCTTTTGCCTCCTAAGTTCAGTTTCTTTCCATGCTGTTCATACTTTAACTAATAGTAATTAGTTTTTTAAAAAATTAGTAATTAGTAAAAAAACAATTATATGGTTAGTTTATGGATCCTGAGGTTTTGAGGTTTCGAGGTTTCTTTCAAATTTCCCTAAAGCCAGAAGTAGTTTCTAATGAAATTAAGGTCATTGACCAGTTCCAGAGTGTGATTTGCTATTGGCAGTAGTAGAACCAAATTTCCATAGTGGTTCAATCGTAAGCCCGAGTCCTAAACTGTATTTTCCTGTTTTGTGTTTCAGAGGAAGATCATTAGTATAACATAACTGCACTGGTGCTACTGGACTTCTCAGGCAGATTTTCAACCTGTGGAGCCAGAACAGAAAAAGAACAACAGAACTGGTAGATAAAAGCACAGAGAGAACTGGGATGTTCTTCCACATTACCAGTTTCTAAACTAGCAAACAATCATTAACCTAGAACTGTTACTAATTTTAAGTAGGAATGAACCAAATGAGTTTTATCAGTTCACTGACATAACAAATTGTTTGAGGAAAGTAAAAAGAAAGGAAGTGATACCAGCACGCTTATCTAAAGATTCATTGTTATTGTACAAGAAACTGAAAAAAGGCTGCTCAATAGTGTTGCCTGTCTTAAGCTAGAAAAATTGTTTGGTTTATACAGGCATTCACTGAACAGCATAATCAGGATCTTGGGGATCTTCAGAAAAAGAAATGAGGACAATTTTAAATGCATTTTTTAAAAGTAAGTGTATGTTGCAAGGGCTGGCAGGCTGATTAATGTTACTTCGGGGTTTATGGCTTGATTAGCTATAAATTCTATGTTGCTGCAACAACACTGAGGGCCAGAGTTTTTATTATATATTTTTTTAAATTGTGGCATTATTTTCTGTGTTTGATTCTGTCATTTTTCTCATACTGAAAGTTTGTTGCCTTGCTGATTTTTACACTGTTGACTGTCCAAATTGTGCCAGACTCCACTGAACAAGTCTGATATCTTGGCTCCATTAAACCAAGTGGCAAGCTGACTTTTCAGTGAGAGAAGGATTTCATGTCTTCACAGCATATGTTGTAAATTGCCTCGAGGGCAGCCTCACTAAAAAAAACCCGAGGAGAATACGACAAAGTCTACTGTTTCTAACATGCATATCAATGGGCTGGAAGCTTATCAGAGTTTGAATGTGCTGTGGAGGTATTTTGCAATATATCAATGCCAAAAGTTGCTGCTAGTTCAACACTTTCCATAATGATTTCCAAAGAAAGGATCTAGAAGCCAGAAAATAAATGGGTTAAGTGCTGTGCAAATTGTGTGCCTTTTGACATCAGCCAACTCCTTTGAGGTGTTAATTTAGAGAACTTGTCTCTCTACTCCATAAGTTTAAGCATCATTTCTTGTTAATAGGCAGCTAAAGCACTCTGATGGTGATAAATTTTTGAGATAAGATATTTGATAACAGTTCCAAAACAGAATAGTCCTTTTCTTCTATAATTTTGGGTAACTATATATAGCATAAATTTCTTTTTAGGAAGACTTGGGAGCCACCAACAAAAAATAATTTTCTTATGAGGAAAAAAAAAAAAAGTGTAGATTTCTAAAGTGACAGACAACCCAATTAATGGATATTATGGCCAAAATACTTCGTATTTGCCTCCATCAAAATGGTGGATGAAATTGGAGGGGGGTGGGCAGGAAGGAGGGGGAAGAAAGGAAAGAAGGGGACACTATTTTTTCACGTCTCTAACAATACCATGTATTTTGCTTTTGAAATTTTTCCTGACAGCAGTATTGTCTCTTCAAGGAATGAAGTTAGTGAAATTGTTCCTGCATGTGTTTTTTCTATTAATAGCACTTGCAAGCAGATTTCCTGCTGAGTTTGATTCTGTGTCTTTCATCGGCCACATCTGCCGATTGTGCGAAAGCCTATGTGCGAGATCAGTGACACTGAGGAAGGGCAGTAAACTGACACCACATTAATTCTCCATGGCCAAGCTGTAAGTATGGCGTACAGTGGAGCAGTGACCATTCTTCTATCTGTAGTCTCTTTGAAGGGTGGGCTGCTAGGCAGCGAGAGCTTAGCACTGCACCTGTAAGGTCTGAAAGAACCTCTGCATACCTGGGTCTGCGATAATAGACGCAGAGGCAAGGATTGCACAGATGAGTTGAATTTCTGCTTTACAGGCTTTGGTAGGAGTTAAAGTAGCAGCAAGTAAAATGTGAGTTTAGTTTGTTGAAAAAATTAATGAATGTGATTGTGAAAGTAGTTACAGAAGGGAACGTATTCTGACTGCTGTGAAGCTCCTTGTTTTTGTTCAGAGCATTAACCAACATCGTGTACTAGGCCTTCCAGAAAGTTGCTAGATATTGAACATTGCTACAGTGATATCAAGTTTATCCTAGGTCCTAGAAAAAGCAAGAAAGTGAGATTGTTTTCATGAGTTCTGTATGAAAACCAAAAGCCTGCTCTTGATTTTCTGGGTCTTTTTTGGATAATGATTAACAGTTAATAAATAAGAGGTTCAGTATTATCTCATTATCAGTGTTTTCAAAAGTACAGAATTTTGTTAGACATTGGCTTTGTGCCCGCAGACATAAAAATTCAGAAGAAGTTTTCGTGACTTAAAATCATTAAGCTAACATCTGAAAGAGTCCTATGGGAGGTGTTTGATGGTTTGAGATGTGCTGATAGTGATGGATAACTACTTCAGGTACCAGGCCTTCTAGAGTGAATTATCACTCTGAGAGAAGTCACGGTTAGCAGAAGGTGAGCGTGGAAAGTCAAGTCCCCGCGGATGAGTTCAGCTCTCCTTCTCAGTGGAAGTACAGCCACCTGTCGGGGTGTGAGAAGCCCTGTCCTACCTGCTAGGACTTTCCTTCAAAGAACAGCATTTTGCCTTTCCGTCACCTGGTGCTGATCTGTTACTTAGACATCAAAAAAGGGCAGAAATTTTTAGGCTGATGTGGTTAATCCTACCGGCAACACATATCTAAGGCAAAAAACCTGAGTTGGCTGTGTGTTGAATGCATGTGACACCAAAGATGTCTGCCTCTAATTAGGAAGGTATATAGACTGACAGTTGTTTTTTTTTAGTTTAACATATCATTAACAAGAAACAAGCTATGATTTGAAAGAAAAAGAGAAAAGACAAACTTAAAATGATTTTCAATCATTTAAGTTACATAGTTCTCACTCCAGAAGCTTTGATCATGTATAACCCTGTTGAAAGGCTGAATTGTAATCAGCCTCACATATGTTATGTTGCAATGCTGTGGCACTAGTGCATGACAGAATTTTATTTTCCATTAGTTCATTCTTTGCTGGAAATATTAACACCCTATGTGCTTAATAGTCCAAAAAATGAATGTTATTGCTTTTTAAAATTGCCTGTTAATGAGAATTTTGCTTGCTATTAAAAAAAGTCTGAGTGCCTTAGGACCATCTTTTGAATGCTGACATACCTGTTTTCAGCACCAACAGTGTTGAACAATCAAAACAAAATCATCCGGACACCACTTTTAGTAAAAGCAACCATGTTTTTTCACTGATCAAAATGGATGTTTACAGCACCTGTGCAACCAGGACTGATTTTGAAATGGCTTTTCACTGAACTATGAACAATTTCCTATCTAGTCCAGTGCAGCAGTGGTGGCTGTGCAAACACGTATGTGGAACAAAGACAGTTATTTTCTAAGGAAAAAGCCCACTGTTCTAAAAAGGCTGGTTTTAAGTAGAAGAAAAAAAGATGGTAGGAAAGGTTGCGTTGACCTGAGTCACGGAATCCATGCAAATACTCAAGAAAAAGTGAAAGGTCCAAACAGCACTTTGCTTTCTCTTCTGCGCTTGTGCAGGGTCCCATTTTCTGTAGCACCCGTAGACCTCAGTTGGAATTAAGGTTGGCTGTAATTTCTAAACATCAGGACCACACATTGTAACTCTTATCACAGACCCCTTGAAAGAGCATACTTCTATTGCCTAACAGCCCGTATCGATAGGAGAGAGACCGTCAGTGGAAGCAGAACAAAGTGAAGAGAAGGACGATTGGAAAACTTCCAGCCGGTTGCAGGTACGGTTAATTTGGTGGTCTGTACCATGTGGCACACTGACAGGGCCTGGCAAAGCTGTCGGCACTTGCAGGAAGGATCATTTACCCTGGAAGGGGGCACTCACTCGACTGCAGGAGGGGGCTGAACGCACGCTGGCATGTGGGAAAGGCTCCTACAAATCCCAGTCACACCCAATTTACCCAGCTCTGCCAGCAAAGAGGACAGATTTGTAAGAGCTTCTGTATACTAACAAACCACTTAATTAGTAATAAGTACCGAGTGCAACTGTGCACTCTAAAGAAAGAACGGAATTCATATTGTTACCAGTTTTACAGAATATGAACTAAATCTGGATTATCATACCAACAGTTTTTCATGTAATGAAAAAAAAAGGTTTACTAAATTAATGGTTCTGCTTTCCATCATATAGGGGAAAAGAGATCATATGCACATGGACACACTCAAATACAAGGTATGATTAAATAATCTTTGTCAGAAATAATCTTTTCATTATATTCTGGTAGGATACGGAAATACCACATCTAAAAATATTTCATTTTATCTTTCTGATGTCCTATGGTGGTGTTCTGAGAGGGAGCTGGAGAGCTGTAGACAGCCATGGGTATTTTTATAATTATTATGTTCTATGTTAAAATGGAAAAATAAAAGCAGGAACAGAAATTAAATTTAGGAAAAAAGAGTGCACCTCCACTCAGTTGTAAGTAAGAATATATTCAGATCACAAAACCTTCTTTGATGGCAGCAGATGTAGTAACTGATAGAAAGGTGTCTTTGTTGGACAACTCGGGAGGGAAGTTACGGGCTGAGTGGGTCTGATTAATGATTCGAGATGACATACTTCCAAAGTGATCACTTCTGTTCCTACTTCAAGCATCTTAACAGGCAAGTATCTAACACTGTTTTGGCCCATGGAGTGTTACATTTCATCTCCAGGGCTGTCATTCTGGCATGCTTCATAAGTAGTTAATTGTGATGAGGGAGGCAGGGGGAGATGGAGAGATAAAAAAATCTCCTGCATTTATCACTCGATAATGCATTTTAGTTCTTTGGCAGCATATTGGGATACTTTTTTTTTCAGCCATTTGCATTTGTTTTGTAACAAGGCTTTCTTTTTTTAAATTGATACCGGGCAAGAGAATAGGAATAAAACATTTTTTGAAACTCACTTGTCTCAAATGAAAAAAAACATTCAGTCTGGGAAAAAAAGATTCTGTGGGCAAATGTATCATCTACTTTCCTTCTACCAAAAGCTGCTGAAGGTACTGTACATAGCTGATGAGCGTGCTTACAAGAAAGGAGTATTTTTTTATTGTTATTTGTTTACTCCTGTTCCCATGATGCTGGCTTGGTTGTTTGTCTGAAAGAGGAAGCTAACAAAAGAAAAGTGATATTAAAGAAAACAATGTTTTCTTTATTATTATTTATACTGAAAACTGAAAATAAATTGAATATAATGCAGCATAAAACTATGTTGCTTTTTCAAAAAAATTCACTGAAGCTGCATTTGTAATGATACGTCCTGGGTTTTTGCACAGCCAGTGAAGTTTTATATGAAACATCTAATAATGTACCTATTGGAGATGCCCAGGTATAATTTAGGGAACCATATATTCCCAGCACACCACTGAGAATAGTGTAAAGAAATACTTTCTTTCCTGGTTTAATTGCCAGCATATCTGCTTGTACGAACTGTGCACTACTCCATTATGTATAAATATATATTTTTTCCCTACAAGCAATCACCACATGACACATACAGGGTGCAGACCTTAACTATACATAAATAAACAGTTCCCAGAGGGCTTGCTGCTGAGGCTGTATTTTCTGATACTCAAAAATACATTCTCGGGCTCTTTTCTTAGATCTCTAATTTCATCATGCACCTAAAAAATATGGGACAAGGAACCAAGCCAGATCCTCATACATTAGGAAACCCATACATGAACTCCACAGCACATGGAATTAATGGCTCAGAAAGACACTAGTAAGGTGCCCAGTCACTAACAATTCATTTGTCGTACCCGTATTTGATAGCAATTCATGTGTATCAGGCATGAATTGTAACTACAGTGTAACCTTCTTTACTGCACTGCTTAATATTTTGCCCTCAATACCACAAGGTTGGTTCAAAAACTGAACCAGAAATTAAATTAGTTCAATCTGAAACAAATACATTTGATCCATTTTCCTTGCTTAAGCAAAAAGGTGATCCGCACACAAAGTATTTTAGTTGGTTTGGAACAAACCAGACTGCTCTCAAAGACTGAAATTAGATTTCACGAAATAGCAGGAGGAGGAACCACTACCACCTCTTTCATCATTTGATAGCTCACACTATAAATCTTCAATTTCTTCTTCTACAAGATGTGAAACTACTTGTCTAAATTCCCAGGCGTTGTAGCTAAAAGGCACTCTGGGATGAAGATGATGAAGGAACTAGGCGGAAGAAGGGCTCTTAAGCTCTTCTGTAGTAATTGATGAACTTGCTATGTATAGTTCAGTGCATTTGCCAGAAGTGGAGCAGATGCTGGCTGGGCTCAGCTGCCAGGTGAGTGAACCGGTTACTGGGCTTGAGAGCTGTAACCCTTTGCGCTTTGCCAGTGCACAAGTGGCACAGTGTCGCTGTGGGGGGGGGGGCACCCCAGCCCCTTGTCCTGAACCCCTCTCTGGTACATCACACCCCCCAAAATGCAGAAAGGGCAAAACACAGTCCTGTCATATAGGGAGTGCTTACAGCTTATGACCCTAAAGAGGCGTGCTTGACCTCTGCTCTGAACCAAGCCAAGAATTTTCTTTTCTTTCAGTGGAAAACCGGTGTTTTGTACATTGTACGATTATGACCACAAATTGATGTATGATATAAAATGCAGACATCAAGGAGGGAAGATAAGCCCTGTATGAAAAGGGTTTACAGTTACTTTGCTTGTCTGCTATACTGGTGTCTGGAATAAAGATGAAGTACCAAGTGTAAAAGACTTAGACCCTGAAAGAATGAGGAGGAATAGGTCTCCCTGGTACCTGGAGCCCTGTTTCTAAGGGTAAGGAAATTGAAATCTGTGTGCTGAATTCCATCCTGGTAACCTGGTCGTCTAATAGTGTCCTGTAGCACTGTAAAGTGGTACAGATGTTAATAAGCTGGAACCTCAGATTAAAAATATGTGCAATATGAGGAGAAGCTATACAAATTGAAACTACATCGTCTTAAAATGGTCTGAGGAGGAAGGCAGTGGTGTAATTAAAGTACTTAAATTTTTGAATAAAATAAATGAGGTCAACTCAAGTTGCTATGTTCACCAGAAAAAAAAAAAGGCATTTAATTGTTAATTAAATAAAAAACAAATTCAGAGCAGATGTTTCTAAGTACTTTTTCATGTACAGAGTTGTACTGAAATAGTAGCCTTACCAAACACAGAAAAAAATTACTAGCCCATTCAAGAAAGAACGAAAAAGAAAATACACAAACAATAGGCTACAGAAAGAACCCGGATGTATTATTTTTAGATGCCTGAATTGCAGCCATTAAAAAAATGCTTTTCCAGATCTCGCTCTGCCTTTAGTTTCCATAAATTAATAACACACGTTCTGGCAGAAATAAAACTATATGGCACACTTGCCTCAGAAAACATAGGTAAAACATGTCTCCTCAGCCACACAAATGCAGGCTCTCTGTATACTGGCTCTAATAAAAGTCTGTGAATGCAGTTGTTTTTTTCCAAGCATTCCTGTTTATTTTACATTAAAGTTATATAATGCCATTAATGTCCACTTATAAAGGTTTAAAAGGCTAGATATAGTCTTCTTCAGAAGCGATGGCAGTTTCCATGAGAACAGTGTAATTTTCAGTACAGAAGAACAAATCAGTGCTTTAATGACAGAGTAGATACTGAGATTAAACGCAGCGGGTTAGTGAAACCTGCTTGGATTTCGAAAGGAGAGTGCATGAACTGAGATTTTAAGAGTGGACTTTCTCTGACTTCCTTATTGTCCCTGCATTAAGCATCAGAAAACATTCCCTTTGGCTCACATACTCCACTTTGTACATTAACTACCCAACAGAAACACTAAACAACAAAATCGGCAAATGCCAAACAACATCAAACACTGTTCAACAACTGTTCTTCAGTTTCACGTAACCCTAGGTCAGGCTTTTCCATGCAATTAGGTCATGTAAGAAAGGAAGCGATGCCAATGGCATCTCCTTTATGAACTCACTTCAGATCTTTCCCAAGGTCAAGACTTTTTGTCAGTCATACTTCACAGAATGGACAGTGCTGCTTCTTCCAGGAGTTTGGGTCCTATGGTCCAGACAGACAATTAATCCCATAGTGTAGCCTTGCCTCTGTCATCATTGGCCTTCCGTATTGTACCGAACCCTGCTGAAATACAGAGAATTTTCAAATTACAGCTAACTCCTTAGAATCCTTCTCTGAAAAGAAGTCATGTTTCCCAAGATTAGTGATGATATTCTGACGTGCAGAACACTTGGCATACACATAGTGCATATATTAGTATCAATGCCAAAAGAAAAATTCAAAATATTAATTTGAAAATTAAGTTCTTAAACTTTCCAGTTTTCCCTCAGAGATACAAGCCAAAATGTTCTGTTGCCTGAAGGAGATCAAGAGTGTCATTGTGATTTCTTTATTTTATTCCTCTAAACAATTACTATCTGACAAGTTTTAAAAGTAATTATTTAGAGGAATAAAATAAAGAAATCAATACCTGAAGGCACAGGTGTATTACTGTGCCAGAGAGCTCTGCTCAGGCCATGCCCTTGTGCACTACTAACTAGCCTTTTTCAGCAGCTCCTCTGTCAGCAAAAAGTGAGTATTTCTTCAGTATACGATTGATACCTGGTTCAAAAGTTTCACTGTAGCGCAACCGTTGTGGAGCCTCCATCCTTGGAGATACTCAGAAGCTGTCTGGACATGGTCCTGGGCAGCCAGCTCTAGGTGGCCCTGCTTGAGCAAGGGGGTTTGACAAGATGACCTCCAGAGGTCCCTGCCAGCCTCAACCATTCTGTGATTCGGTAAGGGCCCACAGTATAATTATTAAAGGCTTAATAGGCTTTTGTAGGCTACATGAAGTACTTTCTGCTGGATTTTTCCCGTATAGGTTGTATGTTTCTTCATTTATCAGGCCTTAACCTGTATCTTTTGTCTCCATTTGAATCTTTGTGATCGCACCCAGACTGTCTGCAAGGCACATTTGGGTTGTATGAATGAAACTATTCAGCAGATAGAGACCATGTCAAATTTAAGATTCTCCATATGGACCTTGACTCCTTGACTGGTAATTTTAAAGTAATTATTTTGATGGATATTATTCTTCAGGTTTCTTTGTGATAATTTTTCTGTATGTGAGCGATTTCCCCTTTATTTGCTGTATTTTATTAAAAGTTGCTAAGACCAGCAGGAAGCCAAACAAGAATAAAGGTTCAGTGGTACCTTCACCTACAATTACAGAAGCTGATTATGTGCCATCTGACCCTTAAATGGGATGTTTTTATAGCTCTCCACAAGAATAAAAAAACCTCCCCTTTGCCTACCAAACCAACTTGGTAAACAAGGATTTCCAAAACAATCAAGATTTGATTAAAAAAAAAAAATCTAAATTCATAAAATCATCAACCATGCAAAGTCCATATCCTGATTCTCTGTATGAATACCTGCTAATTAAAGATGAAAGGCTCATAATATGGCTTTCAGGTAGGCATCAGAAACATAATTTGCTTTCTCAGCAATCCTTCAAGAAAACACAATGTCCACATTTGCTGTTGCACCTGTTAAATGTGCCATAGATATGAGCCCCTCACTTTTGATTGCCTTCATCATGTTGTGTTGCAGGAATGCAATGCGGTGTGACCTTTCTGACAGCATGGCAGAGCAACAATCAGTTCAACACATCTCGAGCAAGTAGTTTTTGAAAACAGGAAAGCGAACATGCAGGCCAAAGGAAAGCCACAAACTAGCAGTGATTCTTTTGCAGGGTCCAAAATGTTTCTGTTCAGATGAAAACTGAAACACTGGCACTCTTTTCTTGCCCTGAAGTAACTGATTTAATTTAAAACACCTTACACTGTCCTACAGGAATTGGAAGGGTGAAAGCAAGAGGCAACTTCAGGAAAAAAAAAAAGGTTTAGTATTTTCAGGGTAGGGTTTATCGCTTTGTTCTATACCATTAATTACACATATCATGCATCTGATCTGACAGTTTTATTGTGCTTTGTATCTTTAGTTAATCTTTTCCCTGGGAGGGAAGAAAGAGAAATTAAAAACTTGCCAGTGTTAAGACTCAGGAGAACCCCCTTGTCAGGATAATTTATTTTTTTTTAAAGTCCATACAGTTGCTGACCACAATTTTCAAAGCAAAAATTTGTGTCTAAAACCAGGATTCTAACCTCACACTTCAGAAACTTAAATAAGAAGCTTGATGTAATGCCGAGCAGCTAGTAATCCCAAAAATGCTGGAGAACTGCTGAATGCTCTGCGCTTTGAAAAATCAAGCCAGCAAACTGCACATACTACATTTTCAGGTTTTCATGAAGATGTAGTTGGGAATTCTCTGATTAGTTTGAGAATACAGCTGTGGTTATCTTACAGGAGGAAAAGGAAAATGGATAATTTAGATGTAGATGCTAAAATTGAGGTCTAGGAAAACTTGCTTTCCACCTAACTCTCGGTCTGTCTTAGTTTCAAAACATTACCTGTAAAACGGTAATAACATTTTTTCCTACCATTTCTGCTAAGCTCAGAAGGTCTCCGAAGACTCGCTTCCCTTGCTATGTTTGTGAAATTTATATGCCCAGACACTGCTTCAATGTACACCAGAATAATACAACACCAGGCTAAGGAACACAGACTAGTGCTAAATGCCTACTTCTTAAAAATCAGACCTGATTATTAGCAGAAAAATCCGTCTTGGTTCATCACCTCCTTAGCCCTCCCTCTCCCCCTCCCTACAGTCTGTCTTTATTGGGTGCTCAGCCCTCAGAATTGGACCTGCAGGTTTCCCTTGGGCAGCACCTTATACCGCCTTCTTCCACCTACACAAACAGTAAGTGAAATAGTGTAGCTCCATGATTTTGGTGAAAGGGTGGCCGTGGGCTTTGGTACCTTGGCTTGTTTTCGGACCTTAAAATTGAGGAGTGTTTAACATTAGGACCTGGCTGAGCACCTTCCTGGTGCATCACAGAAAGGTTCTGTCGCAGCCAGTTTCAAGCTTATTGATTTATGGGAGAGATTTTAGGCTTCTTAACTCACCTCCCAAATACGCATCTATTAATAGGAAACTTGATGATCAGCAGGCTCCTGCCCTATAACTTTGATTTAAGTATCTCTCCCGCGTCTGTGCTCCACCTCTACTGAAGAACATCCTGGGAGCTGCCGAGCACCGTTGCCAAACTCCTGGTTCGCAAAGCACACGAGTTAGCATGGGCGGCAGTCACTCCTAATAAGAGTTTGCACTTCTTCCGTTCAACTTTAAGCCTCGTTTTAGAAGCATCTAGCATCAACCTTCTGTAGCTGACCCTTGCTGTATTTAACAAGTATCTTTTGTTTCAGCAGCTTCTCTGCTAATCTCACACTTGTGTGAAATTGTTGTTGACGAGGTGAGACCCTTTGTGGAGCTGACTGCTGCAGAGGACCTGCAGCTTAAATGAAAATGACAGCACTTCAGCAAGGCCTAACATAAATTCTTTGACAGACTATAGATTCACAAAGAGAAGTAATTCTTGCTGCTGTCATAAAACATGGCTTTTTTGAGATCTCGGGACCATATGGTACCACCGTGAATGGAGCAATTGCTAGCACCATCTACCGGTAAACGCATTGAAGTGAAAAAATAGAGGCGTTTTATTTCCTTAGAGTGGATCTCAGAAGAAAAAAAAACACATTATACGATCATCTTTCAGATATGCAGCAGTCTGTGCCACACTAATGACAGCTCTCCAGTTGCACTGGTAGGGAAGGAGCCTGAAGAATGAACTACGAGCTAAAGCCTATTTGTTCCCTCCAGCCCACGGATGATACTTTACTTTTCAGTTCTGCCTTGCATTAAAAAAAACATGGCTATTCTGCTCTCTGCACCTCTTTTCCTCTTACTGGGAAAACTACGTTAGGATGTGGTGCAACAGGATAACAGCAAAAGCATCACATCCGAGTGCTAGAAATACAGAGTCCTGACACAGGACTTGTGTATCTGAGAGGAATTCAGGATAGATGGAGCTGTGTCAACATTACAAAGGAACTGGGAATTATAAAAGAATTTTTAAAAAAAGACTGTACTGTAGTACTATGACTCACTGTAAGTCTGATCCAAATATTATCAAATAGGAACACCTTATTTTACTCTGTTGGGAATTAAAGTAAGCGCTAGGCAAAGTGTATTGACAGGGAAGTTTGATACTTCGTAAAAACTTTTCTGATTTAACTGTAAAACTGTCTTTCCTCAGAGGGATGGTACTATAGTTGACTTAGACATTTTAAGCACAGCCTCCTGATTTTTTTGAGCTTAGACATTATTTAAGTCAAAAGGAACATGCAGATAAATAGTGTCTTAGTTTAAAAAATCACAATGTATTCCCCCATTTTTCATTGATACTGATTGAAAAATAATTCGGGGTCTTGCATTAGGTTCCAACATCAGAAGAATAAATTAACACTATCATATTCAATCAATTTTGGTTGTGTTCTCTGCACAAATCAAGTCCAGAAGAGATCTTAGCTAGGACATTTAATTCCGATCCTTTCACCTGACAGTAAAACCAGAGCCAGATCGAGATGATTTTATGCTCATTTATAGATTATCACAGGGGATCATAAAGAAATTCACCAACACCTATGTCAGAATCAGGATGAAGTATTCAGACTGACAACCAGACAAATCAGGAAATGCTGAAGTCCCAAAGCCCTTGCTCCACATTTCTTCCTGAAATCTCCACATCTCCACTCTAAACTACAGGACAAATGACAGCCTGAATCTGGTCTTCTGCCTAAACATGAAGATTTCTGACAACCAGTTACTCTCTTGAAAAGACTATCTGTTTGAGGCAGTGGTCAGCAACTTTCAAGCTTCCAGACAATGATGTTGATTCATTACCACTTATATCTTCACAATTTCCTGCTATCCTTTACCGCATAGAGCGCAGAGACTACAGCTAAATACCAAAAAGCAAGAACTGGTACAAACATGACATAACACAGTAAAATCCTGAGCCAAGATCTGTTGAACCAGCCAAATTGCATCCCAGTGAACTATTTGAAACCATAAAACCATCAGTTCTGAGAAGCTGTACTCTACATCAGTGCCCAACACCAAATACTACCAAGAAGTCTTACTGTATTTCACTTTTAAGTAACCTAGACATTTGGGAAGCTTCCTCAGACAGCACGGACCCCCTCTGCCTATTTCCATCAACTGAGAACCCAACTATGCTCCCACAATTCACTGCATTCACTCATTGAGAGATTACAATACTTCAAATTTTAACCAAAAAGTGGTGATCCACTCCATGGTTCTGTAGTCTCAAGAAACAGCCCCTTGAATCACCATTCAGCTTCATTCAGGAGATAATTCTCCTTTTCTTCCCTCAAGTAATATGATGTTTGTTGAAGAAACCCACCTTCCAGATGATAGTCATAACAGCTGTCCGTTTAGGACTTGTGATGAAATGACCACTCAGATCTAAGACCATAACACTTCCCATACTTTGTTTTAAGTGCAAACTACGTATCTGTACCATTGCCCTAAAACATATATGGAGTCCCGACTGTTGAGATCCAAACGTCAGCAAGACCCAGGCTTAAATTTGGAGAGTTCACCAGTAAAACAATTTAAACTGCTACAGAGCTCGTGTTGTGACATGCGTCCACTGCCTATGCGTCGCTCTCCTTTGCTCCACCAGCCCCTCTTGGCTTGCCAATGGCTCTTGACCCTAGTCCTGACAGCTCTGTAATCAGTTTGTGTTTGGTCAGTGCTTCCACACATGTGTAAAACCACCTTGCTCCACATCTGCCTATTGATCCTTTCACTTCCTCCTTTTTCCCTTCATCAAATATCAACAGACCTCTCTTCTTTTCCAGGGTGCCCCCCCCGGCATTCACTGTGGGTACTGCTATTGTTTTAGGCCACAGCCACTGGGCTTATAGATGAAGCTTCCTTTAAAAGAAAATCTTTAAACTTTCTTTGATGAACATGTACAACTGACCTGTTTCTTCCCGTGGTGGAGGGCAAAAGACCATCTCATGACAGTTCTGGCAGTCCTCCAAGTCCTCCAGGAAGTATCTAAGAAACGAGAAAACAAAAGAAAGTAAAATGGTTTGTCTGATTCTCTCTCCACCAAAATAATGCAATTTCTCTTATGTTTTGGAATTTATTTATATCGGAAATAAGGTTAGAAACCAAAGTAAATAATTCTGGCTTTTTCCCCTTGTTTCACTTCCCTTTAAAATACTGTTGCAAACAGTATTATTTCTTGACAATACCTGTTACTTTTGCTTCAATCTTTGTGGCTTTTTACATGGTCAAGTATTCCAAGTAATGTTGTTTCTCTGCCTGAAAAAGCCTAGATAGCCCAAATTTTTTATTTGGTTTCTTCACTTATCCTTAAAAGCTAATTGGTTTGTTGTTTTTCTCCAAGCCCTACCCTGGATTTTATTAATCTGTGACTGCAGGAAGATAGTTTTGTGGTAAAAGTATAGGCATGGTTATAGCCTTGATTCTCTGTCGCAATTACGTGACTTCCCGTACATCATATTTCTGGGCCTGATTCTGACCATATAAATCCTGTAAGGTGCTGCAGGTACAAGATGTCTCCTATTCCTACTGATTATTTTATGAAGGCATTCAGCATGTCACAGATTTAAGCTTTGTTGGTGCCAACAGCTCCCAGCTGGGTGAGAGAACAGAACTGAGCTCTCTGTGCTTGTACCTTCTTTAATAAAGAAAATTGGGAGGCATTGAAAGCATCTAAATGCTTATAAATTCATCAAAATTGAGGTGTTGAAGTCTTCTTTTCTAAGGTGACTTGGTCATTAGATGCCTAGTTACTACACCGCCTCAGTAGGACTCCTCAGAATTTTATGCAATAACTTTTTCTTCTGTTGCAACAGTCCGGCAACATTTATAAAGAAGAGCCTCAGATGAAAGGACTTGTAAATGTAGAATATGTTATTAACTCTCATTAATTCATTTCATAAACTACCTCTGGGACCCTCTCCTGATGTCCTTCTTAAGTTGCTGCTGCATCTGGAACTGTTTCCAGTTACAGCTGGGATTAGTATTACACAAAGTACAAATTTGAGTAACCTGGCTATGAAAGGAAAAGAACAGGCTGTTCACATGATGTGTATTTGTGTTATTATGCATTTTTATATCTCCTGTAAATGTTAATGAACAAAAAAATTTCGATTGTCGGTCTACCTTCTTCCTGATTAATGAATTTGCTCATTTTAAGCTATGATCCTTTACTTTTTCCTTCAAACCCTGTTGCCTGAACTATTCATTAATTTTCCAACTAAAAAAATTCTTTGGTTAACTCTTCTGCATATTTATTGGTTCTTTAACTATCCAAAGAGTGCTGGACATGTACCAGAGAAACAACTCCCATTTCAGAAATAGGAAATTCATATTTATTTACTATGAAGTGGACTAGGTCATCTTAAAATTAACCAATGAAGTAAAACCAACAAAAATAGTGCCATAGGATTCAAGTGTGATTGATTGGTTGCAGCTGCTTTAAAAACAGGTTCTTCTTCAAAACATGGGGTTTTTTCTTCAAGGAAAAAAAAACCAAAATCATGAAGGTAAGATTATCCCTTATTTGATGTTAAAAAAAAAAAATAGTTCACTGTAATCATTTTTCTTCATCTCACTAATGAGTAAGTCAAATTCCTTTCAGGGACAGATTAGACTTTCTCATAATGTGACACACTCTGGAATGCTATTAATGTTCTGTGCTGTGCATACAGTGTTCATTTTGAGCTACCTGTATGCTGTTTCCAGCACTTTAAATGATTACATAGTAGGTATGTGTTTATATATAGCATGTAATCATCTCAAATGCTAGGATTGCAATCTGAATAGATAATAAGAAATAAACTTTACTTTTGATTACATAGGTTTGTGGTTAATTGTTTGAACTTTGGTAAATGAAAGAGACTTAATTAGTTTTTAAAAAAAAACAAATCCTGAAAATGGGCTGTTATTATTTAAGGTTAATATATATTTTATGGCTTTTATGTGCAGAGTATAGCACTTTTTGGGGTTTTGTTTCATTTTTTTATTCAGTTTGGTTTATTACTTTATTCATTGATTTCCCATAATAATGTTTGTGCTTATATACTGCCTTTCAGCTGAGGCTCATAAAGTACTTTACAAACATTAATATATTTTTCTCACCACTTTTATTTACATTGCCCTTCTAATGAAACTATCATAAACTAGCTGTATATAAATTACACTGAAGTAGCAACAGAAGTAGAAGACAGAACGTGCACCAGAAAAAAAAAGACAAAAAAAAAAGACAAAAAAAAAAAGACAAAAAAAAAAGACAAAAAAAAAGACAAAAAAAAAAGACAAAAAAAAAAGACAAAAAAAAAAAAAGACAAAAAAAAAAAAGACCAAAAAAAAAAAAGACAAAAAAAAAAAAGACAAAAAAAAAAAAAAGACCGGAATGAAAGCCCAAAAAGCTACATCCCAGGTAGCTGTTCCAACTTCTAGTCTGCCCTCCCTGATGAGACGTAGGATTGTGGACTGAGTCAACTACACAGCGATCACTCAGACATTAGTCTAACCTGTTCTTAAAAATTTCCAGTTATGGAGATTGTCTGGGGAGAGTACAGAAACTATTCTCACACTGAACTACCCGTATTGTTAGAAACTTTTTCTTAATGTCTAATCTAAATTGGTTGCTCAAATCGAGTTTAGCTCATTACTTCATGACTTATTCACTTGGACATGGAGAAAAATTATGCCCTATCTTTGCACAGTGTCTTCTGAATTTGAAGGCAATTACCATGTAGCACCTTGGTCATCTTTTCTCTTCAGATGAAATAACACCAGTTCATTAAATCTTCACTAGTACAGTCCTTATCATTGCCTTACACTTGCCATTCTCCAGTCTCATCCTCCACGAAGCGTAGTGTTGAAAACGGACATAGGATTTCACCAGGGTGCCTTCACTTACCCTGCAGGGCGTGTTTCTTCATGTGCACCCAGGGGGTGCTTGTATTTTGCACAACAGCTTGACAGCGTTTAAGTGTTTCCACTAGTGATGCTCAGTAAGACCCCAGATCTTCCCCTGCAGATCAGCCACCCGGCTTGTTCTGAACTGGCACAGCTGGTTATCGTTGTAAAAGTTCAGCACCTCATATTTGCCCTTATTCAAGTCCACTCTGTTTTTCAGACTGTTTCTCTAAACTATCAAGTTATTTGAAATTTTTTCTTAATTTTGCAACAAGCCTGAAGCTGCCTAGGGTGGTATTGTCTGCATATTTACTAAGCATAGCCTTTGTTTCATCATCCAAGTTAATGATGAAAATGTTCAGTTCTGCTGCAAAGAGTACACAGGATCCTGCTTGATAGTTTGGCAGTGAATCGTTAAGAACCTCTCTGTAAATGTGGCTTTCCAGACGGTCTTGTATCAACCTTAGGGCAGTTTAATTACAGACATGCTTTCTCCAGTTTACTTTTGAAGCTGCCATGTTATGCTGACAAAGGTCAAAGTACACAACACTGACTAGTTCTACTATAGCTGCTCTATTCTTTCATAGAAAAAAGTTGGTTTGAAACTCAGATAATATACCCTTGACAGATCTTTGTTGCTTCACACTTTCTTGGGTTGTTTTTGTTTTGGTTTGCATTTGGGTTTTTTTCCTTAGGAACAATTTGATTGCTTCCTCAGTATTTTTTTCTGGGAAGGCTGACTAGTCTTTAATTTCTCTGATTCCCCCCCCCCTTTTTTTTCAGGGTCTGGGACTACATAAGTCCTCCACACTTTCTCAAAGATAACCTTTAATGTCTCCATTTGATTCACCTGATTCTTAGCTTCCCAGTGAAGAGAGACCAAGTCCAATGAATTTAAAAAATGGAACCTTGCTCAGTTGTCTCTGATGATTTCTCCCCCCCAAATCCTGCCTTTTTGCCACTGGTAATGTGCAGCTGATCTTCCTACTGACAGTTGAACTCTGATCCATTAAATAAAAAAAATTTTTAAAAAAAAAAGTGGTATGAAGTATGTTAGCTTTCTCAGTGGTCCCTATCAATAAAATTGCTATCTAAAACAGTAGACCAGCACTCTCCATCATCATTGATACTCTCTATATTCCTTCCTGGTGCGTCTTATTTTGTGCCCTAATAAAAAGGCTGACTACTGCAATAACCAGAATAAACTCCTGCAGAATGCCACTCAATACGTCCTTCTACTTTTATCTTACATGGTACAATATATCATTATTAAACCATTCTTATCAGCATAAAGGGCTATTTGTAAGACAAAAAACCTTTCAGCATCTTCATATTCCTTCCAATTCTTGTATGAGATTGTTACAGAAATATAGATTTGACAGGAGTCTCAAGCAGTTTCCATAAAAAGTTCTTTAACCACAGGCACTCACCACTGTCATTCTGCTTAATATTTAATACATTTCACCTACAGGGTTATAATATATATGGTGGTGACGTAACACTTGACATCAGAAGAGTTCAAAACACTTTCCACACTGAACTTTTTAATACAGCAAAAGTAAGTAAAGTGACTTTCCTGAGGTTGCCCAGCAAGTTATTGGCTGAGCCAAGAACGCAGTCCAGATCTCCCAAATCCCAGGCCAGTGCTCCATCATTATGCCATCCAGCCTCCCATATTATTAATGCTCAGCCTAAATATATTCTTGTAGCAATTGATTTAATGCTATTAGTTTCAGACAGCTAATTCAAAGCTCCTTTAGCTATCCAGCCTCCAGGGTTTCGCTGGAACAAAGAACTTCAGGACTGATCCAGAAAATAACATTAAAACTTTTTCTGGAAGCCTAGCTACTTTTTTTAGTTGGAAAGTTATTTCAAAGGGAAACTATCACCTAATTCTAAATCCACTGAAAATCAGATGGAAAGATTACATTTAACTGAGTATGTTTGTGATCAAGCCCACAATGTTTTTCTGCATTTCATTTTCAGACTATAATATTCAATAAAGATGTATGGTAGCAATTAATGGGATGAAGTCAAGATAATGATCACGACACATGAAAAGAGAATTAAGTAAAAAATCCTTAGGGTTTTAAAGAGATAATTGGGGTGGGTGGAAGTGGGGGCTGCAGAAAAATTACATTCATCCGCCACCTCTTGGGCATAAGAGCAGATAAAGGTTCTGTGTGAATAATAGACCAGATTAGAACAACAACAAAAGGGAGATAAAGTATCTTCACATAAAGACATGAAAAGGATTTCGGAGTGCCTCAGTCCTTTGGGAATGCCTAGAAGGGTTCAGTTCAAAGACCTCTGAAGATGGCAGAAAAGTTGGAGAGCTCAAAGAAAGTTACATATTCATTAGTCATGTGTGAAAGAGTGCAGGGGAATCAGGACAGTTAGAAAAATACATGCTAAGAGAAAGATCAAGAAAAGGTACAGAAAACCTCATCTCAAATAAGCCACGTAGTCTTCTATGCTTTTGTTTTTCATAATCTGTTGTGTTGAGCTAGGTGGAAGAGCAGAAGGTAAATACACTTTTCAATCTAGTATCTCGGATCTGTACATAGCTTTTCTCACTCATCCGGCTTTCTCCGTGGCATAGTTTCAAGTTGCTGTAGCTTTCAGAAAGCTCTGCTTATGCTGTGTGTTCTCCATTATTTGTGTATCAAATAATGGAATATCATCTTCTTTCCATTTACGCTCAAAGGACATTTGTTTTTCTTGTACAGTTAGCCTTGTTTGTAGTCTTTGAATCAGACCTTATTCTTTATAGTGATTTTTAATTGCCATTATATAACAATGCCAATTACTAGGTTTATGTCAATGAAATCTACCATATGTTTTACAATTTAGAATAACTTATTTTTATTATCTTTGCTCCAATGTGGATGTCAGTGTTCTTTACAGCAACTGTGGCAATGTAATAGCTTCTGTTTTCTACAGCTGGATACATTAAGAGAATGCCTTGTGCTTCAAATACTCTAATGTGTACACAGATAAAACATAAAATACAAAATCAATTATTCAAAGAGAAAATTTTAAAATTGCAATAATGTAGACTGGAAAAAATAATATTTTATCAGTTCTAAGCAGAAACAGCCCTGAACAAAAGAAAAAAAAATCAAATTTAATTATACCAAAATTTTCAGCATGTTGATACCAGATTTATTACAGAGATATAGACAGGCTAAACATCTGAATTTTATTTTTTGTTCAGATTCAGTGTCCTCTGGCCATTTGTGATGTTTCTTGCAATTTTTCTGCAGTCTTTCAAAGGAAAAGGATACACAAATCTCTCCCAAAGTTTTTATAAATATAAACATAAAATACATTGATTTTGTGTATTTATTCCTTAGTTTAATATGTCCTAGTAATGTCAGCCAGGTAAAAGATAAAATGTAAAAAAAAAAACGTAGTCCTAGTTCTGCAGACTTCAAGATCTTTTATTATTGTTGCAATTGATTTTTTAAAAAATGTTTAAATAGTTAAGAAACTAAATTTTAAAAGGTTGCTATTCATCTGAATTTTCACAAACATTATAAACAGCAAATAAATAATTATATAGATGACATTGTTAATCCCATTTTCATCAGCTGGTTAATGTTAGTGTATGAAGTTGTATCTTCAGAGTCTAATTTACTTTTTACCCTATTTACTCCCATATCTGGCATCCTTTTCTCTCATTATCTCCTTCTGTGTAAAGGAAACCTTGAGAAAAAAAAGACCCTAATTTCCTTGTGAGCTGAGCTCAGCAATGAACCCGTTATTCTAGTAACTGATATTTTGTGGTTCTGTCCTGATTGCTAGGTTGCCTACCAAAAGATTATCTATTTTTAAAAAAGCTCTTTATAATTTCAAATAGTAATTGAAGCACTTAAAACTTATTTAAGTCCGAACCGTACATCTTCCTTTCACCTAAATAGTAAAACTCTTTTTCATTTGGCCATCAAATCATTGATTTAAGTAATACTAATTTTAATTAATTTTAATTCTTATTAACAAAAGCCATACCATCAGGTTATGTTTCTGAGGCCAAACACTGATTCAATGATCAGATCTTGTGCAGGTGGATTCTTGTTCCCATTCACAGCGTGTTGATGGGCATGAATGGAAGTTCCTATCATTGCAATTTCATTATTTAGAATTGCTCAATGGGTAGGCACAGTGCAATTGCATTTCAGGCGCTGGGTTGAACCTTTATAAAAAATTCACATATCCTAGGAAATTCCTAGGACAATTGACTATTTCAGTCAGAGGTACTCTGATAATGCATTATGTCATTTGCATTAAAAAAATAATCAATGATTCAAAGAAAAAGCTTAAGAATTGCAATAATGTAGAAAGGAAAAATAATACTTTATCAGTTCTAAGCAGAAATAGCCCTGAACAAAAGAAAAACCACTCAATTTCATCCTACCAAATTTTCAGCATATTGATATCAGATTTTTACATGGATATAGACAGACTAAACATCTGAATTTTCCTTTGCATTCAGATTCAGTGTCCACCAAGCATGATGTATCATATCTCTGAATACATTAGTGTCTTGGAAGAATAACTGGGGCTTTGAAATGGCACATCTTAGAGATGGAATATTTAGAGAAACAGTAGATTTAACTAAAAAAATTCTCATTCTGTTTTGTACAACAAAGACCACTGTAGTTACCCGTGTACCCAAGCTGAGATTGAAATATACTTTTATGTACATAAGCATATATAAGGTTTATACAAATATACTTTTTATAAAGTATATACAAGTATATTTTAAATATACTTGTCATGACAAAGCAGGAAAGAAAAGCCTGTGACTCACATTTAGGCTGTTCGGCAGGTTTACATCTCAAGTCATTCACAGGAGATTTTTATCTGTAGGCAGAAAACAAACACCTCTCAATACAAATCTCATGTGATTGATATTTTAGTGCCAGAACTTGAGCTCTGAATCTTCAGTAAATTGCTCATCCCACATATAATATGTTACTGTGTATATATCTGCCGTGAACCCCGTTGAGTCCACTGCTGCTCGTTTTACATCAGACTATCACCATACTGGTCTCAAATCACAGCAGTCAAAACATCTGCTTCATGCACTCAACTGCCAGGTCTGAACTTGGAGTACTTGAAGAAAACCATTATAAATCTCACGCCCAGTAATTTGCAGCATTTCATCACCATCCACTAGTCACTGCTCATATTGCAGCAGTCCAGTCCTTCAAGCCTTATTCCTTGCGATTTCTACTGGTAGCCCATCAGGAGCCTAACCTGCGTCACCGCCTCTGTCAGCAATATGTGACTACGTAAGCATTGCTTATGCCCCAGCCAAGAAAAGATAAAAATTTTAAGGAACCTACTTTTTCTTTCCTAAAACTATATGGTATCTCCTAACTGTGTTTCCTAGTTCTCTGTAGTTGTATTTTCTGAATCAGATTCCAGCAAAAGCATCAAATTAAATAGTTCTATCAGACTTGACAGTAGGATTTCTAACCACCCGTTTTGTTTGCTTTGTCATTTTTCACCTTCAATAATGAGAAGCAAAAGCTAGGGAATGTCACTTTTATTGCCTTTTTGGACAACAGTAGCTCCGGGATGGAGACTAAAACTCAGAAAAACAGCTGCAGTTGCTCGCACACTAAAGCATATTGCCTGTGCTATATTCCGATTAAAGACAGGTGTGCTTTTCTGTATTAGCTTTGTTAGTGCTGAGTTGCTGTCTTCTCTTAGCCCAGGGCAAACCTCATGGTTTTAACAGTTTTCAGAGAAGTGCATTTTGCCCTTCACCTGAATAAAATTCAAGCCTTCTTTCACCCTCCAGCACTGACTGTCATGCTAAAACCCATGCAAAGACATAGGTATATACTAACTTGAGCTGAAAATAGGTGGCTATGAGGTAGCAAAAGCTTTTTGTGCCATAGGTGGGTTTGGACATTTTCCCTTTGCATTGGTCATGCTTCCTCTGTGTGCTAACCTACCTGTAAGAAGTTGTTTAAGGGTTTCTTCAACTGCTCTGTGCTAATGCAAAATTTATATTACATCAGGCTGATGTTTCCCATCTAAGTGGAGCTGAGTCTAGTGCTTATAGACTAAAAAGCCTAAAATAGCCAGGAAATATTTATTTTCTTTTCTGAAATTTTTCTGTGGGTCAAACTTATGAAATGGTCCTGAGAGAATTCAGTGCATCTGAATTCAATTTTTCAAATATCCTTTCAAACAGCAAGCCATCACATAACTATAGATACCTACACTTCTGCATCAAGAACTGTGTTGTATGAACATGAATTGTTTATTTCTACAAAGCTGAAAGTTGGTAGCATCAGCATTTTGAAAGGATTGATGAAAGCAAAATGATGACAAACTTTTTATGGAAGTATCTAAAGAACCACTGAAAAGAAAAAAGTTGAAACTACCTTTCTCTTTTGAAACTGGCATTTCTCAATGCCATACATCTATTCAGCAATTGAAAATATAATGATAGTAGAAAGTTTCCTTTACAAATTACCACAGCATTTTTTCTACTAGAACTTCCTTATCAGGTAAAGCTACAGAAATGTTAGGATTATACTGGTTGAAATATCTTTACCATCTTCCCAAAAACACAACTCTTACACTACTTACCATCATAATTATCTTTGGCCAAACACAGTGAAAAGACACATATATACCAGGAGGACAAAACGGTGGTATTTGATGGTATTTCAGATATGCTTGCCATTAACAGCCGACTGGGTGGGGTTTGTTTCTTTAGATGAACTTTCACAAAACACACACTTTCTAATACTAAGTCTGGAGCCTATAAATCTATGAGAGAAATCTTAACTCAGGCATGTACACTTTCTTTAAAAAACCAAATAAACGAACAAACAAAAAACAAACAAAAAAAAAAAAAACAAAACCCAAACAAAAAACCCCCCACAACTTTAAAAGAATTTTGCTTATTATTGCTACACTCTCTATTGGCAGCTTCTGATAGCCCAATAGTAATCTTATTGAACCAGAATTGATTTGTTCATAAAATCCAGGACAGTCTCACACAACTAATGAAGTAGCTGATGCTTATTCTAGTACAAACAGAAGTTTTTACATGGGGCATCACGAAAAGTTTATGAATTCACTGAGGTTGAAGAGAAGACAAGAGAACAAGAGATAAACATTAAAATTCACATAAATTAGATAAACTTTTCTCATGTATGAATGAAGGCAACTTCCTGAGAACTCTCAAATCTGTTTCATAGCATTAGCACTTCATAAGAAGTCTCAGAATTCTGTTTCCACTTCATTTCAAAATATATCCCCAACAGAGCATCTCCCCAGGTAAACACCACACTGATTTTATCAGTAAAAAGTACCAGCCAAAAAGAAAAAAAAAAAAAGTCTTGAAATATTCTTCTCCATTGACAGCTGAACAATTTGTTTCAATTTGTATTGACAAATATTTTACCATGACAGGTATTTTTAAAGCTAAATCAAGGCCTGACCTCACTATCTGCAAATGCAATATACATTTGCAAACTAAATTATGAAAGCAAAATTCAGTAACTGCATCTCCAAGTGCCTGATTCACTCTTTGATACTTAGAAAAAAACCTAAGATTTGTCAAGACAAGTGTAAAACTGTGGGCAAAACATTAACTCACATGAAGAAAGTCATTATTCTTCTGAATATTTTCTCCTTACCTGACAAGTCAGTCCAAAGATTTAATCCCCAAACAGCGGGCCATCTTACATATAATTGCTAACATTAACTCCAGTGTTAATACCAAAGTCTGTAACGTGATAGATTTAAGGTCGTAAGACATATTCATACCTTTTTGGTTAAACAATAGATTGGAGCATGCAAGGTTATGACATTTGTTATTTTTGGCAAAGGTTTATAAAGGTTTGCTATGTGCAGTGAATTAAAATGCAAATCTCCTTAGTATAATAAAGGCACATGGACACAGTGCTGAAAATTTATCCAAAGTATAAAAATAAGTGAATAAATGGTTGCATTCTTAACATATTCACTAACTTTTATGCTTCTAATTTACTATTCTCATCCATCCTATTGCTAGAGGAATCATTTAGTAAAAGTTTATTTCATAGTGAAGACCAAAACTATTAAGGAAGGAAGCAATTCTTTCCACTACTTTGAAAGACAAGAGCTTGACATGCTGTGTATACTGCCTGAATTTAAAGATATTTAGTTTGTCTTTCAAAGGAAGATTGTGACAAAGCTGTCTTAACGTAACCCATCTTTCAATCACAAGTTATAATAATCATGAGATACAATATTCCTGGCCTGTGTCTACTGTCTTTATTTAATATAAAATGCATCAGTCAGCCATGTCAGAAAAATTTGACTCCAGCTCCCATTTGTCTGCAATATCAAATCATCTGGTAATGCAAATAAAAACACAACACATCACAACTTGTAGCTCAAGCTTCAGACTGCAGAATAATGGTATGAAATAATAACTGACACATTTAAGTTTAGGATAGTTCCAAAAATAGTTAATGCTGCATACCGTAAAGAAATATTAATAGAACAGGCCACTTAAAGATCAGAGCACCTGTGCTTTTTATCACTACAATTCGGCATTATATACTTGCATATCAATGAAATACGTCACCTAAGACATAGTGCTGTTTTCTCATATGGAAACAGTCTTTTTCATTTAATTTAAACTGCAGTTCAACTCTTTGGGGTGTAATGGTAAAAACTGCTTACCTTTGTACAGATTTATTTCTATGTCCAGTTATAGCTGATATTTTACTTGGTTAAATCTCTTCTTTTCCCCTCCTCATGCCATTTTTACTCTTACAAGCACAGACCCAGTAGAGCAAGGAGCATGTGAGCAGGGCACTTGTCACCAGAGCCATCAAAGCTGTTTACTATGATCAGAGTAATTATATTATTATCCATGTTAGTTCATTAACGATGAATGATGCAAAAGGAGCAAACAACTGAGTTGGGCTCCCGGATCTCCATTTGAATTTCCATTAAGGCAGCAAACAGTTCTGTGAACAGTAAAACTGCTGAAAGTGTGTCCCTGGGGATTTATGCTTTGTGGTTCAACTACCGGTTGTCCAAAAGTGCCAATTCTCATTGAGCTTCCTCAGTGAGAAACAGTTTGAGAGAGTATTTCTGTGTGGATGCTCTGGTGTCTAATAAGAGCCGAGCTGCCAATAAACTCTCTCATGTATTTGGATTCCTGTTTTCATTGAACATGCAGCATTTTGGAGGCAACATAAAAATTACAGAACTATAACATGCCTTACAAATTATCTTTTTGTAGCTGATACTACATAAAAGAACAAGCTTTACTAATACAGCATCCGTACACTGCAGAATCCCCCACTCTTTCCAGTTCTTTCTAAAATAACATCTTATATAAGACAAGTCAAATGCTTTCACTGGCAGTCGGGAATTTGGGGAAGACATTTTGAACTCATAAAAGTATAACAGCATTTAATTAGAAATTACAACGTACACCTTAAACAGTCAAATATTCAACAAATTATTTTGTTCGTTTCATTAAATATTTCAATAAATGTTTATTTCCTGCAACTAGTGTATCTGATTTTAATTCTCACACCTATAAAACACAGTCCAGCCAAAGTGAACATTATCTATGTGATTTCCCAGTAATTCACAATAAGACTGATGTAATAATTGAATTTTTTTTAAGCAATTATGTTTAAGCTACACGCATATGAAGCTTTTGTAATGAAGTGTAAGAGCTCATAATCAGTTCTTTTCCACAGAAACATGGAAAATAGCTGCTCTTAAGAATATAAGGAGATAAAAAATCAGGTAGAGCAGGTCCTTGCTGAAAGCTGATCACATGTATGCATTTTTGCCACAAAAAAAATCATATCAATCACTCAGAAAAATGACCAATAGAATAGCATATTTTCATCAATTGAACTACAAAACTGCAGGACAGACATAAAAAAGCTGATGTCCTGGCAATGACTGTATGTCTTATTCATTTACAATTTTGAATCACTTTGGACTCTTCGGTGCTAATTTGCATAATATAAGCACAAAAACATTCTCCAACAGTTACTCAGACCAAAACGCCTTGGTGGACTTATTCCTAAAATGTACCTCTGAAAGTGAGACTCTCGCTCTCCACAAAGTGTCAAGTGGATTCTGATGATGCAATATGAGCCTTTGTTGACAATTTCATTTCCAATATGTTGTCACTGTTGGCAGAATGAAAACAATTTCCCACTCATGTTAGATCCTCCTATTGTCTTCCGAAGAACTTAAAAATAACTAGAGAACATTTTATATGTTTGAAGTAACATTTCACTGAGTTATGAACATTAATGACAATATTAACTTAAAATGTCAATACATACATATACATGAAGGTACGTGTATACATATTTTTATGTGTAAAATTTACACACCTACAAGGGTGAATGACTAAAAATTACATACATATGCATATAAATATATAGACCTCACACATATAGGCATAGTTTTCCTCCACAGCTAGAACACCAACATGCAATAAATCCATTTATAATCATCCACCAAGCACAAGAAAAGTTTCCCATAAATGTTGTCATTTGACCTATTCAGAAAAAGTCACCAAAAGGCCATCGATCTCTCATTGGATTTTGATTACACACACTTTGAACCAAGGATCTTTACATTTACTGCTCTCGTTTATCACAGAATGTTGATTACAAGAAACATCCAAATTCTGACATTTCAAAGGTCAGTTTGCAGTTTTTAAAAATTCCCCTCCATTATTCATTTTACTGCATGCTCTGTTCCACAGGTAATCCATTAGAAACACAAGTTTACTTCTTGATCTAAATAATTTATATCAAAAGCTCAGGTTTGAGTGGAATTAAAAAAAATACTAAAATGAAAGAAAACTGATTATGCTAGTTATTCATCAGGGGAAAACATTTTGCTCAAGATAAACATCTTCAAGTTTATATAGATGTAGGGGTGGTTGACGGGTATTTTTGGAGGAAGGGGGGTGCTGGTGTCTTTACTAATTATATGCTAGATAAAGGTGTGATACCAAACTTGAAAACAAGTGGTGTGTATAGTTTTAATTTCTGAGTTACCACATTGCCACGCATAATGTCAGTAGCATTACATCTCCCCAGATTCCTTGAGTTCTTCAAGTTCATGCTTAGGCGACACGGCAGGCATGTCTAATCAGCTCCTACATTCTGTTTCAACATTTCAGTGAAACACATTATCTTATTAAATGCTTATAAAATAAATGTCTTCTCCCACACATTTTAGTTATTTCAACTATAATGAATGCCGTGGATTACACAGGAAAAATATAGAACTTATCCAAAATCTTAATTTGGTGTTCTGTTGCAATAATAAAGTGAAATAAATTTTGATAGTTCTGAGCATTAACATGATAATTTATCAGGAAAGGGGAACACTCATCTCTGATTTATTTGTTTCTTAAAGAGACAGAAAGCTATTTGCTTCCCTTACCAATACTAATTCTGGGAACCTTGTAGGAAGATATTTCTAATTGAACTTGAAAAACTCACAGGTGTACATCTTCACATAGACACAGCGACCCGTAAAAGGATATTAGAATGTGAATGGCTTTTTATGTGCCTTATCAACTATTATTCAATATGCGCAAATACCACTAAGTGCATTTGCGGGATCACCTCTAGGCTTTCCCTTCCCCCCCCCCGCCACTAACCTACCTGCCCTGGGATTTTGCCACAAAATTATATTGCCCTTTTAATTAACTACGGATACTTAACTTCAAGAGAAAGACTGGTAATTTCTGAAGTGGTAGGTGCCTCGCTCCATAACTACTTCACATAGATGAACCCTGTACAGCTGTTGACCTCAGCGGCCCTGTTTGTAACGTCTCTTTTATGTAAGTGGCTCAGACCAAACCTGGTGAGCTCCACTGACCTGCGTTAACCAGGCGTTTGTATGCATCTCAGCAGGTATCAACCTGTTAGAAGAAAAGCTATGGGACTGGGGTAGAAATACACCATTCTTAAACTTTCTAAGTAACAAAACATGAAACCTAACAACCTGCCTCACAAAATTGTGTTCAGGAATCCTAAAGCATGTTTTCTGGTGCACACTTTCATAGGTTGAGTTGACCTGTGGTGTTACATCTTGACTTTATTTGGAGAATTACAAATGCAAATATTTATGATTATTTATATTAATAATATAATTATTGCATAATTATACACTGAGGTATATTTTGATAGAGACTATATGGGATATCAGGGCTTTGCATAATGCAGTGTTGCAGAGTAATGATATAGTTAATCCAGAATAGCTGAACAAATAAAATCAATCTTATAACTCTAGTATTGCCCCAGGACCACAATAACATATGCCTTTTCCCTTCAGAATATTTGGTCAGTGCACTTTAAAATGCATAACATAGATATGCTCAGGACTGGTGTTACGACTTTTTGTGTAGGAAACAGTTTCTGTATCAACATGTCGTACTGGCTGCCATTCCTGAAAGCTATTTTTATTTGATTGCAACACGCACAGTTGAGGTCCAGAATCACTAAAATCTCTCAGCTGTTTTAATGCCATAAAAGATGGTAAGAACCATGAAGTGCCATGACCAAAAAGTGTATAAACTGGTGCTTCTGAACATAGAGACTCACAGATGCAGGATCAGACCTTTGATGTACCCATGTAACTTGTCTACTACAAGGCATGGAAGAAATCTCCCCGCATTAGTGAATTCCTACATGTTAAAGATCAAAATGAAAAAGAAAAAAAAAAAAAAAATCATGTGCTTTCTATCCCCACAGCCCAGACATTTTTAACTTGTATTTTTTTAGAGAGCTACAGGATGTCAGATGGCTGCTCTTCTTTAAACCAAGAATTGAACTGGTCCCTCGGGTCGTTCAGATTTGAGAAATGAAAAAAAACACTTTTAAATCACTTCCTTCTCCATCTTTTCTATGCCCTGCACTGATTGTGGGTTTTCCGGCTTCGTAATTCAAATGAAAGAACAGAGAATTCTAAGCCACAGCTGGCACAATATCATACTCCATTTCATTAGTCTTTTTAATACAGATTAATAATATTCTCTCATGTTTTGATGGGATGATCACACTTCCTTATGCATCACGAGAAGCACTTTCTCTAGACTACATTCCAACTAGTGCTGTAGGATCATCCAGGAAGAGCTGTTAGGAGTTCTTTTATGTCTGTGTTTGATAGACATAGGGTAAGTACACAGCAACATAACAGGGAGACCACGTGCTATTCTTTTCTCCCATAAACTATCCTTTGCTTTTCTCCTGCGCTGAACCATGCAGCCCAGCTCAGCACACCGAGATGCAGGGAACAGACACATTAGGGAGGAGATGAAAAAACTGACAGAAGGTACATTTTCCACCGGCAGGTAACATTTTATCCACAGAGATTACCCAAGGTGTACTTTACACGCAGTATTTTCTCAATCCTCATTCAGAAATATTTAGGATTTTGTAGTGTTCGCAATGTTGCTTAGATTGCTGTTAATCTTAGCAATATAAACAAAGTTAGGCAAACACTAATGAGCTATACCTTTGTTACAGTGCACATCTGAGCAATGTATGTATTTACAGCATTACAGCTTTTAATTATGCATTAGATTGAGTAGTCTGGATTTTCTCGCAGCACCTTGATACTCTATGAAAAGTTAACTTTAGAATTGAATGGGGCAGCTATATTTTGCCTGAACTAATTTGCCATGTTAAATGTAATTGAGCAACTGGAACATTTCCTACATCTAATATTCTTAGGAGAATTACAAATCCAAACTACCTGAATGGGCTGTTCAACACTCACCACAATAGCATAATGCAATTCTTTTTATGTCCCTTAACTCAGTCCACTTCATAAAGTGAATTAATTTGTGCTGTAGATATATCAACTGTTTTGCATTGCATTTGACATGAAAACTATTGTTAGCTGAGTAACATTTTCCTATTGCTGAAATGTACTTATGTACTAAACCGGTTTTAAAGTTTTTTCATTAGCATGTTTAATAGGTACTGGCTTTGATCTCAGATATCTACAGCAGAAGGAGTTCTTTGGAACACCATGCCTCAGAAGATGTATTACAGACTAAAGCAGAACAGACACCTCAGTGTCAGCTATAAAGGGAAGAAAGGAAAGCATGCAATGTTAGAAAAAGGATGATGTGCTCCAAAAATACAATGCTGTCTAACTGAGCTATCTGTTTTCCTTGTTCTGTTTCATAGTTTCATATAGTTCAATTTCACCATTATTACAATTAATTGAGTTGGGACAATTTTAAAGCCATGTAGGTACTTTCAAGATACACAGCTGTATGATACAACCAACTAAAGATGGAACAAAAATCCCAGTTCTCCAAATAGATACAGCATAGGTCTCAACAGAAGTACAAGTCACTACCAGTTGTACAAAACCTCAAATCTGAGTTCAGCTAAACAGTGGAAAGTCTGAATCCGAACCCAATTACTGAAAGGCTAATTTACCTCCATTTCCCTCTGCTACAGAATCATGCAGTGAAACTAGCTACACTGAAAACTGACTATACAGAAAGACGTATTTTCATATTCAATGGGGTGTCCTCCATTTCTCTATTCAGAACAGAGTTTCTGATGACTTATGAAAACCACATTTTATTTTCAAACAGCAGTAAGTACTGCTGAGATAATATCCTCAAGAAGAAGGAATGGGCTAGACCCTCGGGAACATAATTTATTTGTACAGTTTTCAACCCCCTTACTTGTCTAATAAAATCCCTTTTTTAAAGCATATATATAAATGTAGACACTTTAGTAAGCTTTTTTACAATCCATGATGGGCCAAAGCTCTCAGGAAACCTTAATTCCCTGATACAAGCAGAGAATTTGGCCTAATGTTATCACAAAGAAGAGTTTAGCATGAACTATTCAGTATTATAAAAGTTGCTGGCAGTTTATAGACACAACCTATGTATTGTAATTCCAGGGTTGTTTTGTTTTGAAAAAAGGTCTAACTTCTTATAACCACTCCAACTGATTGTATTCCTTTCACAATGGCCTTTATTTAAAATAGCACAACCAAATATGCCCTATTAGAGAAGGAAAAAAGTTCTAATTTCCAAAATTCCTCTTTGCCATAAATGAAGTCCTCATAAGAACTTTCTGATCAGAAGTCATATGCTTAAAGTCCATTCTTCATAGCCAGAAGTCTGTATATAATTCTCTAATTGCACTTAACGGACTGCTTCAGGACATGACAGGTATATGCAGGAGTTAAATTCAGTGAAAATCCTACATGCTACTTGGGTTTAGTTCAAAACTTTTTTTTTTTTAATTGGAGAATAGGAACTTTTTGGACTGGTTCAATATTTCTTGTGTTAATAAGCATTTTTGAGGCAGGTACACCCCCACACACTGCTCTATATACAATAGAGAACTCACATGCGTTAACAGAACTTGCCAACTATCAGTTTAGCCAAGATATTAGCACTGTTTGTACCAATGAACACTGAGTGTCAGCATTAGATAAAGCACTTAAGAGATTATTGTGGAGGATAGTCTTTCATGATGCTGAAAGCAGACAGATTAGAAGACTGAGCATATCTTTCAAACTCAACCACTGTGTAACTATGCTTTTATCTATTGTACACTCTCCTT
Source organism: Aquila spilogaster (assembly GCA_024606505.1). Lineage (NCBI taxonomy): Eukaryota > Metazoa > Chordata > Aves > Accipitriformes > Accipitridae > Aquila > Aquila spilogaster. Next base: position 19,985,491 of record JANHGO010000071.1, on the reverse strand, counting down.
ATACATTTTCTTTTTACAGTTTTTTATCTTGTGCAGCAGACAGAAAAAGCTTGGAAAAAAAAGAATCAAGCTGAGGCCAAAGATGGTTGAGCTTTGAAAAATTAGATGATTTTGGTTCCAGCGAAGGTAATTCCAAAATTGTCTTTAATGGATCTACAATTTCAGAATTTAAGTACCTAAGACATTGGAAACACTCACGGACTTAATTTGAACTTCATGGTGGTGTTTGAATCTGTGCTGGAAATCTTTTTGAGAACAGAATCTATCTGCCCTCCTACTTTTTATTAAGCCAGAAACATTGTCAGAATTGCTTTTTTAGTGATCCTTAGGAAACTATTCCTTCAATAAAATGGTAAGTTCTAGGCACTAGTAGCCCAAGAGTTAATTCAGCTGACTATTGCTCACTACATGACTCGATTTCAGCATCTAACCAGGAAAATCACAATTGCTTTGTCACTGAGACAGGGTTTACTTCTGAAAGGCCAGCAAGAATTTCATAACCAACACACCCAATTTCAGAAGAGTACAAAGAGAAAGATCAGATTATGCATAAAGACAAGATTGCCCACAAGCTTCATAAGCTTTTCATGTTGTGCTTGCAGTCTTTGTTAAGCAAGAGGACAAGAAAAAGGAAGTCCAACCACATACAATTACATGGTCATGCAACACAATCAGGCTTGCAGCAGTACCTGTGCTTCATGTCTGCCTGTTGATACCGGTGTAATTTTTAAACATGAGCTGTGAAAAACTGCTTAATGGCAGGTTAATTTCATTTATTCTTATGCAGCCTGCTATTGTAAAGGAATAGCAGTAGGCCTGAAGTCAGAAGGGTGACTTAAATTACCTTCTTTTTATGCATTTTGTCTATTTTTTTTCTAGTTGGAGAGCTGTGGTATTTCTTGTGCTTCAGCCTTGTTACACTCTTCACTGAATATAGAAGTCTATATTCAGATATCCCAAGAACAAGGCATACTGTGCACTTTCATCATAAGGCCATCTCCAATACAAGGTGTCTATATACTTTGGCTTTCAATTCTATTAAAGTTTATAATAAACAACCCTCTATAACATCTCCTCACAGTGGGAAGAAAATTACTGAGCTCAGCAGAGCTGTTTTCGGGAGATGGTGTGCGTACATAAACCAGCTATGCTGAGCAGAGTGTCTCATACGTTTGCAGCTCTTGACCGTTTCAAGGGTACTCATGGGCTGCAGTACCACTATTTTCCATTTTCACTAAAGTAATTGACACAAGAAGAGAATCACGTTGTGCCACTTGCTGTTCTCACAGCCTTTGTCTGAAAAATAAAGACTCAGGAGTACAGTATCTCATTTGTCAGGAAATTGGTAGAAAGGCAGTGTACTTTCAGCTTTTCCCATATTCTGTAGTTTGATTCTCATCAGTTTTGATTTTTATTTTCTAAAGGCTACACAGAGAAGAGAAATGGTAATCAGAAGGAAATAAAGATTTCACACCACGAAATACCTTGCACATGAATGTATTACAACGGTCATGACCACAAAGATTGCTCTGGCAGACGGTGGGGAAAAATGAACAACAGTATTTCATGTCTCTATTTTCCTCCCTAATCGGCTTCCTTAGGAATAGTCCCTTCACCAAAATAAAAACCATTCTGTTATCAAGGAATATCATTCTACAACCATAGTTTACATTTAATGCTCAGTCTTTATATGCTGTCAAACCAAGACAGGAATGTAGTCCATTAAATTTATGAATCAGTAGTAAAATAGAGACCAAGGTACAATTAACTAACGTTCAAAATTAATAGCTAATGTATTTTTAAGTAATTTATGCTATACCAATCCAAGAAAAAAAAATTGAAATTTATTCAGATTTTATCCCCTGAATGAACCAACTGTTGAAGAGCAGAGGAACACGAGTGGCTCATGGACTGAGACTACATGGGCAAACTTTAGCCAAAATAAATGAGGCATTCATTCATACAGAAGAGGGATTTAAGATGGAAAGATGGACACAGCCTTAGGACATTGACACTGTAACAAGTAGAGCTCAATACGACGCTGATGGGACCAAATTCTAACAGTACACACATTAGCATTAGCCAAAATTAAAACCTCCATAGGATGGCCGGAGTAGCCAGTGGGCTTACTTATGCATTTGCATTTTAATTGCATTACAGGAATTGTTGCTGACTGGCATGAAACATTTGCTCTTGTGGATTGCCAGGGTGAAAGAGCAAGAAACTGGCAACACTTTTGTTTCCCCTTTTGCCTAAAAGGCCTATCGGGGTCTCTAAGACACAAAGGTCCCCTTTTACAGGAGCAGACTTAAAAACCCTACACCAGCTTACCTGAAATCCACAAAACTGACTGCACTTCTCTTCACCTTTTCTAGTCATTCCCATTGCTTGCTTGTCTCTTACTGTAGATATTTGTTTTCTTTCTTCACTGGCTCTCAGAATAATCAAGAGTGTATGGCAGCCTCCAAATATCTGCTTTCAAAGTAACCTTGAGGAGGAAAAAAAAAAAAAAGCTCTGACATTTTATGGACAAAGACACTTTTAAAACTTTCTACAATAATTTGCATTGAGCTTACTGAATCCACTGTCTCTCACATGATTGACTCATTGCTTCCCATCAGTGAGAATGATTTCCAATATTTTTCAGAAAAAAATACAATGTCAGTAGGGCGCAGTCAAACACAATGGCTGTGAATAACCTAATAGACTGAATTACTCTTGCACAATTCTCTTTGCCCTGCAAAAAGAGACATTGCGGTATCAATTAGGTTCAGTAAACATTTCATTTAAAGTAAAGAAATGGAAGAATAATCAATTACTTTGGAGTATGGTGGCAGCATAGGTAACAGTGCAACTAGGAAGAGAGAAATGGTCTGGAAAACTCATTTACATAAGAAATTGTATCATGTGACCTTTTATTAGATCTGATCCTGTAAGAGCTATCACTATGTGAATTCATAATTCTCACGAGCAATTCCTCATTTGAATAAGGGCTATTTGCAGCAAATTATTGCACTGGGCTCAATGACTCCCTAGAAAGGGTCAATGAGAACAGAAATTATAAATACAATGGACAAGTGCTGAGTACTCAGGCCCAGTGAATTTCATACCGTAGCTATATTAAGTGTTAACTTGCTACGAAAGGAAATATCTGAATGCTAACATTTACCCAAGTCTGAGTATCCTAAGTAGCTTTTGGTTTTTCATTTTGTACAAAATTACCCTTAGCAATATATCAGTAAATTGAAGATGTATACATGTATAGCCACATATTTCCAGTTCTTTCGAATGTCACAGGACTCTCAAACAATGATTATTATTAGAAGCATTGATGTACAGCTTTCCAAGAAAATTTAAGTAGAGAAGATGATGGAGATGGTAACAAATAGATATGTGCAAGGTTGGCATTGCCAGTCTTTAGCATGTGGAGGGAATAGCACAGAGATACAGAAAGAAACAAAGGTGGTAAACTGGAAAAATATTAAGGGGAAATCATGAGCTGAAGAGAGAAGGTTCAAGAGGCACGGTAGCAACAAAGAATAATTTGAAACTGATACAGATTCAAGGATACAAGATGGATGTCTTGAAGCTACCGAGGAACAAGAGCACCCGGTAACAGTGCAACGGAAACACTGTTAGCGAAGACTCCCTTTATTTTGGGGATTGTCAAAATATACCTTTTTGCAGTAATTTCCTTGAGTTTTTTTAGCATGTTATGTTGCAACATGCACAGATATTTATTCTGTGATTTCAGTGCAATCCTTGGTAGCCCACCAATAAAATTATTTTCTCTTTACAGCAATAGCATCATTCAGTGACTGCACCAACAACTTCAGCCAAAAACAGTTCTCCATACACTGCCAAATCTGAAATGCCACTGTCAATGAAGGATGAAACCAACTAGCACTGATTTGTTTCTCCGAGAGCTTGGTGTTACAACATCAAAGGGCTTTCTAATAAATGTGCCAACTTTTGAGAAAAACAGTTTTCCAGTCTTCAAAACAATTGCATGTTATAAACTTATCTTTTTCCCAATCAGACTATATTATTTTTACAATTAATCATAGTTATTAATGAGTATTTCTCAAAAAAAAAACATTAAAGCTTTGAGCATGTGTTTATAATATAGCACATACAGATAAATACAAATAATATTTGCTCTTGTTTTTAATTTTTAGATTTCAGAGCATTTGGTAATAGAAAACATCATATAGCGCTAAGGACCTTTCTTCTTGCTTTGCAGCTTGAGGGACGTTTTCATCCTCTGTTTTGTTCTGGGAAACTGCATAAAACCTTTTTTACTTTGGCTCTTTTGAGGGGAAGGACAGAGTGAATAAAGTTTTGCTCCTACAGGAATAAAGGCACATTTTCTATCACACTTCCAGCACAGAACAGTCATAGTAAGATGATTCTTAGTTTCATGGAGATACAGTATTGTATTTCCTATATTGACGATTCAGTCTTCTGTCTAAAGATCATGACGGTATTTGCCATTAACCTCTAGTTCAACTGTATGACTGTCTAAATTAAATCATATCACTAATAATCTTCCACCCCATCCTGGAATTTTATACCTGCTTGAGAAGCAACGTGCTTTGATTTTACTAAAGGTATCTGCAAATCCAGATATTAGTTAAGTTTATAAGAGTATTTCTATGTATTATATAGTCACTCTTTGTTATGTGTTCTTTTTAGCACTCAAATGAAAGCCTAAGTGGCAGATCAGTTATCCTGCAAACTCATCCAGACCAGTTTTCTGACTTCAACAGTGGCCATTAGCAAACTATTCATTAGTGGGCTAATAAATCAGGCACCATTCCTAAAAGTACCTCCTGGAGGCAGCTTTATATAATATCACTGAAGTGACAGAAAAGCACAAAATTATTATGCTTTTGAAAAGAAGATGCTATTGAAACACACAGCCCACCAAAACAGTGACAAATCTCACAGTCCAAATTTCTGTTCACGCTAGACCTGAATACAATCAATTGTCACATTAGGCTCACAGTTAGGATACCCAGGGACAGCAACTCAGCATAAGCTTTTGGGGTAACAGATGAGAAATAAAGTAATTAAATACTACGACTGGTCAGAAATGTTCCATTTCCTAAAACTGAGGTTCTGAAAAAATATCATGAAAAAATCTGTTTCTACAGAAAACTGAATCCTCATCTGAAAACCTGAAACTGCCAAAATAGTTGGCTTTCTTGAACAGGTATCACAAATGATTTTTAGGATTCCCTAGAAAACTTAGGAGAGTTTGGATTAATATTCAGATCAGCCCTCTCAATAAAAGAGTTGATTTACTGGCAATCTGAATATATATACACACACATATATATACACATATGTATGTATATTTTATAGCTTCTTGAACCAAAAGGTAGAACATTCAATGCTATAATCATATGAACCAGCACTTATTCCAGTTAGTGAAATAAATTATAGGCATAAGCCCACTGTCTGACTACAGTTTCCATTAAGAAAACCATTCCCAATGCAGATGCCAGAGTGAACAGAGTGCTCAGAGTTGTTAATAAATACACTGAATTAGAAAATGTCTCTATATGAACAATGCATCTGAGCTAGCCAGATTAGAGGATTATGTTTCCCACTGCAGCAGTTCATATTGTGGTGACACAGAAATGTCAAGAATAACAGAAGTTACTGCTGAGGCATTTGAAAAACTGAAATTAAAAACCATGACTTTAAAACAAACAAAAAAAAAAATAGAAAGATCCACAAAACAAATTAAGCAAGACACTGCAGAAGTAAATAAACCCTGAGTAGAAACTACTCAACTGAATTGACAAAAGGCATTAAAAGGTCAGGTCTCATACCATTCTGTGTCACACACCGAAAACAGGGGATCCATTTTCTAACCTGCAGAAAGGGGGGCATTTAAGATAAATTTAATCAGTTTGCCTCTTAGTAATTCAAAGCTTTCTAGAAGTACACTTGCATCTAGGGAAAGTTGCAGAATGTCTCTTTGAGAAAACTAGTTAGTCATCTTGCTCTCAAAAGATTGGAGGGGGGGTTGGGGGGGTGTCCTTATGTCATGGTTTAACCCCAGGTGGCAACTAAGCCCCACACAGCTGCTCGCTCACTCCCCCCCGGTGGGATGGGGGAGAGAATCAGAAGGGTAAGAGTGAGAAAACTCGTGGGCTGAGATAAAGACAGTTTAACCGGTAAAGCAAAGGCTGCACATACAAGCAAAGCACAACAAGGAATTCATTCACCACTTCCCAT
>JANHGO010000071.1:19898462-19979142 GCA_024606505.1 Aquila spilogaster | reverse complement strand
AGAATGTTGAAACACACTGATGTTTCCAGTTGCTGCTAAGCAGTGTTTATACTAAGTCAAGGACTTCTCAGGTTCTCAATTCAGAATGCAAACCTGCAAATTGTCAGATTTTACAGTCTTTTGAAGCCAGGGTGGATATTGCAAGGACCTCAGCGAAACAGATCCGAAGGAATCATTATCTGTGCCAGGCTGATGTACCCTCTATTCCACTTAGCACAGCAGATAACAGTGCCTGGTACATTATCCTGAACTCACACAGCCAGGTATTTCAGATTTTGCCTTCTAGTTTATTGCAGTTTGCAAAGTAATCTGAAAGACGCTCAAGAAGAGGACATCTTCTCCCTCATTTTTAAGAGGCATCGAACTTTAAAGCTAACTCAGATATTCTGGATACATGTGCTACAGGAGAGCAAAGAAGTTATAATTCCCGGTATCAAGATGGGAGGGCTCACATTCTGTGCTGCTACTCTTAGTGCTTTAAAGCCCACGTGAATGCAACTAGCCAAACCAGGCAGTGCATGAGATGTGAGTCCAAACTGTGATAGTTTGTCTGAGCAAACCAAAAGCACTGGTTGGTTAACTGAATCCAAGGAGCACACCTCAACAACTGCTTGCTTCGTTGGGGCCAGCTGGCACGTGCTGTGGGGCCCTCCAGGGCACAGGTGCAAAATCACTCACTCCTCTCAGCTGTGTTACCAGCACCTACCTAAAGGCAATGCCTCTGCAAGAGAAGGGTCAACACTGCAACGTCCTCAGTTGTGACCAACTACGTGAACTTAAAAACAGACCTCAGCATTCATATACCATCTTTTCTTAATGGTAAAGGTCTGACAAAGCTGATATCATCACAAGTCTAGCCTAAAGCCAGCTTGAAAGCCTGCACATGTAGTGATTCTGCAATATTTTACTGCCTCATGAAAGGCATCTAATTTGGACACTGAATGTTTTTGCAGCCAGTAAGCATTTCTGTGAATTTCAATACACCGAGCTGCCCACAGATTGAAATTCGTATGGGAAGGTGCACATTTCTGAGCTGCAAATACTGTGTGCTTAGTTAACAGTTTTCTGAGCAGGGAAGTTGTGGTTGCTATTAGGTATCATTTTCTGCCCTGTGCTGGTCTTTAACTTCACAGCAAGCATAAAGGTTGTTCTTAGGACAAAATCACCTTTCCACTGAGAATTTATCTATTTTGTTACGCTCCCCATTCCTGGCTTCCATTGGTCTGCTGCTGTCAATATCCACACTTCGCTAGGTAACATCTAGTGTGCCATCCTTCTCTTATTTTTAATAAGGAGTCTACAAACTTCATTACTTGTTTGTGCTTTTGTGTGCCATCCAGTGAAGCAATTTTTACTTTTAACTGCTCTCCTCCAGTTCTGCTAATTTTTAGAAGACATTCCAGTCACAATAAAGGGAAATGCCTCACCACTGTATCATGCATTCTGTGTCAGCGCTGCCAGACAGCAGCGTAATTGATTGCCGAGAAACTAAATGCAATTAGGCAAAACAACACAAAACAACCACAGCAATGCAACGCTGTGAGAGACCAAATGAGACCAAAGAAGCCAGGCTACTTCCTACAGTTTTCAGAGTTCTTAGGATTTAACAGGATTCAGTTAACAGGGACAGCTCTGAAATTGGACAAAACCTTCGTGGATGGTGCAGTGAAGGTCTCTGCTCAACAAAACCAGAAAATTGAACAAGATATTCAGATGCATGAGAAAGACGACCGATAAAGTTTCCATAATGCTCTTAGGTGCGGCAGTAACACTCAATATTGATCACTATCAGAAAAGTTAGGCAGCAAGAAGGGTTAAGACAGAAAAAGCCACCATTTGAAAAGAGGCTTAAAAGATAGGATTGTTTACCTTCAACAACATGCACAGAAGGCTATATTTTAAAAGTATTTCAGATATTTAATGCATCCCAAAACACTCAAGATCTCCCTCTGTCAGCATGCATATATATATATGGAAACTGTACTATAACGCGCATGGGAACTACCCAACTAAAATAAAGCCTTATTGGGGTGTAACGCAATGGAAAACACTGCAATGGTAGCAGACTAGCAAAGGCCTAGGCCGTAGCAAGTGAGGACATGCTCAGATACAACAACAGGAGGCACAGAAACAAAGGGAAGAAGCTGCTTACCTCCAGAAGGCCTCAGGTGCACAGAGATCTCCAGAAAGATGCCCTCCCCTCCACTGCCAGCCCTTAAATGAGCTCTGAGAAGGGCTGGATCCTGGCTCCACCCCTTCCAGTCAATCAGATGCATTGCACGCACCTGAGCTCCCCTGGGTTGGCCCTGCCTTCCCACCAGGTGTTCAGTCACTGCTATAGGCCATGACTCAGCATTTCCACCACACGGCGGGGAGGGGCTCAAAATCACAATTGCCGAGGATTTTCAGCATGGAAGGCTGCTAACTCCATTCCTGAGTGATGTAAATGAGATCAGAATTAAGTCCAAGGATCGGTTCTCCATTTTTAAACTGGTTACCTCCCACTGTGGCAGATGCAAATACACATGGGAGAAAGAACAGAACAGATCCATCTAGTGGGAGGACAGAATACATACTGCTGTACTGTATGCGACCAGGAAAGAAAGTTTATCTTTCCACATAAGACATGGACATGTGTATATGTTTTATGTGTGGCATGTTTTGCATTTTAGTAAGCATTACACTTAAAATCAGGTCAAGTGATAGCACATGAAAATATGACAAAGGAAAATCAGAAGTTATATTGACAGTTATTTAAATCGACACGTTCTGCTGTATTATCTCCATAGCTAATTTTGGCTTTAGTATTTTCCTGTGTTTCAGTTCGGAGTCTTTTAGATATACATATATGAAGTGAAATATTTACAAGAGGTAACAGGATGCAGTGGAGCCGTGACTTTCATGTCAATCAGTCAAGAGGATCACTGTTATACAAAGGAATAGTTTGCTTTCTTCTTCTATTTTGCTTTACTTCTCTAATTCTTCATCCTTGCTTTGTCTGTGTTCTTCCTCTTAACGCTCACAGCATTTGTTATTTTGTGCAATGACAACAGCTTTTGTGGAACGTATTCTCCAAAGTGAGTTAGTGATGGTCATTCACTGCTATCAGCTGCTGTTGATCTTTGCATTCAATAGTAACAAGCTATGTTAACAACAAAAGAGCTGAACAGCATGGTGGGATATCACCTAGAAAGCTTCTGAATTGCAGAAGTGTGTAAATAATGCAAAACTAGGTGGTCTTGCCTGAGGGGTGGGAGACAAGAAGCCTTCAAGTAAGTAGTGACTGAAGTGAGAAACGGAGCAGCTTTTAAAATGTTAGGAAACTCCAAAGAGAAAACCACAGTTATGCTGGAAATAACAGAGTTCCACTGATCTGAAATAAACGTTTGTGGACGCCCAGCAGATCTGTAGACAAGAGTCAGCTCTGTCAGGTTGAATGTTTGATGTCACGTGGGTTTTTTTGTATACGTCCACCAAGCTTTCCAAGCTTTTCACACATCTATCCAAAGCAGAAATAGTAATTCAGAAATGATGGAGCTTTCAAAACGTTTTGGGAGTTTTCAGCACCTTGCCAAGAAAATAGGAAAACTAAGGGAGAAGCGAAAAACCTCGGACGGATAACCTTTCTTTCAAACGTGTAGGCCTCTTTGCTGTTTTATGCCATTTCCAAGAACCAGCGTGTGCCCAGCAGCAAGCAAGACTACAAACTGCTTAGCATTCACCTGAAAGCTAGTTATTATTTGCTTGCAGTTCCACCTAGGAACTTTAGATTCTTGACCATGACTGCAGTGTGGTAGAAAATATATAAAGAAGAAACAAAAAGTTGATTACTCCCCCATAGGGAAAACTAAATGGTTAATCTACTAATCTGCAGCTATTCTAGTTTGCTTTATAACTACGGCCCTAGTATGTAGAAAACTGGTTTAATAGGGATTGAAGCTGGATTTCTAGGAGCTCATCCTAGTAAATCTTAATAAATAATTTCTTCCTTTTGTTTTCTGTGTCACTGTGCCATTTTTGCAGCATATTTACCATGAAGCAGAAGTTCAGGTGAATGCTGCAGCCTGCTACAAGGAAAAATGAGAACACTGGAAAAATGGAGAAGAAATACGTACAGGTGTGAAAGCCAAAATAAATGGTATCCTGACGCAAGTGTGCAGACAGTCTAACTAAACACAGACCATCTCAGCTCTGTGAAAATGAGACTCCTCCAATCTCTCATGCACAGGGTAGATTACTCGTTAATAAAAACTGGCACAAAAATGATATTAAAAACAAACGAAGAAACAAACAAGAACAACACAGAATGAAGGCCATGGTGATCAATTCGAAAACGTTCATTATATAGACCTTCAGTGTATATTTTTTATAATACTACATTCCTAGAAATGATTGGATTTAGTTATATCCACTTAGAACTAGTTTATTTGCCAAGACCCTCCCCAAAGGAAATTCTAATCAGTTCTAGATTAACTGTCCTTATGGCATTATGGTTTACTGTTTGTTATCAGTTGGAATTTATTTGTACAGAAGTCCACCAACACTTTCCAGGGCTATTAACATCACTTAAATTTAAATAATTTAAGTAAGCTCTTTTCTCAGTCTAAGGGAAAATATACAGGACTTCCAGGAGAATACTAATAGCAAGAACTTAGGTTAGCATTTCAAATTGCCTACTGGAATGTTCTCTATTAATCATCTGGTAAACTGAGGGAAGCTATTCTTTTAATTTAGGCATTTGAGTGAGTTAATTGCCAAACGGCAAGAAGTATAAACATGCCCATTTTCCTTCTCTTTGAATACTTCCCTCAGGATCTCATTTGATCTTGTGGGTAATGTACCATTTTAAAAGTAGCAGGATTAAGCCTTTAGCAAAAAAAGGCAAAATAACCGAGAAAAAGAATAAGAAAAATAATTTAAAAATGGATCTGGAAAATGATTTAGCCATTATTCTACGTCTGCATTTCAACTGCTTTGTTATACCTACCTAATCAGTTGCATTTTCTATAAGGGCCCTGATTCATTTATTTATTTTTAACCTACCCTCTCTGAAATGATTAATTTGAAGCATGTTTCAGAACAAAACAAAAAATATGTTTTTCCTTCTCAAATAATCGTCTAGTTACAAGTCAGTGAGGACAGCTGCTCTATAAAATATTCCACATTAAAGATACCAGTTTGTATCTTTTTAATTCAAGTGACCAAAAAATTTAGGAATGCTTACTTGGTTTATGACTCGAATGAAAAGCTCTTGTTTCGTTCTTGGCACTTCTGAGATAAAGGAATAACTAAGACTTTCCTCAGATCTCTTCCAGACCATTTCTTCAGTGTTTCTTGTAGGTATTCCAGTTTCTAATTCCCTTCATGAAACTGCATTTTCATTAATAGATATTACAGAAAATGAAGGTTTAAAGCAACCATAGATGGCAAGCACAGATTTTTAACAAGGGTAATAGACCATCAAAACAAGCTCCAATAAACTGTGGAGTATTCAACTCTTTATCTTCAGACTGTTCCTGGATAATGTGCCTTATGAGAATAACAAAAGAAAACATCAACTAGGCTTTCCAACCTCAATTAGGATGTTTGATTCCTCAAACACAGGAATCAAGGGTAAACAGGGAAGCAGTTGCTTCACTAAAAGGCAGCCCAGATGATCTGTAGGGCTAACTCTACCTCTGCAGATCTTGATATTTTAAAGTCATCAAAGCAAATGATGAGAGCAGTCATAACAAGCTGCTGAAAACTAGAGTTTGTATTGAGAGGTCTGGTATTGTCTTTTAAATTGGCCAAATACATCCATTATTGAAATGCACGTACATTTGCATTTAAGTCTTTGCCACGTCGCCATTTCACAGATTTCACTTGTGTTTGCAAATCGTGACTGGTGGAATTCATCATCCCCAATTCACCAAGAACCAAGAAGACTTCACCCAGGCTAATAGAGCAAGACTCTGGGATAGGAAATACTACACCATTGTTCCAAGAATTAATAACCACGAAAAACCATGCAAAACTTAAACTACATTGAAAAACAAAACCAAACATAAAAAAAAAAAACACCTTTATCTACAACTTAGGTAAAAAGTAAACCAGCTGAGCAGAATCTTAGCTGGCATAAATCCAGGTGGTGCTCCAAGTTCCTTCACAAGAGATCAGTGTCTGATGTGTTGTATCTTCATAAGGGTAAACAAAGGAGCAATATTAAACTTTCCCTATTAAAATAACCTATACAGACCCTGAAAGTGACAAACAGTTGATGAAACAGCATACAGCGCTCCTTCCACATGCTAATTTGCAGCATAAACTTATACTCATTGCCCTCTTTCCTAACCAGAACTAGTACTTTTAGTGACTAGAGAGAGTGACCAGAGCAGAAGAATAGGAATAGTTCTGGAAATAGCTATTTAAACACTCGCTGACTCAACAAACATTAATGTATGTTTTACCATAGAAATTCCCCCTTTACTTTGAGTGCTTCACACTCATTTCGACACAGAAGGGGATATTTAAGTTGGACTAAAGGCTGATGAGATCCCTTTCATATGAGATATTTTTGTTGTTATTTATGTATACCATATTTGTATCTTTAAATATTTGCCAGTTCCATTAACTAAACTTTTGATACAGGTCTTACTGCATTTGTGTTGATGATAGAGATGAACAGAATGTAGGAAGTGGAAGAAGAGAAGTCAATGAAAAGTGAAAAGACTTAAGTCAATCTGACACAAGTTAGCGTAAGAATAAAGACATGTGATAGCTGGCCCAGAAATATGCAAAATGAGAACAAAACTCCTTTTAGAAAGGCATACTTATGTATATAAGACATGAATAGCTCCGTATGCAGAACAGTGGTTAACGGGGCATATAATTTTAAAACCCAGCTTCCACAACAGATGGCTTTATTTACCACATTTAGGAACTTTACGTGGGGGAATCTACCACTGGAAGCACAGTTGTGTGTACTGCAAAATGATCAGATATGGGTCAGAAACCAGACTGCCCTAACGCTTTGTGCCAGTGCTTATGTAAGATTGTTGCAAACTGTCCAAAGCAGAAAATGATCCAAATAATTAGATGTGTGTGATGTTTTCTCTCCTAAAATAATTGTAACCATGTTGGGAATTAAAACAGGTCAGCTGGAACATCCATAAGGTAACAGGTTTCCAGTGCAGCTTTTTCTGTTGGGATATTTATAATACCTTTTCTTGCCATAAAAACAAATAACCATTCAATGTGCCAACTTCCTGGTAAACTCTGGAAAATACAATGTCATGTAATGATCACAGCGTGCTGAAGAGCAGCTCAGGGAGACAAGAAGATGGAAAGGAAATGGGAAATGTTCTCCCACTGAATATACTATGTTCTCTTGAAATTTCTTTCCTAATGAATGTCTGGGATCTAGTAAAGTACCTAATAATTTTCTTTCCCCTTTTTTACAGCAAAGAACATTGATGATCAGTATGACCAGAGGAAAGGTAACAGATGCTTTAGCACAAAGGCATTCAAACACAAGGCATCAAAATGAGAAACTGGAACACAGAGGGCAGACTTGCGCTAGTTCCTATTACGTGATGGGGAGCAATGCTTTAATTCAGTTTGGACACAAAAATCAGCTTAACTGAAACAGAGATGTTTCTAGAGTACTTGAGCTCATGGGCATCTAAGACAAAGTTTCTAGGAGCTGATGTTCCTTTATGAAATCTGTTCATTCCCAAATTTGGTTTCTTTCCATCCTCTTCTCACAGTAAATTAAAAATGATTAGAAGCAGGGCTGGAGGGGTGGGAAGGTGGACTTATGCATCCTAAATTGTTAGGGTTTTGGTTTTTTTCAAATTTGCGTAAAAACAGAAGTCACTTTTAATGCAGTGAAGGTCATCGAACAGTTCTAGAGCGTGATTTGGTATTGACAGGAGTTGGAACAAATTTCTATAGCAGTTCAATCACAAATCTTTCCTAAAACGTATTTTCCTGATGTTTGTACCCCATATAAGTGCCCTGGTCTTGCTCCACTTTTCAGGCAGATCTGTGGACCCAACTGAAAACATAAAACAACAAAAACACCACCAATATTACAACTGGTAGATAAAAGAAGAAAGTACTGCATTCTTCTTCCACATTACCAATTTCTAAACAATCAGTGACTTAAAATTATCACTGCTTTTAAGTAGAAATGAACCAAACAAGAGTTTTATCAATTCACTACCAAGAAATTTTAAAGAAACACAAAGTAAGCTATTACTGCATGCTTGTCTGAAGATTAATTGAGAAAAAGAAAAAGGCTTTTCAATGCTGTTGCCTGTCTTGGGCTAGAAATGTTGTTTGTTTTATATACTCATTGAACAGCATAATCAGGATCTTGGAGGCCTTCAGAAGAAGAAACGAGAACAATTTTTAATGCTGCAATACAAGTAGATGTATGCTGTTGCAAGGGCTGGTGAGCTGATTAATGTTACTTCAGATTTGAGAGCTTCATTATACGTATATTTTATGTTGCTGTTCTACAGTGAGGGACAATTCTTTTCTTATGTATTTTTAAAAATTGGGTCATTAATTTCTGTGTCTGATTCTCTTTCATAAACACACCAACAATTTGTTGACTCACTGATTTTTACACCATTGGTTGTCCAAGCCATATCTACCTCCACTGAACAAATCTGTCTTGGCTCCATTAAATCCAGTGGCAAGCTGACTTTCCAGGGGAAGAAGGATTTCATATGTTCACAGCAGTGTTGTAAGTTGCCTCGAGGCAGTCTCACTAGGAAAACACAAGAATACGACAAAGTTTACTGCTTCTAGCTGATACATATCAATACGTTGGAAGTTTACGCAGAGCTTGAATATGCTGTGGAGGCGTTTTGCAACATATCAATGTCAGAAGTTGCCAGTTCAACGCTTTCCGTAATGATTTTCAATGAAGAAGATCTGGAAGCCAGGAAAATACATGGGGAAAGTGGTGTGCAAATGGTATCTTTTTTGACAAAGGCTAATTCCTTTGAAGTGCTAACTTACAGAACTTGTCTCTACTCCCTAATATTAAGAATAATTTATTGTTGGTAGGCAGAGAAAACAGTTTGATGATGATAGATTTTTCAGGTTAGAAACTTGATAGAAGTCCTACAGCAAAACTGTTCCTTTTCTTTAATTTTGGGTGGCAATCTATACCATGAAATACTTTTTTTTTTTTTTAATTTGGGATGTGCCCATTAAAAATAACTTTCTCAAAAAAGAAAAGAGTCTATTTCGAAAAGCTGACAATCAGATCAATCGATATCATGACCACAACACTGGCATTTTTTTCCATCAAAACGGTGGATGAAATTGGAGGGAAAAGAAAAGAGGGGTAAAGAGGAGAGAAGAGACACTATTTTTTCATGTCTCTACCACCTCCATTTATTTTGTTTTCAAAACTTTCGTGAGAAGAGTACTGTCTCTTCAGGAAAGGTACTTACATTGTTCCTGTATGTGACTGGCCTGTTAATTACATCTGCAAACAGATCTCTTCTGCAGTTTGATGCTGTGTCTCTCGTAGGCCACATCAGCTGGTCATGCTGCAGCATGGTAGAACAGAGACGGTCTGAACATTGTCATGTTGATGGTCTTTGTAGGAAAAAGATACATTTCTGACCGTTGTGAAGCAGCCCTGGATTTGTTCAGAGCATTAACCAGCATTAGGCACCAGAGTGTTTCCAGTTTTTGATTCTAACTTCCAAGAAAAGCAAGAGAATGGGATTTTACCGTAAACTTTAGCAGTACCGTGGCACCAGCATAGACTGTATATCAAATGGATGCAACACTGCACACATCTGCCTGTCATTAGGAAAGTATGTACGCTGACAGTTGTTTTTTAGTTTAACACATCATTAACAAGAAGTGAGCTTTTATTTGAAAGGAAAAGACTAACTTAAATATTAAAATTGTTTTCAATCATTTAAGTTACATAGTTCTCACTCCAGAAGCTTTGATCATGTATAATCCCATTGAAGGCTGAAATGTAATCAGCCTCACATACATTATGTTGCAATGCTGCGGCACTAGTGCATGACAGAATTTTATTTTCCATTAGTTCATTCTTTGCTGGAAATATAAACACTCTATATGCTTAATAGTCCAAAAAATGAATGTTATTGCTTTTTAAAATTGCCTGTTAATGAGAATTCTGCTTGCTATTAAAAAAATCGAGTGCCTTAGGACCATCTTTCAAATGCTGACATACCTATTTGCAACATCAACAGCGTTAAACAATCAAAACAAAATCATCCCAGCTTGTGCTTTTACTAAAAGCAACCAGGTTTTCTAACTGATCAAAATGAATGTTTATAGCATCTGGGGAGCCAGGACTGACTTTTAAATGGCTTCTCACTGAACTATGAACAATTTCCTATCAGGTCTGGTGCAGCAGCGTTGGCTGTGCAAACACGTGTGGAACAAAGATAGTTATTTTATCAGGAAAAAAGCCTGCTGTTCTAAAACAGCTGCTTTTAAGTAGGAAAGATGTAGGAAAGGTTGCATTGACCTGAATCATCAAATGTACGCCAATGCCTGAGAAAACGCGAGTTCCTCAATGTAGGAAAAGACTGTATTTTACTTCCTCTTATAAGCACACACAGGATCTGCTTTTTTGTAGCAGCCATGAGCTCAGTTGGAATTAAGGATTCCTGTCATTTCAATAGATCAGTACCACTCATTGTGACTTATCACATACCAGTTGAAACAATATAGTTTTAGTTGCCTAACAAGCCAGATCTCACAGGAGAGTGACCTTGAGTGGAAGCAAGACAAAGTGAAGGATGATTGGAAAAACTCCTGTAAGTTGCATCTACAGTTAATCCAGGAACAGATCTGGACAGATGATGATGTTTCTTTTTTTTATATAGTTTCTATCCTAATAGTTACAGACACTGGAATTGTACTCATACATACTCTGCTTTTCATCTTACATGTAAGACCTACCTGACTCCTTCTCATGCCTTCTTTTAATAATTAGTGCTGCTAACTTGGGTAATGAAGAGGGTTAATTGACAGACCTGTCAATGAGAAACTAGCCTTAATTTGAGCATTTGTGTTGTAATTTTGGTCTGGCAAGAATCATAGTGAATTATTTTCACCTCTTTTGGGAGTGAAGAGCACATGAAAGATGTCAAGTGGCCCAATGTCACCGGAAGTGGTAGGGCCCCAGTCCCTCATTCTGAATGCTTCTCTACCACATAGCACCTCTCTGGACATGCAGAGAAGGCAAAGCAAAGACCTGTCAGAGGCAAGATGCCTGTAACCTACAACCCAAGGAGATATCCTGGAGCCCTGCTCTGAACCAAGCCAAGAATTTTATTTCCTTTCAGTAGAGAACTACTATTTTGTACCTTATGACCACAAATTGATGTATGACAGACTGCAGACGTGAAGGAGGGAAGATAAGCCCTGTACGGAAAGACTTTACAATAACTTTGCTCACCTGCTTTACTGGTGTCTGGAATAAAGATTAAGTGCCAAGTATTAAAGTATTAGGTACTGAAATATCGAGGAGAATACATCTCTGTGGTAACTGGAGCCCTGTTTCTAAGGGTTAGGAAATTGAAACCTGCGTGCTGAAATCTATTCTCCTAGCCTGGTTGTCTAATAGCATCCTGTAGCACTGCAAAGTGATGCAGCTGTTAATAAGCTGGAACCTCATATTAAAAACATGTAAAAATGAGGAGAAACTACGGAGGTTGAAACTACATCATCTTAAAATTATCTGAGGAGGAAGGTCATGATATAATCAAAGTCTTAATGTTTTTTAACACAGTAAATGATGTTAACTCAAGTTGCCATATTCACCACAACTAGAAAAGCATTTACTTGTTAATTAATTAAAAAACAAATTCAGAGCAGATGTTTCAAAGCACTTTTCCATGTACTGGGTTACTCTGAAATAGCAGCCTTAACAAATAGCAGAAAGATTACTGGCTTAAGAAAGAACTGAAAAGAAGACACAAAGCAATAGTCTATAGAAAGATCTTTCATTTTAAAATGCCTGAATTACACGCATTTTAAAATGGTTTTTTGCATTCCTCACTGCCTTTGGTTTACATAAATTAATGATACAAATTCTGCCAGCAAAACCACATGTGAATTGCAGCTTTGCCTAAGAAAACATAGGCAGAATACAAATCCAGTCTTTCAGTATACCACCTCTAATAAAACTCCGTGAAAGTAGGTGTTTTTTTCAAGCATTACTGACCAGAATAGCTACTAGTCTCATGTGTGTGCTATCTTTCTCTCAAATACAGGCACAATAACAAAGCAAATTCCATGATAAAACTTTTGGAAACTTGACTCATTTTAAGCTATTTATCTTCTATTAAAGTTGCGTAAAGTCATTAATGTTCACCCTAACCTTCAAAAACTTAAATCAGAAGCTTGATTTAGTGCTGAACAACTAGTAATCCCAGAAACAACAGAGTTCCTGAACGCTGCACAAGAACCAAGCCAGCTACCTGCAGGTATTGCATTGTCAGGTTTTCATAAAGAGGCAACGTTTGAAAACCTAAATAGTTGAAGAGTCCAGGAGCTCTGGCCATCTTACAGGGAGAACAGGAAGACAGATAGCTTAAGATTTAGACAAAGGTTTAGGAGAACTGGGATTGCAGTCACTCCTAATAATATCTGTTCTGTGTACCTCGAGGCCTTGTTTTTGAAGCATCTAGCATCATCTTCCTGTTGCTGACCCTCGGTGTATTTAGCTGCTCTGCTAATCTCACACTCCTATGAAATGGCTGTTGATGAGGTGAGACCCTTCGTGGAGCTGCCTTCTGCACAGGACCTTTAGTTTAAATAAAAATGACAGCACTTCAGCAAGCGCAAATGTAAACTCTGTGACAGAATATAGATTCACAAGGAGAAGCAATTCTTGTTACTGTCATAAAACATTGCTTTCTTTCAGATGTCGGTGCCATTTGGTGCCACTGTGATTGGAGAAATTCCTAACACCATCTACTGGCAAATGCTCTGAACTGAAAAAAATGAGCGTTCATTTCTTTAGAGTGGATCTCAAAAGAAATTGGTACATGATCACCTTTCAGATGTGCACTACTCATTGGCACCCTAATGGCAGCTCTCCCATTGCATTTGTAGGGAAGGAGCCTCCCTCCAGCCCATGGATGTCATTACTTTTCAATTCTGACTTGATGTAGGAGAAACCATGGTTATTCCGCTCTCTACAGCTCTCTTCCCCTTACTGGGAAGACTGTGTGAGGATGTGATCCAACAGGAAGGCTGCAGGAGTCTGAATGCTGGAGATGTAGAGAGCTGACAGAGGACTGCATATCTGAGAGGAATTCAGGAGAGGTACAGCTGTGACAACCTTACAAAGGAACAAGGAACTACAAAGTAATTTTTTTTAAAGACTGTGCTTCAGCACTATGATTCACCGTAAGTCCCATCCAACCATTATCATATAAGAACCCTTTATTTTACACTGTTGAGAATTAAAGCCAGCACTAGGCAAAACATGTTGGCAGGGAAGTTTGATTCTTCATAAAACTTCTGTGGTATAACTATAAAACCACCCTTCCTCAAAGTGATGACGGTGTGGTTGACTAAGAGTTGATAGATACTAAGCACAGTCTCCTGTTTTCTGAGCTTGAGCACTGTGTGACTCAAAAGTATCATGTAGATATATAGCCCCTTAGCTGGACTAGGCGATCTCCAGGGGTCCCGTCCAACCCCTACTATTCTGTGATTCTGTGATCAGTGGATTCCCCAATTTTTCACTGATACTCATTAAAAGATAACTGTGGGACTCAGATTAGGTTCTAACAGCAACAGAGAGATTAACAATGTCATATTCTGTCCATTTTGCTTGTATTCTCTGCATTGTCTAAAATCCTTTCATGTGACAATTAAAACAGAGCTACATTGAGTAATGTTACACTCACTTATAGAACGTTTAGCCAAAATCCACATCAGAGTCATGACAAAATACTCACAGACAGATCAGAAATTGCAGATCTTGTCTCGCATTTCCTCCTTATCGATGAATAGATCATGTCCTCAGGACAAATGAGAGCCTGAGCCTGGTCCTCCGCCTAAGTGGAGAGGTATCTATCAACCAGTCACTCTCTTGAATAGACTACGCTGTTTGAAGCAGTGGTCAGCAGCTTCCAAGCTTTCAGACAATCGTGGTGATTCATTACCACTTAAATCTTCACAATTTCCTCTTATCCTTTACCAGAGAGAGAGCAGAAACTACAGCTAAATGCCAAAAAAGCAAGAATTGGGTACAAACATGATGTAACACAGTAAACTCCTGAGCCAAGAACTGTTCAACCAGCCAAATTGCATCCCAGTGAGCTGTTTGAGACCATAAAACCATCACTTCTGAGAAGATGTACTCTACATCAGTGCCAAACACCAAGTACTGCCAACGAGTCGGTACGGTGACCGTATTTCACTTTAAGGAACCCAGACATATGGGAACCTTCCACCAGCAGTGTGGGAACTCTCCCTGACTATGTCATCAGCTGAGAAGCCAACCGTGCACCCACAGTTTGTTGTATTCACTCATTGATAGATTATCATTCTGTGAAGAAATTTTAACCAAAAAAAACAATGATCCAGCTCATGGTTCTCTACTATCTCAAGAAACAGAGCTTCAAAGTGTCACTGTGCTTCAGCTGTAACCTGTTTCTTGCTATGCAGGAGGGCACAGTTGTGCCACTCAGAGCCCTTCAGAAAGGCGCACGGGTCCCTGCCAAGTATCACCTAAGAAGCTAAGACACAGAAGAAAGTGAAATGTTTTGTCCGATCTTCTCTCCACCAAAGACAATTTTCCTATGTTTTATAATGAAAAAGCCTAAGTACCCAATTTTCATGTTTGGTCTCTCCCCTTTTCAGTCCTGTTAATATTGGTTTATTAGGTGAACTAAAAATAAGTATATGTATTATATCTTCTCCTCTTGGATATATTCCTAGAATCTTCTATTTTTCCAAATACGATTAATTTTGACTTATGCAGATGTATGTACGCAGCCATTGACTCAGCTGGCATAAATCAGTCTGGTTCCACTGAAGTTAATGAAGCCTCGGGGTGCTGATTTATCACTTCGTAATGAAGTTCTGTACAATGATGTTTTGCATTTAAGATGCTGTTTGTTGGAGTGTACAATACTTTTTTCCTTCTCTTCAAATTGTTCATTCTTTCTTTTCCTGAGGTATTGTGATCATTTTATTGTCTCTGTATTTCACATTGGGTGACCTCGAATTTTTAGCGTTAAAGATTTGGTGGACATCATGTTTGGCAGACTTCAATCTTCTGTTTGAGCACTAAGTTAAAAATAAAAAGAAAGAGAGAGAAATTGAAGACAAGCATTATCTTAAGCTGTTAACCCATACTTGTCTGCAAACACACACACGCACAAAGTCCTCTGTGCTGCAGTATTTCAGAACGTGCTCCATTGAGTCAAAATGACAGATCTGTCTTTATCAGCAGGATCTTGTCAAATGAAAAGATTGCTCCTAGCTTTGCAGTGGAATCGGTAAATCAGACACTTTTGAAGATGTGATTACTATTATTGTTGTGGGACTTAATTAAAGAATAATAATCTAGATTTGTTTAGTGAAAGCTAACTGCAAGTGTGGATACCTTAGCTTGTGCACCTTCATCTGCACTCCACAGGGATTGGTGCTGGTTGACAATGATTTGAAATAGATGAAAATACAATTAAGCACTTGGAAAGCATAAGCTAATTTATCCATGGAAAAGTAAATTAGGAGGGGGCGATTTCTGCGCTGCAGAATAGAAGTTTACAGAACTTTATCACATTTCAGTGGCTACTTTATTATAATTATTATTATTTACTCTCACATAAGCCTTTTAGGCTTATGATTTCTGGTCCTCAAAATCAGTCGTGCTGAAATCCCTCTTGGGGGTGAGAGTGTGAAAAAGTAATGGGTTCAATGGAAGGCATGTTTACTTAGTATTTTGTCCTCAATACCATGATGTTAGGTCAAAGGAGGAGGTCCTGTGCTACACTGAGCTCATGGACAACTCCTATCCCACCCTCTTCTCATGGTGGGTTTCCTCAGAGGCTATTCCTCCATACCAAGGAATCTTTCTTACCCTTCTCGTTCAAACAGCACCAACATGAACAGAAAATGCTTGACCTGCCTTCAGACACATATTTCTTCAGGTGGAGGTATGCATTTCTTGATACCAATCAAGAATCACAGTTATGAGGCAAGCATTTAGGCAAATATCAACATAAGCTGTCAGAACAGCTCCCAGCTGGATGAGAGAATAGAATCTGGCTCTGTTTGTACAGTCTTTAATAAAATAAGGAGAATTGGGACAAATTGAAAGCATCTAAATGCTACTTAAATGCATTTAAATTAAGGTATTTCTATGATGACTTGGACATTTTGGTGCCCAGTTATTACAGCAAGCCGGTAATACTTCAGTACTCCTGAGAGTTTTATGCAATGACTGTTTTTCCTTTTGCAGCAGTGCAGCAATGTTTATAAATTGCATCAAGAACCTTAGATGAAAGAACTTGTAAATGTAGAATACATTATTGTGTCTAATTAATGCACTTCATAAAACTACCTCTCTGACCTCCTCCTCATGTCCTTCTCAAGGTGCTGCTGCTGCTAGAACTGTTTCCAGTCTTAGAGAAAGTGTGAATTTGAATAACCTGGTTATGAAAGAAAAAAACATGCTGTTCAGGGGTATATTTGTTACTATGTATTTGCATATTATCTTCGAACATTAACGAACAAACAAATGTTGACTGTCAGACGGTGTTCTTAGTGATTGAGGAATTTGCTCATTTTAAGCTACGGTCCTTAACTTTTTCACTCAAACTCTCTTACCTGAAACATTCATTAGTTTTCCAGTTCAAACAATTCTTCAATTGATGCCCCTATATCTTCTTTTTTTCTTTAACTATACAAAGAGTGCTGGACTAGTACCAAAGCAGCAATTATCATATAAGAAATAGGAAAATCGTATGTACTTAAAGCAGAGTGGGTCGTCTTAAAATTAAATGATTAAGTAAAATCAATAAAAATAATGCCATAGAATCCAGGATTGATCGGTTACGACTCTAAAAACACTGACATCTTCCAAACATGCTTTTTTCTCAAAGAAAAAAAAAATCTTGAGGATGAGATTATCCCTTCTTTGATGTAAAAGAAAATAGTTCACTGCAATCAGTTTTCTTCATCTCACTAATGAACAAGTCAAATTCATTTCAGGGACAGATTAAACTCGCTCTCATAATGGGCTGTGCTCTGGGATGCTATTGATGTTTGGTGTTCGTTTTGAACTACCTATACGCTACTCCCAGCACTTTAAATGATTACATAGTAGGTATGTGTTTATATATAGTATGTAATCATCTCAAATGCTAGGATTGCAATATGAATAGGTAATAAGAAATAAACTTAACTTTTGATTATATAGGCCTGTGATTAATTATTTGAACTTTGGAAAATGAGAAAGCCCTAATTAATTTTTAAAAAAACCTCCTAAAATAGGGTATTATTTAAGTTTAATATATAGTTTATGGGTTTTATGTGCAGAGTACAGCACTTTTTGGGGTTTTGTTTCATTTCTTATTCAATTCGGTTTATTACTTTATTCATTGATTTCCCATAATAATGTTTGTGCTTATATACTGCCTTTCAGCTGGGGCTCGTAAAGTACTTTACAAACATTAATATATTTTTTCTCACCACTTTTGTTTACATTGCCCTTCTAATGAAACTATCATAGACTGGCTGTATATAAATTACACTGAGGTAGCAACAGAAGATAGAGCATGCACCAGAAAATATACCTATTCCAGGTAACCATTCCAACATCAAGCCTGACCTTCCCAAAGAAGCAGCAAGATGTGGGCAGAACCATTGCTTTAGGGCTGAGTCAATACAGCACTCACTCTTCTCAGACATTAGTTTAATCTGCTGTTAATAATTTCCAGTTGCAGGGATTGCCTGGGGAGAGCACAGAATCTGATCTCACACTAGGCTGCCCGTACTGTCAGGAATTTGATATCTAACCTAAATCGGTTGCTTTGGATTTAGCTCATTATCTGAGGTCTCATTCACTTGGACACGGAGAAAAATTATTCCCCATCTTTGCTACAGCCTCCAATGAATTTGAAGGCAATTATCACGTAGCACCTTTGTCTTTTCTCTTCACATGAAATAATGCCAGCTCCTGAACTCTTCACCAGTACAGCCATCCTCATTGACTTCCTTTGGCTATTCTCCTGTCTCGTCCTCAATGTAGCATAGTGCTGAAAAAGTGCATAGGAGTCCACCTGGATTCCTTCACTTATCCAACTTGTTTCTTTCTGTACATCCAGTGGGTGCTTACATTTCAAGCAACAGTCTTCCGATGCTAAGACCCCAGATCCTCTTGCAGATCCCCACCTGATCTGAAGCTGCACGAGCTTAGTGCCTCGTATTCGCTCTTATGCAATTCCACTCTATATTTCAAGCCACTTCTCTAAATTATTAAGTTCTGGGGAATTTTTTTTTCTTACTTCTTTGTGACAAGCCTGAAGCTGCCTAGGATGGTACTATCTGCATGTTTAATAAGCATCGGGTTTTTTTCATTATCCAAATTACTGATGAATATATTGAGTACTGCTACAACCAGAGCGCACACGATCCTGCATGAGTTTGGCAGTAAATCATTAATAACATCTGTTCATATGGTTTTCCACAAAGCCTTGTACCAACCTTAGGGCACTAACTATAGACAATTTTTTCCCAGTTTACTTCTCAAACTGGCATGTTATACTTAAATGAAGTCCAAGTACATAACACCGACTACTACTCCTGTAGCCACTCTATTCTTTTGTAGCAGAGACGCTGATTTAAAACTAAAATTGGTTATTTTCATTGGTTGGGTTTCTAAGTTCTTATCCTCCTTACAAATGATTATTTGATGTTTCTTCAGGATTATTTTCTTGGAAGAACAGTTGGTCTTTCATTTCTCTGATTTTCTCGTTATTTACATTTGGGTGGTTTGTTTGTTTTGCTTGTTTGCTTGTTCTACCTTTTTAACAATAAGGATTGCATTTGCCCTTCTCCAGGTTCTGGAAATCCTCTACATGTCCTCAAAAATAACCTTTAATTGCTCCATTTGATTCCCCTTGTTCTTGGGGCTTCCCATCAAGGAGAGACCAACTCCATCCATTTTCCAAAACTGAACTTTGCTTAGTTCTCTCTAATGAGTCTTTTCCCCACTGTAGCCCCAGATCTTGCCTCTTTGGCACCAGTAATATATAGGTGGTCTTCCAACTCACATCCATGAAGAAAATAGAAGCGGCATACGTATTCTGGCTTTCTCATAGTTACATATCAATAGAAATCCTGCCTAAAACAACATACCAGCATTCTCCATATTCCCTCCTGATATTTTATTTTGTGCTCTAATGAAAATGCTGACTATTACAACAACCAGGATGAACCCCCTGTAGCATCCCACTTGATACATCCTTCCAGCTTTGTCTTTGTACAATACATCAATATCAAACTGCTCTTAGCAGCATAAAGGGCTGTTTGTAAGATGCAGAAGACCTTCGCGTATCTTCATATTCCTTCAATTTCTTGTAGAAGGTTATTACTGAAATAGAGATTTGACAGGACTCTAAAGCATTTCAATAAAGTTTCTGTTGTTTTTTTTTTTTTTTACCATAGGCACTCCCCCCTTTCATTCTGCTTGGCATTTAATAGATTTCACGTGTCTGGTTATAATATATATGGCAGTGATGTAACACTTGACATCAGGAGAGTTCAAAGCACTTTCCACATTGAACTTTTTAATAAGGCAAAAAGATAAAGTGACTTTCCTAAGGTCACTCAGCAAGTTACTGGCTGAGCCAAGAACACAGTCCAGACCTCCCCAAGTCCCAGGCCAGTGTTCCATCATTATGCCACCCAGCCTGCCATATTATTAATGTTCAGCCTAAATATATTCTTGTAGCAATTGATTTAATGTCATTAGTTTCAGGCTGCTAATCCAAAGCTCTGTTAGTTATCCAGCCTCTAGGGATTTACTGGAAACAAAGGACTTCAGGACTAATCCAGAAAATAACATTAGAACTTCTTCATGAAACCTAGCTACTTTTTTCTTCCTTTTTTTTTTTTTTGTTGAAAAGCTATTTCAAAAGGAAAAAAAATCCATCTATTTCTAAATCCACTGTAAATAATTCCCCTTACATTACGTGTATGTTTGTGAGCAGATCCGTGTTTTCTATGTTTCATTTTCAGGCTATAAAAAACAATAAAGACGTACAGTAGTAATTAATGGAGCGAAGTCAAGATAGTAATCATGATACATAAAAAAAGGAATTAAATATTCCTTGGGGTCTTAAAGAGATCACAGAAGTGGGTGGAATTGAAGGCTGCAAAAAATCTGCCTTCATCCACCACCTCCTGTGCACACGAGCAGATAAGGATTGTGTGTATCAAAACTCTGAAACAGATTAAAAGAACAACAAAAAGGAGATAAAGTACATTCACATGAAGATACGAAAAGGATTTAAGAGTGGCTCGGTCCAAGGAGTCAGTTCAAAGACCTCTGAAGATGGCATGAAAGTGGGAAAGATCCAAGAAAGTTATATATTCATAAATCCTGTGTGCGAGAATGCAGAGTAATCATGACAATTAAAATGTATGCTCAGACAAAGATGAAGAAAAGGTACAGAAATCTTCATATTATGTAAGTCACAGTGTGCTCTTGACTTTCAAAATCTACCATCTTGAACTAGGTAAAAGTAAAGAGGGTAAATACACATTTCAGTCTAGTATCCCTAGTCTGTATATAGATTTTTCTTATCCAGATTTCCCCGCAGCAGAGCTTCCAATTGCCGTAGTGTTCAGAAAACTTTATGCTGGGTGTACTCCAGGATTGTATATCAAATAAAATAATATTCTCTTCTTTCCGTTTACATCCTTTCCTTCACAGGACATTCTTCTTGAACTGCTGCCTTGCTGGTATTCTTCAGATGAGACCTTGCTCTTTCTAGTGCTTTCTAACTGCCAGTATCCAACCATAGCAACTCCCAGGTTTTATGTCAGTTCAATCTACTCTATCTTTTTCACAATATCTTTTGTATTATCTTTGGTCCAATACGGATAACAATGCTCTTTATAGCAAATCTAGTAAAGTAACAGTTTCTGTTTTCCACAGAAAATATCCACAGGATATCTAAGAAGAATGCTTTGTGCTTCAAATATTTTATCCTTTGCATAGACATAAAATATAAAACAATATAAAATCAACTATTCTAAGAGAAATTTTTAAAACTGCAGTAATGTAGAACAGAATAATAACACTGTCAGCTCTAAGCACAAATAGTCCGGAATAAAAGAAGAAGATTCAAAATCCACCCTACCCAATTTTTAGCATATTGAGATTGGATTTTTACAGGGATACCAACAGCCTAACACCTGGATTTTCCTTTGTGTTCAGATTCAGTGCCCACCACACCTTTATGATATCTCTTGCAATTTCTTTGCAGGAAAAGGATTGACAAATCTTCCCCACAGTTTTAATAAATAGCAATACAAATTACTTCCATTGTTTTGTCTCTATTTCTCAGTTTTTAGCACGTTCTGGTGACAGCAGACAGGTTAAACATGTGAAAGAAAGCCCTACTCCAAGTTCTGCAAACGTTTACTTTTTTTTTTTTTTACTATTACTGATCTCCGTAACGCTAATAAAAGTTGCATGTTTTTAAGCATTCTTTGACCTTTCCATGTAATGCTTTATCTTTTCTGTGTTGTTTTTTCTCCCCTCCAAACTCGCTTTGAATTGTCAGACTTATTTTCTTGTAGTCCACCAGAAGTAAAAAACGGTCAGCGTTGATGAAAATTGTTGCTGTGTATTTATTGGCACTTCGTGTTTCACGTTCAGATTTGAGGAATCATGAGGAATGGGCACTAACAGAAATGAAAATAAGTGGTCTTCTGGACATTCAAAGAAGCAAAGCAACCTAATTTGAAAAATACATTCTGGAAGGCTTCCAATGACAGTAGCCAGTTAGGGAGTAGGCATCTTACAAAAATACAGCTACCTGCTGCTAACAGCACCATCTTCGTCATGCAATGACATAGAAAGGTTTTGATACAGAAGCAAAGGAAGATTTTGGACCTATACTTTTTATCAAATCAAGAATGTCATATGCCACACAGTAGAACTAACTAAGTAAGATCACCTCCTCTTCCTAACACTGATAAAAGTCAGACACTACTGAGTTACCATGTCATCTGACAAAGTGCATCTTGTAGTCAAAAAAAAGAGAAAATATCCCTTACACGTATTCAGCATCCACCACAAGACAACAAAGCCTCATGAAATGCAATTCAGTAGAATATCTAGAGGAAACGGATAACAGCTCTGCAACCAGATCTCACTAGAGTTAATTGCAAAACTCCTGCCAATTTAAATGCAACCAGAATGAGACCTACGTTCTGGCTCAGTGGATCCCTATTTAAGCTTTATTCTGCAAAATGAGCTATCTAGAGCTGATTAAAATATGGCCAGCTTTGACTGGAACCTTATTTACTGTTAAAATTATTCCATGAGGTGATGTTACGAGGGCAAGCATTGGTGCAGTGATCAGATTTGTGCACGTGGATTCTGGATCCCATGCACTACATTGTGATGGACAAGAATAGAAGTTCCCATCCGTGGAATTTCATAATAGAAAAGCACCCAATGGGTAGATAGGGTACTTATGTTTAAGGCTCTGGGTTGACACCATGTAAAAATTCTCCTGAAATTAATTTCTTCTTTAGCTTAGGAAACTCCTAGTACCATTGACTACTTCAGTCCGATTAATTTATACATATGCTAAATAAATAAATCCATGACTCAAAACGCTAAGAGATTTGTATGACTTACAACGACATAGAATGGAAAAGCAACGTGTGAGCACTACCAAGCAGAATAGCCCTGAACAACAACAGACATTAATTAGATCTCATCCTACCAAATTATCTGCGCACTGATAGCAGATTATTACAGGGCTATAGATCGACTAAACATTGAATTTTTCTGTACGTTTAGATTCAGCGTCCAACAAGCATGATGCATTGCATGTGACAATAACATTACAGTCCCTGAAGATTAACTGAGGCTTTGAAATATTATGCCTCAAAGATGGAACATTTAAAAAAAAACTGCAGTTTTAACTAATTGTTCTCTCATCATTTTGTATAAAGAGCACTGTAGTCATTGATGTAGGTACCCAAACTGAGGTTTAAATATACTTTTGTGTACATAAAGAAAGAATATATGGATACGGCATACACCAATCCACATAAAATGCAATTTAAAAACCTACCCTGTCATGACAAAGCAGAACAGAAAAGCTCCTGACTCACATTTGTGTTGCAGAGCAAGTTGACGTTCAATTCTCTGAAGTTATTCACAGGAGATTTTTATCTGTAGGCAGAAAGCAAACGCCTCTCAATGCAAATCTCCTTTGATTGATATCTTAGTGTCAGAACTCTAGCTCTGAATCTTCAGCAAATTGCTCATCCCACATATAATATGTTACTGTGTCACTGAATCCACTGCTGCTCATTTGATGTCAGACTGTTTATCACCACCCTGGTCTCAAATCACAGGAGTAGTCAAACATCTGCTTGAGATGCTCAGCCACCAGGTCTGAAGTGTGAGTACTTGAAGGAAGCCATTATAAATCTCCCGCACAGAGCTTTGCAGCATTGTATTGCCATCCACAAGTCACCGATCGTGTCTGCAGGCACCCAGATCTCCCAGCCCCAATCCTCTCATTCCCTCCTGGTGGTCCACCTCCAATAATGAGAGGCAAAAGAGAGGAAAGGTCCCTATGGCCTTTTGGACAACTCAGGGACGGAGATTTAGCTCAGAATAACAGCTGCACTTCTCTGCACGCTGAAGTGTATTGGCTGTGCTAAGTTTTGCTTCCAGAATGAGGTGCTCTTTGGTACCTGCTCTGTTAGACTGAGTTGCTGTCTTCCAGCAGCCAAGCTGAAACCTCACGGTTTTGTTATAACAATTTGCAGATAAGCTCTTCTCGCCTTTCACATGAATAAAATCAAACCTTTCAGCCAGCAGGTCTGACACTTATTCAAAAGAAAATATGAAAAAACATATGCATATACTAGCCTGGACTGAAAACAGATGGCTATGAAGTTGTAAAATCTATTTGTGGCACAGCTATGTTTGGATATTTTCCCTTTGCATCGGTCATGCTTCCTCTCTGCGCCAACTTACCTATAAGAAGTTGTGTAAGCGTTTTTTCAACCATTCTCTGCTAATGGAAAAATCTATATTATGTCAGGCTCATAGACCATCTCATCTGAGGTCAGAACCAGTTCAAGCAAATAGGAAGTATTTGTGCTACGCAGCGGAGCCAGGCTCAGACTGCAAGAGATCATCTTCATGGGAAGTTGCATTGCCTATCACCGAAGTGAGCTCTGGGCCTAGTGCTCATTAGGTAAAACCACTGACAACCCACGAAGTATTTTCTTTCGCACAGTTTTTCTATGGGTCAAACTTCTGGAAATGCCCCAAAAGAATTCACAGCATCTCCTGAAAACATTCTTTTTTTTTTAAGCAGCCATCACCTATCTACAGATGTCTGCACTTCCTAAATCAGTGACTGTGTTGTAAGGACATGAATTGTTTATTTCTACAAAGCTGAAAGATGGCAGCGCCAGCACTCTGAGCTCTGTTCATAAAAGGAAAATGGTAATGACAAACTGTTTATGGAAATACCTAGAGAAAAAAAACTGCAAAAACCGATGCCACCTTTTGCTTTTCCAAATGGCATTTCTAAGCGGCACGCATCTTTCAGCAACTGATATTACGACTGTAGAAAGTATCCTTTATGAATTACTACAGCTTTTTTCTCCTACTGGAACATCATCCTCAGATAAAGCTGCAGAAATGTTACAATTATACTGGTTCACAGAGCTCTATCATCACTGTTATCTCTGGCCAAAGACAATGAGAAGACGCAGACAAGCCAGAAGACCAAAATAATGGCATTTGACGTATTTCCCATCAGCTTGCTGCAGCAACCGACTGTGTGGCAGTTGTTTCTGTGGATGAGCTTACAAAAAATGCACGTTTCTTATATCAGAGCCTGGAACACTGTGACAGAAATCTTACCTGGAGCTTAATTTTATAAGCAGCTTCTTAGAATCCAGTAGCTGTCTTACACCAGATCTGATTTCTTCTTACAGTGCAGCCATCTCACAGAGCTAATGAAGCCACCAGTGTTTCTACTAGTGCAGCAGTTCCACATGGGGCATCATGACAAGTGTAGCTTTATGAATTCACGTACGTTGAAGAGAAGGACAAGTGATAAAAAACATAAGTTAGATCAGGTTTTCTCATGTATCAATGGAGGCACCTTCCTGAGGACCTTCAGATAGGTTTCAAAGCATTAGTGCTCCAAGGTGTCTTAGAATGCCTTTTTCCACTTCACTCAAAAATATATCCCTGATGGAGCATCTCTTCAGGTAAACAACATCCTGACTGATCGGTAAAAAGCACCAAACGGAAAAAGTCCTGGGATTAAACTGCCCCACTGACAGCTAAAAATTTTCTTGTATGTTAGAAAGACAAATATTTTACCACGACAAGCATTTTTACAGCTAAGGTCCGACCTCACTATCTGGAAATGCAATGAACATTTGCAGACTACATTATGAAAGCAAGGTTCAGTAATTGCATCTCCAAGTGCCTGATTGGCTCTTCGATATTTATAAGCATGCTAAGGTTTGTAAAGTGCAAAACCACGGGTAAAACATTAACTCACATGAACAAAGCAATTCTTCTGAATATTCACTGCTTACTTGACAAGCAAGACCAAGGGTTTAGCATGCAAGCAGTATGCCATCCTCCGTATCACTGCCTTTATTAAATTCTGTGTTCATATTGAAGGACTTAACACTGATAGATTAAATGCTGTAATACATTTATACCTTTGCGGTTAAACAGTATGTTGGAGCACGCAAAGTTCTGGCATTCATTATTTTTGGCAAACAGAAAGGTTTATAAACATCTTGTATGAACATTTAAGAAAGGACGTAATTCTTTTCATGCTACTTTGAAAGACAACAGTTTGACATACTGCACGTGCTGCCTGAACTTGGATATTTCGCTTGCCTTTCACCTTAGACATGTCGCTATTTCTTCCTATAGAGGCAGTCCTTCATGCAACTCAAAATGCAGTTCAACTCTTTAGGATGCTATAGTAAAAACTGTTTACCTTTCTACGGATCTGTTTCTACATCCAGTCATATCCGCTATTCTATGTAGTCGTCTTTCTCTCTCCTTGTCCCTTTTTTCCTCCAAGTACAGAACCAGAACAGCAAAGTGTGCGAGCAGCTTGCTTGTCTCTCTAGTCATCACACCTGTTCAATGTGAACAGAGTAATTATATTACCCATGTGAAATCATTAACAATCAATGATACAAAAGTAGAGAAGAATTTTGTTGGGCTTTCAGAGCTTCACTTGAATTTCCATGAAAAAAGGAAATAGTTACGTGAATGTTATACATATATTCTTATATAAACTTGCACATACAGACGTAGATTTTCTCCACAACTGGGACGCCAAAATGCAATAAATCCATTTGTTATCATCCTCCGAGCACAAGTAAAGCTTCCCATAAATGTTGTCATTTGGCCTTTTCAGAAAAGGTCACCAGAAGGGCATCGATCTCTCATTGGGTTTCGATTACACACGCATTTGAACTGAGGATCTTTACATTTACTGCTCTCATTTATCACAGAACGTTGATTACAGGAAACATCCAAATTCTGACATTTCAAAGGTCAGTTTGCAATTTTTTTAAATTCCCCTCCATTATTTATTTGACTGTGTGCCCTCCTCCACATTGGAATCACTGGTTTACTTTTTCATCTAATCTATTTACATCAGAAGCCCAGATTTTAGTGGAATTAAGAAATACTGGATGCTATAACAAAAGACATCTGATTATACTGCTAGTAATTCATTGGGGAAAAACATTTTGTTCAATATAAACATCTTCAAGTTCTCATGGGTCCCTTCCCAGTTCATAGAATATTCATAGTCTGCCCTATGTTGTTTTTTTTTTTTTTTAACTTGGTTAGTATGACACCAAACTTGAAAACAAGTGGTGCGTATACTTAATTTCTGAGTTACAATATTGCTGTGCATAATGGCAGTAGCATTTCCTCTCCCAGACTTCCCTTCATACAAGTTCATGCTCAGGCGACACAGCAGACACGTCTAATGAGCTCCTGCATTCTGCTTCAATATTTCAGTGAAAGATATTCTCTTTTTAAATGCTGACAAAATAAATACCTTCTCACATACATCTTAACCATTTGACCTGTAGTAAATGTCATGATTACACACAAAAAAATACTAAGAATTTATCAACATTTGTAGTATAGCGTTCTGTTACAATAGTAAAACCAAACAAGTTTGGATAGTTCTAAGCATTAACACGATGCTCAGTTTATTAGGAGAGGGAAACAGTCATCTGTGTTGTTTTCCTTTTTATCTTGCCGCTTACTTTTTGGGATCTCTGCAAAGAGGCTTTGCTAAGCAAGCTTGAAATTCATAGGTGTACAACTTCCTATAAACCCAGCTACTGCAGCAGTGTGCAACTGGATATTATCTTGTGAATGACCATTCACGTGCTTTACCAATTAATGGCATTTGCACAAGTCAAACAAGTCCATTTGCAAGATCACCTTCCAAGTTCCCCTTTCTCCTCTGTTGTCCCACTTGCCCTGGGATTTTGCCACAGTACTGTATCGCTCTCTTTGTCAATGGTGGACGCTTCACTCCAAGAAAAAGACCAATAATTTTTGGAGCAGCGGGGCTCTTGCTCCATAAGCAGCTCACACATGCGAGCCCTGCAGGGCTGGGAACCTCAGTGGCCCTGTTTATAAGTGCTCTTACACAGAGACAGCCCAGCCCAAGCCTGGTGAGCAGGGCTGACCTGCATTTACCAGGCACTCAGACACATCTCAGTGGCTATCAGAGTGTTAGAAGCTACAGAAGTAGAGGAAAAATAGAGCATCTTTAAGGTTTGAGAGTAACAGAATGTGAAACTCGGGAAGCTGTCTCACAAAACTGTGTTTAGGAATCCTAAAGCTTATTTTTGGTGCACATTTTCAGAGGCGGGGCTGACTTGTGACATTACATTTTGACCTTATCTGGAGCCCACAGTTATACACAGAGGTTTATTTTGACAGAGACTATATGGGATATCAGGGCTCTGCATAATGCAGTGCTGCAGACTGATGATACTCTTCATTCAGAAAAGCTGAATAAATACCAGATAGATTTTATCTTATAACTCTGCTTATTGTCCCAGGACTGCAATAACATATGCCCTTTCCCTTTGGAGTATTTGTTCAGTGCACTTGAAAATGCATAGCAGATATTTTCAGGGGTGGTGGTATGACTTTTGTGTAGATAACAGTTTCTATATCAGTGCTTTACACTATCTGCCATCCCAGAAAGCTGTTGTCACTTGACCGTGGAGCACAGTTAAGGCCCAGAATTACTAAAATCTCTCAGAAATAGAAGATGGGAAGAACCACAAAGTGCAGTGAACGAAACGTGCAGAAACTGATGGTTCTGCACACCCATATTTGCAGGAGCAGGAACAGACTTCGGCTGTGCCTATGCACCTCGTCTACTACCAGGCGAGGGAGAAACCTCCCTGCATTAGTAAATTCTTACATGTTAAAGATCAAATCATAAAAAAAGAAAATAATAATTTGTGCTCTATTCTCACAGCCCAGAATTTTTTTACATCTATTTTCTGGATACAGTCTGTCAGATGCCAGCTCTCATTTGAATGAAGAGCTGAACCGATCCCCTCAGGGCTTTCACATGAAGGGAAGTGAAAGACGACTTAAAATTACTTCCTTCTCCGTCACTTCC
This sequence comes from Aquila spilogaster, assembly GCA_024606505.1. Taxonomy (NCBI): domain Eukaryota; kingdom Metazoa; phylum Chordata; class Aves; order Accipitriformes; family Accipitridae; genus Aquila; species Aquila spilogaster. Next base: position 19,950,196 of record JANHGO010000071.1, on the reverse strand, counting down.
ATGCCCTATGCTGATTATGGGTTTTCCTGCTTCACAATGCAAATTAAGATGGGAGATTTCTAAACCACAGCTGGCAGGATATCATGCTCCGTTGCATCAGTCTTTTTAATAACACATCAATAATACTCACTCATTTTTGATGCGATGATCACATTTCCTTACTTGATATGAGAAGCACTTTCTCTAGCAGCTAGACCACTGCTTTGTGATCATCCAGGAAGATGCATTAGGAGTTCTCTTACTTCTCTGCATTTGATAGGTGTATGGTAAGCAGACAGCAAAATAAAAGGGAAACCACACGTGATCCACTCCTCCCATAAACTGTCCTTCAGTGTCCTCCTGCACAGAACCATGTGGCTCAGTGTGCTGAGCTCTAGGGAACAAAGAAGTCAGTGTTTCAACCTGCTTTTGAGTTTGCTTTTTCATACCCAGAGCTAATAACTAATGCCTATCCCACAACCTTTAGGGCAACCGAAAGGAACAGAGCACAGCCCACTGAAATCCCTTCACATACAAAACATCTGACAGCATAAGGGTCAGCATCCCTTATTTTATAGTGCTCCAGTTTGTGCCTGTTGCCTCTTGTCCTGCCACTGGACAGAGGTTGAGGATATATATACATATATATATACACACACATAGTTAGGCAAACACTACTGAATTATACCCTAGTTATAGTATACCTTTGAATAGCGTATTTATTCATAGCATTGCAGCTATGATTTATGCATTAAACCAAGTTGTCTGGATTCACTAGCAATGCCATATGCTGTGAAAAGTTAACTTTAGAATTGAATAGGGCATCCACATTTTGCCTGACTTAATTTGCCAAGTTAAGTGTAATTCAGCAATGGGAACATCTCCTACATCTAATATTGTAAGGAGAATTACAAATGCAAACTACCTGAAACAGTCATTTGATACTCACAGCAACAGTATAATTCTATTCTTTTTGTCTCTTAACTCAGTCCACTTCATAAAATGAATTAATTTGTGCTGTAGATACATCCACCATCTTCCATTGTATGCTACGTAATTGTTGCTAGCTGAGTAACTTCTATCCTCTTCTTGAAACACATTTATGTACTAAGATGGCTGCAAGGTGTTTTCCTTACCACATTTAATAGGTCCTGGCTTTGATCTCAAATATCTACAGCACAAGGACTTCCCAGAAACATCATGCCTCAAGAGATGTATTAGAGGCTAAAGCAGAATAGGCAATCATCAGCTACAAAGGAAAGAAAGGAAAGCATGCAGTGTTATGACAGGGTGAAGTGCTCCAAAAATACAGCCCTGTGCAACTGAGCTATTTCATCTGCCTGTTCTCTTTCATATAGTTCAACTTCATCATGATTATAATTAACTGAGTTAGGACAACTTTTAAGAAATAGAAGTGATTTTAAAATGCTCAGAGATAAGATACAGGCAACTAAAAAAGGAACAAAAAACCCAGTTGTTCAATCAGAATCATAGAACGGCTTGGGTTGAAAGGGACCTAAAGATCACCTAGTTGCAATCCCATACCATGAGCAGGGTTGCCAACCACTAAGTCCCAACCAGATCAGGCTGTCTAACCAACCCGGCCTTGAGCACCTCCAGGGATGGGGCTTCCAAAGTCTCTCTGGGAAGAGTATATGTCTCAAAGTCAGATGTACCTCTGTTTGCCATAGAATCATGCATTGAAATCAACTGCACTGAAAACTGCCTGCACAACAAAAAATCTTTTTCTATTCCACGTGTCCCCTGTTTCTCCACTTAGAGCAGAATGTCTGATAAAATAAGGCTTTCATAAGTTATTTTCAAACAGCAGTAAGTACCACGGACATAATATCACTAAGAAGAAAGAATTGGAAAGGCTCTCAGGAATTTATTTAACTTTACCAAACCCTTGCTCTTGTAATAGAATCTCTGGTTTAAAGCATTTCATTACACTTTTTTAGTCACGATGAGCCAAAGGTGTCAGGGAATCTTCATTCCTGTGCACAAAGAAATTGGCCTAACTTTATGATAAAGAGGAATTCAGCACAAACTACTGATTACTGCAAAATTTGCTGGCAGTTTAAAGCACACCTTATTTATCAGAGTTCCAGTTTAACTTTTTATAATCCCTTCAACTGACGGTCTTTCTTTCACAATGACCTTTGTTTGAAACAGCACAACTGAATATGCCCTATTACAGAAGAAAAAAACTTCTCACTTTTAAAATCTCCTTGCCAAAAATTGAGTCCTCGCAAGAACTTTTGCTCTCTGTTCAGAATCAGTTGCTTAAAAATCAATCCCTCATAACCAAAATGCTGTAATACAATTTTCTAATTGCATTTACGCGGTGCTTCGGGGCTGGACACACGTATGCAGGAGTTACATTCAGCAAAACCTCCACATGCCACTTGGGTTTAGTTCAAAACTATTTTTTTTTTTAATTTAAAAATAGGAACTTTTTGGAGCGGTTCAATATTTCTTGTTAGAATAAGCGTTTTGGTGGCAGAGACTCTATAAACAATACGAAACTTGCCAACCATCGGTTTAGCCAAAGTGTTAGCACTGCTTGTACCAACCAGCACTGAGCGCCAGCATCAGATAAAGCACTTAAGAGATTATTGCAGAGGATAGTGTTTTACAATGCTGAAAGTACACATTAAAGGACTGAGCACGTCTTCCAAATTCAACTGCTGTGTAACTATGCTTTCTCTATTGTGCCCTCTCCACACACGTTTGCTTTTTGCAGCTTTTCATCTTGTACAACAGACAGAAAAAGCTTTGAAAATAAAGACTCAAGCTGAGGACAAAGCTTGCTAAGCTTTGAAAGATGAGAGAACTGTGGTAGCAGCGAGGGTAATTCTAAAATTGTCTTTAATGGATCTATGAATTTAGAATTTAAGAGCCTAAGACTTCACAAGTGCCCATGTATTTAAATTGATCTTGAAGGTGGGGTTTGAATCTGTGCTGGAGGTTTTTGAGAACAGAATCTACCTATCCCTCCTGCTTTTTATAGAGCCAGAAACACTGTCAGAATTGCTTTTTTGGTGATCTTTGGGAAACTATTCCTTCAATACAATCAGCTTCCAGGCACAACTGGTACAATGCTAATTCAGCTGACTACTGCTTACTATGGCTCAATTTCAGCATCTGATTCAGGAAAAATCACTGAGACAGCATTAAAGAGCCCCATACCCAATACGTACAATTTCAGATGACTAGAAAAAGAAAGACTGGATTGCATATAATAACAGGATTGCTTACAAGCTTGATAAGCTTTTCATGTTGCAGTTGCAGTCTTTGTTAATCAAGAGGACAACAAGAAGAAATTCCAACCAGTTATATGGCCGCACAGCACAGACAGATTACAGACTTGCAGACTGTGCTTCACATCTCAGTTGATACTGGTGCCATTTTTAAACATGAAGTGGCAAGTTAATTTCAGTTTTTTGTACACAATCTGCTACTGTAAAGGAATTGCAGCTGATCAGAAGTCAGAACAGTGACAAATGATGCCTCTTATCATGGTTTTTCTTTTGTATCTTAGTAGAGATCTGTGGTATTTCTTGTGGTCCAACCTTGTCACATTCTTCCCAGAACACAGGAGTCTATTTCAGGTATCTCAAGAGCAAGGCACGCTGTGTGCTTTCATCATAAGGCCATCTCTGATGCAAGGTGTCTATATACTTTGGCTTTCAACTCCATTAAAGCTTATAATAAACAACCCTGTATAACATCCCCTCACAGTGGGAAGAAAATTACTAAGCTCTGCAGAGCAGTTTTCCAGAGATGGTGCGTGTACTTAAACCAGTTTTGCTGAGCAGAATGGCTAATACACTTGCAGTTCTTGTCCATTTCAAGGGTACCCATGGGCTGCAGCCGCTCTGTTTTCCATTTTCACTACAGTAATTGACACAAGAATAGACTCATATTGTGCCACTTGCTGATCTCACAGCCTTTGGCTGAAAAAAATAAAGACTCAAGAGTACAGGATCTCATTTGCTGGGCAATTGGCAGAAAGGCCGTGTACTTTCAGCTTTTCCTGTATTCTGTACTTTGATTGTTACCAGTTTAGATTATTATTTTTAAGTTACCAATGCTATGAAGAAGAAGAATGATAATTAGAAGGAAATAAAGATTTTACACCGTGAAATACCCTTTACATGAATGAAGTACAGGGATCACGACCACAAAGGTTACTGTGATTACTGCGAAAATGGACAGAAGTGTGTTTCCCTCTCATGTCTAAATTTCCTCCTTAATCTGCTTCCTTAGAGACAGTCTCTTCACCAAAATAAGAATACTTCTCTTAGGAAGGAATCTCACTCTAAAACCACGGTTTATATTTAACGGTCACTCTTCATACACTGTCAAACCAAGATAAGGGGAGTATACTCCATCAATGTTACAAAGTTCATTACTAAAATAAAGACCAAGGTACAATCAACTAATAGGCAAAATTAACAGCTACTATATTTTTAAAGTCATTTATGATACACTAAAGCAAGAAAACAAATAATACTTAAATTTTATTCAGATTTTATGGCCTGAATGAAACTATCGAAGAGCAGAAGGCAAGTTGCTCATGGACTGAGATCTCACAGTCAAACTCAGGCTGAAACAAATGAGAGGCTCTCATTTGCACAGAAAAGGAATTTATTATGGGAATAGAGATTTTCAGGATGGAAGCAGAAGAAACTGGCAACACTGTGGTTTCCCCTCCTTTAAGATTTTGGCTTATCATGGTCCATTATAAAGAGACCCAAAGTATCCATCTTACAGGAACAAAGGAAAACCAATACCAACTTAACTGAAATTCACAGAACCGGCTGCAGCTCTCTTCACTTCTAGTACTTCCCACTGCTTCTCTCTTCAGGTATTTTTGTTTTCTTTCTTTACGGGCTCTCAATGAGGAATTGCAGTAGTCTTTAAGTATCTGCTTCCAGGTAACCTTGAGAAAGAAAAAAAGCACAGATTGTGTGTACAAAGGCACTTAAAACTTTCTACAATAATTTGCACTGAGTATTCTGAATCCACTGTCTCATGTGGTTTACTCATTGTTTCCCATCGGTTCCATCAATGAAAATGATTTCCAATATCTTCAGAAAATACAGTGCCAGTAGAGCGCAGGCAAACACAATGGCTGTGAATAACTCAATAAGATTAAATTACTCTTGCACAATTCTTGTTGCTTTGCAAGAAGAGACATTTCAGTATCAATTAGGTTCAGCAAACATTTCATTTAAAGTAAAGAAATGGAAGAATGATGAATATCTGTGGAGTATGATAGAAGAGCTGGTAACAGTGAAACCGAAAAGAAATGGTCTGGAAAACTCATTTACATTAGAAATTGCATCAGGTGAACTTTTATTAGACCTGACCCTATGAGACCTATCACTATATCAAACCATAATTCTTGGGAGCAGTCCCTCATGTGAATAAAGGCTACTTGCAGCAAATTATTGCACTGGCCCCAATGGCTCCTTAGAAGGGAAAAGCAGAAAAAGACAAAGCAGAAAAGACAAACACAATGGGCAGCTAAGAGTAATTAGGCTCAGCAAATTTCAGAATGCAGCTATACGATGGATTATTTTGTATATCTGAAAGACATACAAACAGACCTGGCTAAATATGCTCAGTGATTTTTAGTTTGTCATATTGTACATAATACCTTGAATAGAATAGAAGTAGTAAACTGAAGATGCAGTGTTAGCAAGTTGAACTTGTACAGTCACATATTTCTAGTTCTTAGATGTCACAAGACTTCTCAAACAATTTCAAGCACTGATTTACAGCTGTCAAATAATTATTAAGTGAAGAAACTGATTGAGATGGTAACAAATACAAATGTGCAAGGGCAGTACATCCAGTTTTTAGCATATGGAAAGAATAACACAGAGGTTCAGAAAGAAACAAAGGTGCATATACTAGGAAGAACTGTTTGGAAACGTTGAGCTGAAGAGAGAAGATTCAAGAAGAAAGGCAGCAACAAAGAGTAACTTGCAGACAATACAGATTCCTGGATACAAGATGGATGTCTAAGTGCCTGTGGAACAAGAGCACTAAGTAAGAGTATAATAGAAACACTAAGTGAAGACTCTTTATTTCTGAGCCTTTTTGAAGCTTTTTAACATGTTATGTTGCAACATGCACAGATGACATTCCTGTGATTCAGTAGCCTTTCAATGCAATGATTTTCTCTTTACAATGGTAGCATCAGTAAGTGGTGGTGCCATCAATATAGTCTGAAAACAGCTTTTCATACACTGCTAAATCCCACATGGCCAAATCCAAGATGCCGGTGTCATGAAACCAAGCACTACAAAGAACAAAGTAAGCACTACTTATTTCTCCAAAAGCTCAGTGTTACGATATCAGAAGCCTTTCTAATGAGTGTGCCTACTTTTTAGAAAATTCATTTTCCACTCTTTAAAACAATTTCGTGTTATAAACTAGTGTTCTCCCCAATCGGCTTATGTTACTCTTTACAATTAATCATAGCCATTAATGAGGATTTCTCCAAAAAAAAGATGAAAACCTTTGAGCATGTGTTTAACGTAGCACATACAGATAATACAAATAATATTTGCTCTTGTTTTTAATTTTTAGATCTCAGAGCATTTGGTAAGAGAAAATATCATTAGCTCCAAGGGTCTTCCTTCTTGTTTCACAGTTTGAGCAATGTTTCCGTCCTTGGTTTCATTCTGTGAAACTATGCACAAAACCTTATTCTCTATGGCTTTTTCAAGGGAGGGTGGGGGAAGGGGGAAGAGGGAATAAAGTTTTGCACCTACGGGTTCAAAGACAAAGGTCTTCATCTGTCACACTTCTAGCATACAATATCCACATTAAGATCAATCTTAGTTTCATAGAAATACAGAAGTGTATTCCCTATATTGGGGATTCAATCTTCTGTATAAAGATTATGATGGTATTTGCCATTAACCTCTAGTTCAACTGTATGCCCTTCTAAATTAAATCACATCACTGACAATCTTCTACCCCATCCTGGGATTTTATATATACATAAGCAGCAGCTTGTTTTGACTTCATTAACAGTTATCTAAATCACTGAGAGTACTTACACTTTTCAGTGTTCAAAGGAAAACCTAAGTGGAATATTAATAACCATAGAACCATAGGTTTGGGTTGGAAGAGACCTTAAAGATCATCTAGTTCCAGTCCCCTGCTGTGGGGATGTCACACTGCATGTTTATCCACACTAGTTCCCTGACTTCAACAGTGACCACTAGCAAGCTCTTCAGTAACAGCTACCGTTCCTAAAAATGCCTCCTGCAAGCAACTGTGTACATCTCTGTAGTAACAGAAAAAGCACAGTATGGACTGGAATACCCCACAAAAGCAGTGACAAATCTCACGGGACAAATGTTTGGGTTCATACGCACACACATATATTCGCATACATATGTATCTCATTGCTTTTTGAAACCAAAGACAGAGTTCTGTGTTCTACAAGTATATGAACCAGCACTGTCATTTTAGCTAATGGAATAAGTCATAAGCATAAACCGTTGGACTACAGTTTATATTTGAAACGGTGTTCCCACTGCAGATGCCAAAGCGAAGAGTGCTCAGAGCTGTTAATAAATACACGGAATTGGAAAATGTCCCTGTACGAACAATGCGTCTGAGCTAGCCAGATTAGAGGATTATGTTTCCCACTGCAGTAGTTCACATTATGGTGACACAGAAATGTCGAGGATAACAGAAGTTACTGCTGAGGCATTTGAAAAACTGAAATTAAAAACTGTGTCTTTCAAAAAAAAACAAACAGAAAAGGAATAGAAATATTCACAAAAGAAATTAAGCAAGACACTGAACAAGTAAATGAACAGAAATTATTCATCTGAATTGAATAAAGTCATTAACAGGTGGGTCTCATTTTGTGTGACATCAAAAACCAGGCACGCATTTTCTAACCTGCAGAACAGGGTATTTAAAGTAAATTTCATCTAATTCACCTATTTTTCTAAGTCAAAGAATTCCAGGAATGTACTTGTTTGTCTGCAGGGAAAATTAAATGTCTGAAGAGAAAGCTAGTTATCCGTGAATTAGTCGTATTGCTTGCAAAAGACTGAGGCTCCACAGAAAGAAAATTCTCACGTAGAAGAAGCCAAATTGCCTAAATGCAGCAACTGCTTCTTTTGCAACCTCAGTTCATTTTCTGAACTCGTGTTCTTGTTCATTTTCAGGTGGTTACCATAAATCACTGTTCAATCTTGCAATTATTTTTAGTAATAACTGTGCAATACATTGTACAGTAAATAATCAAGAGAAGTGAAGAAACTAAGACTGCAAGTTATGGCCTTTGACTGGTGCCAACACAAACATTTAGAGCAGGCAGAAAGAGAAACATAGTTAAAATGAAAAGAAAAAAAAAGACAACAAAGCTTTAAGTCAATACTTCCAACCTCTTAATTCTACACTGTGTGCTTCTTGCCCTGGAGGAGTCTTTTTTCCTACGGCCTCTCCTCTGTGTCCCCATCTCCAGGTTGACTTAACTCCCAGCAATAACCTCCTTCCCTTATATTCCATCTCATCTTAAATCCTCTCTTGCTTTATTTCTTTAATTTTATCTCCAGCTACATCCATTTTCTATTTGCATAACCTACTCTTCCTCTTCCTGCCAGACTTAACACATTTTTTTCCCACTTCAATTCCAGATAAATATGGAAGAAACAGAAGACAGATTTTTACTGCCTCCGTTTTTTTTAATTCTCTCCCTATTTTTTTTTTAATCTTTCCTTCTGTTTCTTCTGTTAATCTTTAACATTTTCTTTGACTTCCAACTACCCATTAAATCCTCCAGGTTACATCTAGCACCCAAATGCTTTCTAAGCATACTGCTGCAGGCAGTGCTTTTGTTACATTGGTTGGAACACAGACTCTATCCCTCTGCCTCCTGACATCCAAGTTGAAGGTTGTGATACACATCAGCAGTACGAGCGGCTGCTTGCCCTTCTGAAGCAACCAAGGCTTCTCCTGGCTGAAACGCATCCTCTCTTTCGCACAGGGTGCAGGATGAAAAGCACCGAGACACTTGGAGGTCTGCACTCCCAGCAAAGCCAACAGGCTTTACAACCTCAAGTCAAACTGCAAAATCCATTTCTCGGATCAGAGCACAGACAGTAGTGCAGCCGAGAGTCAAACATGCTAAACTTTTTCTATTCTACACTATAATCCCTTTTTAAGGTTGGTCATATAGATTATGGCAGCTGTTTGCATTACATCGCTGACAAACAACCAATATCTTTGACTTTTTCCAGCATTTCCACTAATTTCTTCTGGACTTTGGATATAAACAGCTTCCCTGTGACTCATCCCTCTCAGTCTTCAACTGTTGTTTTTTTTTGTTGTTGTGACTCATAAGAGCATCATTCTTACTTGAAATCAGCTTTGCTATGCTAACTCTACGTACACAATAACCACCCCACTGTTTTCTCTTTTACAAATACGACAGCACAGTTGCAGGGCACCTACCACACCATAAAACTTCAAACGTGGTGTTGTTCTATTCTTTGCCTTTTTTTCCCTGTCATCTCCTTACAGCTGAATGTACTTTTGATGGACTCACAACAATCTTTTATAGCCATATAACATGGTAGCTTTTTTCCAGTGAATTATTACCCAGTAACATGTGTTCTTTGTTTTTTTGCTGCCACAAAACTTCTTTGACTTTCTTTTTAATCTGTTCCAGAAGGTTTGGTTTCTGTGTTACCAATAACACCTTGTTTGTGGACTGGTAACAAGAAGAACAGCTGAGGCACATATAACTCTGCAGGTAGATTGCTTTACACACCATTTTTGGCAATAGCAACGTCCTCAGCAAATTACCTTTACATACAGTCCAGGTATTTTTAGATAAACTTCTCTTGGGTTCAGAAAGTTTGCATATTTACCCATAGTAGAAGAGCTACCACTCTGCTCTGCATAGGGCACTCTTAGTAAAATGGCAACGCTATGCCTAACATGACAATTTAGGCAAGAACACAAGAATTAGACAATTAAAACAAGACTTTAGACTCAAGAATGCTTATTGCTAGATCGGCAGTTGCTCAGCCTGAACCCTGCCACATTAGATCTTCTTGTAGCCACCAAACCTTGCCTGAAAGAACATCACTGAACATGGCACCCATTGCCTTTCTCTGCAGTCTCCTAAGTCCTCCCACCCCACAAGGCACAAAAAAAAGCTACCTTTTCTTGAGGACAAACCACTCATCCATTTTTGTGAAGCTGGGCCAAGTCCAGAAGGGAGACTCAGGCTTGGTGCTGCAGTGTCTCTCTTGGCCCCTTGCTGTCTGATGCAAACTGCACTCCTGAGTTAGATACGTAGAATCACTCTGCCAAATTTGAAGAGAAAATGAACCTGGAGGGTAATTCTCAGATGTCAGTAGGCTGAGATCAGAGGAACTCAACTCCTAATCCACACCTGGTAGAACATACCACCGTCAGGACTCACACAAGCAAACTCAGTCCTGGAGAAAGAGCCTACCCAAGGCAGGCTTTTCTCACATCACTGATTTAACCAAAAATAAATAAATAAATCTATGTTGGAATGTCTCAAAACCATATACAGAGCTCCCAGTTAATTTTGATCCCTAAATCAGAGACCTTTTCTTTCCTTTAGGCAGAATAGTGAATTACTGATCAGACCCCCTTCTCTCACTCACAGCCTTGTCCTTCAGTGCTGTACTTCAACTCTTGCACATGGAGAGTCACAGCTGGGGCTGCCGGCTGTATGGGCCAGATGCCTCTTGGCCTTACTCAGCAAAGTGCCCGCTGACTTCAATGATATTTTTCCTCAGTCAGTGAACGTAAAATGCAACTCTGCATTTTAGTGTGGTTTCCATTAGGGCCCTGAATATGCAGACACTTACACATATAATAATTTTACACATATGGGTCCTGATTCAGTAAAGTAAAGCTTGCATGCTCAACTCAGAATAGATGAGCACTCCCTGTGAAGGCAATGGAACAACTGGAGTGTATCAAGAAAATACAAGAATGTTTCTGAGACTGAGGCATTTCTTCCACAGGTAACAGACAGCAGAGATTGGTTTTTAGGATCTTTCCTCCTATTGTACCTCTACAACCCATAAAGGAAATAAAGCAGGAAGGCAACCATAGATTTGACAGGTAAAGGCTGAAAAAATCCACAGTGGTGTTATTTTAAAGTTAATTAATACTCTCTAAAATATATCCAGTCATAGAGATAGCAGAACGAACCTCCATAAGGAGAGTTTCCCTTGCCTGTTCCCAGGCATTGCTCATAAGCCATACATCAATCTTTGACTTTCAAAAAAATTGACAGGGACAGCAGAGAACTATCTGTCCAAAAATCGTATCTCCTGCAGTTTTCTTTGTTTGTGGCTAAGGATTTCTTGGATGCAGTTAGACAACTAGCTTTGAAGGCTTGTGGCTACAATTCTGTCCCTGCACACAATACAGAGTAGAGGGACATTAATGGGAGTAGAGGATGTCATTTTCCAAGCCATCTCTCTAAAGGCAGGCTTGCTTAAAACACTGGAAGCAGAGCTCAAAACCACTCATACAATTAAAGAGCTGGGAGTGCTTCTTATCACATTCAGTGTCAGAAGGACCCGGAGGCAATGCTCTTCAACTTGGCAACCTTAACACTCTGCCGTCTCACCTGTCCTCACAGCTCCAGTCCAGAAGGCAGTTGAAAATCCTCAACACCTTTTATTGTGCAAGTGTGTAGTGTTTTATATGCTGAAGTTGCCTCTACTGCAGGTTCATTGAGCCAGACAGGATACAAGAGAACCTTCTTTATATCCAAGTATTTCTCATATATATATATATATGTATATGTTCTGAGTAATCCTTTTCCTTGCTAAACACTTATTATGTTAACATAAGATCCTGCTTGTATTAAGCTGGACTGCATGCATCTTTGAGTCCGTGTGAGGTAGGCAACTCCTGAGTTACTCTGCATACCCTCTGATGGCCAGGTTGGACAGGGCCAGCAGTCAACAACCCTGCCCATGTCAGGGGGTTGGAACTAGGTGGTCTTTGAGGTCCCTTCCAACCCAAGCCATTCTAGGATACAAGTGATCCAATTACAGGCAAATTTACAAAGCTTATTCCTTGGACTGCCCCTAGAGATAGCCTTCCACCATTGCTATCCTATTTGATTTGTCACAGATAGAATAGAAATATATGATTATATTCCTCATTTGAAAAGATCCCAGTGATAAAATGCTTCAGCCCAAGTAACTTACTTTGCCAGCATGATGTCATCTCAGAATCTGTTGTTTTCACACCATTTAGACAAAAATACTGGGACAAATTCTCCCTGAACTGGGGCTGCTTTAGACTACCTGCTAGGGAGGGAAAAAAAAAGAAAAGGAAACTTAAAAGATAAATCCATCCATAGAAGGAACGAGCACAGGAAGTTCCTCAGTGACATGCGATCAATCTATTACCTATATCTAAGTCATCAATTCCATGGTTGACTTAAGTACAACAGCTGAGACAACATAATTCCTGGGATTCATATGAAACCTGCTAACCAAAACTTGTCCTCACAGTCCTGCAGGGCCTGTGACATGGGCATATCTCACTTACAGCAACATCTAAGCTGTTCTAACAGCAGAATCCAAGCATACACAGCAGCCTCTGGAACTGGGAAAGTTAATGCAATACAATATTCTCCAAATGATTAAAAGATTAATCCCTGCTCACCTCCTGTTAATTTTCCTTTTGCTTCCATCTTCTTGAAGCTGTAAATAAATATTGTTCTGAAAACACTGCTGCTCAGTCATCTTCTTACCATGGGAGTCACAGGCATCTGGAGAAGAGCAAATATTTCTGTTTTTCTTTGTCCTCTAGTCTCTGATAAGCTCTTCGTGTTCTGTGCATGAGATGCTCTCAGGTAAAGCTTGTCAGGTGCCATGACAGCGTAGTTTCAAAACCCCAAAAAGTTACTCATAGTGCAGCATCCTGGTCACTGATTTTGAAAGAGTGACCCTCCAAGTACAAGCAGTTTCAGGAATCCTAGCAGCTGTAAAAAAGGATAAAGGTAATAAGAATTAAGTGCATTACATATTGCTTAAATAATATGGTCAGAAATAAGCTGCTTATTAAAAAAAAGTGTGAAAGAAAAATACAAAACAGTTAATCTCTTCATGCAGTTAATCATCAGTCTGGAGAGAGTCTCTTCCCAGACAGGAGTGTTGGAGCAAAACTACTAGAATCATTCAGGAAACAATTATATGGTCCTGTGGGAAATGATGCACTACAAAGGTAATGAGCCACCTAGTTCTGATTTCATAATAAAATTCTCCTGCTGCTCTTACAGAAAGACTCTGGGGAATGTAATATCCAGCAGGCACATCAGATCTTAAAATACATTACAGGAAGTTTGCTGGCCTGTTGATACCACAGGCCTCTCACATGTAAGACATTCCATCTGTATTTAGAAACCACGCACCTTCATTACGGGCATGTATTTAAGTTCCATTTGACTTTCTAGAGATTTAGATATATGCTAAATGCCTTCCAGTACACTGCTAATGTTCTGAGCTGAACAAAAGCAATGATCAGGCTAAAGAAAAAAAGCTTCAGACAATCCAATAGACAATAGCTCAGTCAACAGCTTCCCAAGAGACATCCACGTTCCTACCACAGGCTTTTTCAGCCCCGACATCCAGTGCAGAAGGCGTCTGGGGAGAGAAGAAATAATTGGCTTCAAACTGTGCAGCCCTTGGTGGGAACCATTCCTGACCTACCTCTCAGCTTTTGCTAACCCTGTATGACAACTCATTTGATGTAATCGACAGAAATCTGAAAAAAGTACCTGCAAGCCTTGGGAGCCGTTAGAAACGTGGATACTAGGCATCAGTACCTAAGGGACAAGAAGCATGACAAATGTTAATTACTATCAATTTACTCTGTAGGATGTAAACGAAAACCCATGAATTTTGAATCTGGCTTTGCCTGATGGCAGTTGTGATTGGTTGGTCACCACCAAAACTTTCACGGCTTCAGTAAAGTATTTTGCCATTTAGATAATTTGTTATAGTGGGAAAAATACAGTCCTGCAGCCCTTTTTGAGCGGTAGTATAACCACAGTGTAAGTATGAGTACACATGTATATATCCAGAAAGTAAACTTAAAAGTATACCAAGATAACATACAAAAAGATACGTCAATAGATAAGAAAGTAAAAAGACTGATTTTAGTTGCTGTTTCATTTTACACTAACTATATTCTCCACAAGTAGCATTTGTCATGAGGGACAAAAGGGCAAGAAAGCAAATTTTGTTTCTAAACTTAGAAGACAAACGTTTTGATGAGCAAAACAAACATCTGCATTTTGCTGGTGTTCTGCATACCTCAGCAGGATTCGGTTCAGTCTAAATAGAAACAACAGTTGCTCTACTGCTTGCCACTTTTGTTGTACTTGTAAGCACTGCTGAAGCCATCCACGTTATAAGAGAATAAAGCTCATTCTATGTCTCCAGTCATTTTGGTATAGCACCGGTCTGTAATTTTCTTATCATGCTATGGGCGCACCTCAGCTCTGTTTGCAAGAAGTCCGTTCCCTTGCTTAGAACTCAGCTATACCAACACCGATCTGCTGTGCACTCCCATCTGTAAGCAAGAAAGAACAACTACCAGAAAGGAAAGGACTCCACAGTTTCTGTTATAGTTCAGAACATATAGCACTACTCCTCTGTACTGGTTGGATAATACTAATTGGATTTTATGTCCTTCAAATGTTTCAGATGTACGTTCAGCTCCACTGAAGAGTAGATTTTGATTTCATTAATTTAATAGTCTGACCTAGATTCACTTGTGTGCATGCGACCCACTGCCTTCAGTCAGCACATGTGTGCATATGAAAATTTATGTAAAATGAGCTTGCAAGATTCAAACTCGAGACTTGGTATTTCCTAGATGTTAATGCAAAATAGGCATTTTGCAGCAATATAAATTGACTGAAAATGAATAAAAGCGACCTAGCTTTAAGCTTAAAATATGTATTTATTATTTAGGCATTGATTAAAGAACATCTCATGTTTGACATGATTAACCACTGGAAGAAGAAACATCTCTTACATAAACATATTTATGTGCTATTTGTAGAGCTTATTTTGTAGATCTTTAGTTGACAAGCGATTGCCTGAAAAAATAAGTGGCTCACCACTATAAGCCAACAGGGAGTCACAGCTCTCACTCACATTATTGTCAAATGCAGTGAAGAAGAAAGCCATCTACAAAGTGACTTCTTGGTGCAGGGTTGTGCCAAACAATCAACTGCAGTACACAAGCTCACACAGTCATTTTCTCTGACCTATCAACTCGAGATTTGAAATGGCATGGAAGAATGGTTTAAGGAAATGAAAGCATAATTGTTCCGTCAGTTATATTTCAAACCCCCCACAATCACACACACACATTCTGAGAATCAAGTTCCCCAGTCTGTTTCATTCTTTCTGTTTTGTTCTCTTCCTGAGAAGTAATAATGATGTCTCATTTGTATAATTCACTAAAAGTAAGGAAAAGACTCTCTTAATAGGAAATGGTAAATTCTGAATTAGTTTGCTTCATAAATGCTCACCAGTGGTTGCTATAGGATGAAACAAAAAGAGGTCTCTCAAGGACTGTTTGGCAAAGCACTATGTATGGAAAGGATAAACCCTGTCCTCTGCAGAACTTTACCTCTGACAGTGACATAATGCTCTCAAAACAACCCAACACTTAAATCTAACATTTCATAAAACCAATCAATGCATTTCAAATGAATAATAGATTTTGATTTAAGAAAGAACGAGTTCAAAATAAAGAGCACTTATTGAATCATGATTTTGGAGCAACATTTTCCTCCACTCAAAATTAGGTTCAAGTAAAGCAATAACAAATTTTGAAACAGAATACCTTCCAACCTTTCCCTTTGCCAAGCAAATCTGGTTTGATGATCTTTAAAAAAAATCAATTCATTTGAACTCTGCAAACCAAGCAACTTTGAAATGCTTTTCAGTTATCTCTAACCACATGCAGGTATGACTGGATGCAATCTGAACAGTTAACAGCAACTTTCATCTAGAAGGATAAAGATTTGGGTGACAGCTAAATAGCCTTGGATTAGTACTAGTTAGGAAAAAAAAACATAGCACAACTGAGTTTCCTTTCTTTCCCTGACTTTTCCCCACCAGAAGCACTTTCCTTTCCAGGACACATTTTGAAGCAATAAAACTCTCATCTCCTTACTATCTGTTGTCAAAAGCTCAAGTTAAATAATACCAACAGCAAGTAACACAAATGTGTTAGAGGTTAGAGGGGAGGCTTGAACACATGCCAGTAGATTAGGGAAATAACCAAGAGAAAAGGGTTAATTCAAGTCTACAAGTGATACCACAGAGATGGGAGAATTTTTGTTTTAGTGGAGATGATTGTGGTTCGGGGCAGGGGGAATATTAAACCACATAAAAAGAAATAAAACCTCCTAGTTTTGTTGGGATGGTTGCATGAAGTGATCCTGTGCTTCAGCAAATATTATTTGCACAACCAGATACTAATAATATAGTCCCGACACACAAGATACTGGTACTGAGAAGCTTTGATTATAACCTTAACTGAAAGCAAGGTTTTGTTCAACATCCCGTGCCTTGCACTGGTCCCATTCTGATCTGCCATAAGTCATTCAGATCATCTCCTTGGATGTCAGGAAAACAAGTGGTTCAATTGCACAGTAATACCTCAATCAAAGAATCATAAAGGTTGGAAAGGATTGCTGAGATCATCTAGTCCAGCCATCAACACATCACCCATATCCACCCACTAGACCACATTACTTGATGCCATATCTACCCTTTTGTTGAAAACCTTCAGCAACAGTGATACATTCAATCTGAATAGAGACCTAAAGCGCATGGCTCAGACAGTGATTAAAAGCTAAACAGATATATCAAATACTTTACCTCATTTTCCTCCTGCTCTTCAAATGAAATGCAGTATTGCAAGGTTTTAGTAAACACATGCTAGTGCAGATAGCCTAAAACAACATGATTTAAGACTTTACGGCCCGAATGTATAGCCCAATGCAGATTGACTGCAGAGTTCATTAGTGAATTAAATTAACTGGCAACAAGCAAAGTTTTAAACAACTAATTCTCAAAATTAGTAGCAAGAAGATTAAATATATAAAATATCATCAGAACTTCAAGTTCTTGAACTTGGAAGTGCTGCCTACTTCTTTCCCCCATTAGCTACATATGCCAAGGGCCTCATTTGGATCAACTTCAGCTCCATAATACATCTGCAGCATTAGCTGCCGCAGCCAGGCTCACAAACCACTTGGCTTTATTAAGTTTTTTATCTGCTTCCCAAAACTTGCTACTTAGTCTTTTGACAACTGTTCTGCTAGCTATAAAAATAGGTCATACAATTTATTAATGCAGAATATTTCCTGCTCAGTTTTGATTCAATACTCCGGGGACATAGCAGGAGAGGAGCCTACGTTACAGGCTATGAAGTATTATGATGGTGGAACCTCCCATGCAGCACAAGACTATGCAAAGAGATCGCTACATGACTTGTGAAACTTTCATTAGGTAATTCCATAGAAAGTATTACAGCAGTACAGAGTGATTTTATCTGCCAGTTAAACTACTTCTTCCCATTGCTACCCAAGACTGACCAAAATTCCCTGTCTGGTCATCCCCATAGCAATTCTTATACTTTCTGGACCAGAGCCAGCATCAAGAATTGAAGCCCCAAAGCTTACTCATTTTCTGCCTTTCCTTACAAAATGAGAATGAATGACAGCAGTCTTGTTTTCACTGGGTATTCTAGTTCTGTTTTTGTTTCAAAAAAATTACTTGAATGCAGCATAAACTTTTCAAGAAGCTGTAAAACACTTCTTGACCACTGCCCTTCATGTTTCTTCCTACCTTCTCCAGCTCTCATTTCTATCAGATTCCACGAGCTTGCTGTCAGATACAACTACACTGTAATTCCCAACAATATTTTATTGTTGAGAGGGAATTCTTCTGGGTGTTTTTAGCTTCTTTCCATCTACCATGGAAAACAGACAAACTGGAGAATCCTGTATTACCCATCTATGCCTCGCCAGTTACATGAAAACCGGGGACTTGTGACTTCAGCAGCAATATTCCCAAAGGTTTGTTAGTGCTGCTGATCATTTAAATCTTAACAAGTAGGTGAACTCCATTGCTTTTCTTTACACTAATGTAAAGCTCACAGTCATCCATCAGCTGGCTTACGCATCTAGAATCCTTACTAAGGTTCCTCAACTTTTCACATTACTTTGGGGAATTAAAACCCTCAAATACAATTAAAATACAAATTTAGCCTTTATCCCCTATTACGATGGCGATAACTATTCCAAATATTTTTCTTGTCATTCTTCCTGAACAATTATATAGCCGGAAGCACACAGAACTATTTCCAGTTCTCCCCCAACACAGGCAACGTCTGAGACAGCTAGAATTCTGCCAAGCTCTAACTGTTCTTTTGCACCGGTGAGTCAGCACTTGCTACTAAAAGTAAAGAATAAGTTGTTTTTTTTTTTTTCAAAGGCTGAAATAAACAAAGACATTTATTCCTTGATTTTCTGCCTCTGACCTCCGCTGGGCTCCCTGGTCTTTTTGCTTACTTGATGTAAATAAGCACATGCAGCATCAGACAAGAAAGGGGAGAAGGAATTGACAAAAATTGAATCTTCTCCAAGAAAACTCAATGTAGGCATTTATAATGCAGACATTCTGAGCCACCTTGACAAGAATTAAATTCACCTTTATTTTGCAATATTCTGCACCATACCAAAACAACAGCAAGACGAACTACAGGGGAGTTTGTCAGCGCACCCAAGCACCCAGAAACCAGCGCAGTGACTGGTATTTATATTGTAAACGTTTGACAGACAAAACAAAATTATTATTTGGTGCAATATAATGCAAATGTGCTGTCAAATACCGGTGCCTTTCAGATTTCAGAGCACGTATTTTCTTGCGCTGTTTTCCACATAATCTAGCCTCAAATAAAGGCATCAGTAATTTTGACTTGATTACACTATAATTATTCAAATATCTTTAATTTTGTGCTCAGGACTAATTTCCATATCCACTGTTATCATTAAAAGAGATTGTTATAGATAATGTATCTCATGTATTTCCCCTAATTGAAAAATGTAGTTCTTGAACAATAACAGTTATGACAACAACAACAATCCAGTTTAAAGGCTACTTTAGCAAGGTGGCTCTAATTGCTGCAAACTTTCACAAGCCGCAATAATTAAAAGCAGAGCAGAAGGACAAGCTGCTAACAGATAACGTTTTCCTTCTTTCCTAATTACTGCTTCTTCGCTATGATCCAAAAGACAACGTTGCTATCCAGCAAAGTAAACTCATCAAGTAAACTTGTTTATAAAACCATATTTCCAGGTTATATCTCAAATGCATTCAGTGCAGTTGTTCCAGACTGAAGACTCTGGGGAAGCAGAATCTCTCCCAGCTGGAACTCCCAGCAGCTGGGGACATCCAGCACTGCCCTGAGTCATGAAACAACTTGACCTTCCTGTTAAAAGGTACGCTATCCCCAAGTAGCTTTTCTCATTGGTAGATTCTTTCTGGATATGAGAAGCGAGGAGGAGTGGAACAGCTCACTAGAGAAAGTGCAGATGGGACAAATAAAGACAAGAGCTATCTGGTGGAATGCGCTGCCCAGGGAGGTGGTGGAGTCAGTGTCCCCAGAGGTGTGCAAGAACTGTGGAGACGTGGCACTGAGGGACACGGTTGGTGGGCATGGTGGGGGTGGGCTGGGGTTGGACTTGAGGATCTCAGAGGTCTTTTCCATCCTTAATGATTCTAAGATTGTTCTCCCATCTCTCCCAGAATTGGAAAGAGAGTCAAGTGGGAAGAATGTCAGAGAAAGAGTTTGCAGAGAAGATGACAGAAGAGTGAAATGCGAGAAAATTCTAAAAAGAAAGACAGGCAATAGAAGAAATAGCAGAAAATGAGACGAGAAACAAAAAGAGGAAACTTAACTGCGAGAAGTGAGAGCACATACTGTGAGGAGGAAAACCATATCACATTCAGAGACAACCAGAGTGCAGATGCTGGATCTTCATGTTTTCCAGACACCAACACAGCTCTGAGGAAAAGGTTCAGGTGCTGTGTATCAGAATAAGAGAATGGAAATAACAAACGAAGTGATGAAAATCGAAAGAAAAACATTCTGAATACTGAGTGGCTTTCAGATTAATAGCTCTTCAGGGAAAAAGATTGCCATTTTATTGTGTGCTTTTGCAGAAGTCAGTAGAGTAGCTTTTAGCTAAGTCTTATCTCTGAGTACTACTTCAGTACAAATAATTAATAAGAGAAGCAGCCAAAATAAGTCATAAGACTAATGACTTCACAAATTATTTTGTACAGTTCTCAAGGGTAAGTGCTCCTTTCCCTTAACTTGCTACCTAAAAATCACCTGGCTCCTTCCCTTGACTGCTCATCTTATCTAACTTTCTCCTCTTATTTCAGTTTGAATTATGGACAAATTAATATACTTTCCATTCTGTAAGCACAGCCAAAGCAACCCCTGCAGTTAGCTCCATGCTGAACCTGACTGCATGTTGTGCTGAATTTGTAATGAACACCCTTCTATTGGCAATCAGCACTGGTTTTTCAAAGCCAAAATTTTTTGGATAGGTAAATAACAAATGCTGGGTTTGTCAGATCTCTGGAAGGCTGGCATTTTACCAGAGATATTGCAGCGTCTGATTACCACACTATAGTGTCAATATCTCTTTTTAAATGTATGCTCTTAAGAAAATGAGTTTGCCTACAATCAGATTTGATCATTAGTTTATACTTACAAAATACGGGCCAGCTCCAGCAGAGCCTGCTCACTCTTCCTTCATATTGATGCTCTTCTCTTCCATTGGGCTGATTTTTTTTTTTCCTATTTATTTTTAGCAAGAAGAAAATCACACAGAATGAAAACCTGTAGGAGCCTGTATCTGGTCTCTTTGCTGCACAGCGAGTTGCCTAGATGTAAATCCACTCCAGCCTAGAAGCACGCATCCATGTGAGCACATCTTTCAGCACGTGCCAATAGCCTCACTTCCATCAGGCCTAACAGCGTCTGCAAAAGTCCAAAGTCTGTCAAGTAGCACTGTGTTTCTGACACTAAGCTGTCAGCTGGACATGGGAATGATCTTGTGTCTGATATCCACTGCATTGTCTGTGTCCTAACTGACCAACATCACTGTAAACCAGGAGAAGAATAATAGGAAGAGCGGGATAACTTTAGTCTTGGAAGTCTCGTTATCCTTCTCTGAACTCCTAGCTTCTTACTCTTTACTTCAAAGTGAACATATTCTTCAGGTGCAATTTGTCCAAAAAACACCAAAGCGTATCATCCCTGACAGCCTTTTCAAAGTAAGACAAATGGACTAGCAAGCATTTCACCTTACAGTCATGCCACCTTTGTGCCTGTGAATAATTGTCTTCCCAAATGCTAGTTGCCAAATAGCACTGTTGTATTTGATCAGTACAATTTTAATTTGTGCAGATGAAATCATTGTAATGAATTGAGATGGAATTAATACAGATTAAAATTAAGAGAGGCTGTTGGACTGATCTTCTCCAGTATCCTTCCCCATTTCCTCTATTGGTATTTATTTTGTAAAATTCAAAGCCGGTGTGGGTCTGTATTTACAAGAACAAGTTATTGTTTGCCTGCACACTTTCCAGCATTGCGGCATCTCAATTCTAGTAAGACTGGTGGACATATTTTAAGAGAACCAGGGAAGACAGTAATGCACGTCACCCTTTGTAGTGGCTTGTTACTAAGATTTTACCTTTCTGCTACCTATGATCCCAGCAAATATACACTATAGGTTTTTCTTTTGTTTACTTATTTTCCAAAGATAGACAGAGGTGAGAAGTTTCATCAACTCTGTTGATAAACAGGAGCCAAAAGAATAGATAGGACATCCACCTATGGAGTTTAATTTTCAGAAGTGACTCAAAAAGCATACAAAGCAGTGTCACTGTGCTTGAAGTCTGGGACCACTAACGCCGCAAGATTTGCTTGGAACTCAGTGTAAATTTTTAAGCAACAGACTTGCTATTTCCGAATAAAAGCTCGCCACTATCTCTGAAGAACCCTTATTTCGGCATACTTCGCAATAGTATGGACTTCTACTAGCGTGCATGCTGATCGTGTCTCAGCACGGATGAGCAAGGCTCCCCTGTAATTGCGGTTTTATTATAAATCCAATAAATAATAATGCAACATGAAATTACATTTGCTCTTTATGCTGCCATGTCACATCGTAAATTCATGTGGAATTATCTGTCTAATCTCAAACTGAAGAACCCACTCAGCAAGCTGCTCTCCAATTTTTTTGTGTTCCTTCCTCTGTGTTTCTAAGTAGTATTCCCTAATACTTTCAAGGAAAGCTAAAAATGAGCTGAGGTGGGGAAAAAAATCATGTGTTGCCTAGGAAGCAAAACACCCTCACACGCTCAAGAAGTAAGCAACAGCAAATCTGCATCAACTTTCCTTAAATAAGAACAGCCACACAATGGCAGGCATCAGTACTCACAGAGAAAGCTGTCCTCTATTGAAGTAAGGAGGGGAGAGGAAACAAATCAGCATCCTCACATACTATATGCTTTGCTGTGTAGACATCTCTAAATCACTCCTACTATGAGGAGCACAGATTCAGACAAAACTATGGTAGAGAAACATTTCTTATTTTTCCTACATCAAGAAAAAAATATGGTTTGTATCAGCTTCTGGCAGTACTGACACGAGTCAGTACCACTTACATCCAGCACATAAAGCAGCTAAGCTGGACTGATGCTTCAAGAAGCACTTTCCAACAAAGGGGATGGGGGAACTGACCAGTTTGAGGAATAATCCAAACACCAGAGCCAATTTCCCACTCCCCAGGCTACCTTCTGATGTAAATCATTAGCCTGTGGTTGACCTGACACCAGGTCCCACCCACTCTCAGCAGCCATCCACATCTGCAGGTAGGTTTACTTGCTGTAAGCAGGCTGCCGCCCCCTCTTCAGAGGTTCAGCAATTAACCATTCATTTTATCGTGCAATATTAACAGCCGTAACAGCAACGCCAAACAGAGCTGCAATAATATGAGCAACAACAAAAGAAAAAGAATGAAAGAAAGAATACTGCAATGTTCAGGAGACAATTAAAAGGCTGTGTTATTTTGTTTTGTTGTTTTTTGTTTTTGTTTTTTTCCCCACAAAAGCAAAAGTTAATTATTTGGGGATGAAAATGGAAAGAAGATAACAAAAGCTAGAGGCAGAGAAGCTGTTCCCCCCACATAAATTCTTGTCTGGAAAGAGAAAGCTGGATAGGCTGCTTAGAGGACAAACATCAAAATACATTCATATTCAAGGCAGAACAGGTACCAGTGTACCAGTCCTGGGGCTCTTCAAATAGATGACACGTGGCCATAGCAAAGGTGCCACACAATGAGAACCATACCTTCACCCAAGCCCTGGGGCTGTGTCATTGGCAGTGAGGATGTTGCCAAAGGGACTTCTCAGGAAGAAAAGTGAGAGTAAGAGAGCTTGGCCAGTTGGAGGATAAGCAGACTGAACCATCTGAACCTTCAAAAAAAAAAATTACAACGAGGAAGGGACAGAAGTTCCAAAAAGGCTTCATTTGTCACCTCCTTTATATTGCAACTTAGGTTATCATTTCTCCTTCCAAGTTTCACAAAGGTCATCATATATTGCTGGTAAGGCAGGCTGTTTCTTGTAGCTGTCTCTTTGTGCTGAAACAGCCAAAAGGTTGAACTTGGAAGAAGCATCTGACCATCCTCCAGTCCAATGAACGCAGCAGGAAGCAAGATCAGCTCCTCAGTGGAACAAAAGACACAAACGCTGAGTTTTACTTTTTACGTACATATCTATATGTAGGATTGCACAGCTGCAAGTACAGAACAGCCCTCTTTCAAAATACAGATGTCCAAATTCCTCACACCGTGGCAAAGCTCTGCTGACATGCTCACCTGTTGTACATTCTGAACTCTTACTGAAAATTATTCCTGCAGACCGAACACTGAGCAGAATGCAAGCTATCTACATTACAGATAAGGGAGATAAGACATGTTTAAACTTTTCCGTCCCAAACAATTGGCTAAATTACTTGACTTAATATAGCCTTTGGAGACAGCAACTTATCTAATCCCATTGATGTTTGCATGGTAATTGCTAGGAGTTCTATGCTTTAATCTGTCTGAAGTAAAGTGAATAAACTGGGTGATAAATCTTGAAAAGAAATCCAGATGAGCCTTCTTCTCATCAATTTTATCTTTCTTTCAGATTCAATGCTATTTTGTTTAGATACCTGCCCCTTTCTCTGATATCTGTATTATACCAAATTGATTATAGTCATTGCTATAATCTGTGTAGCCCTAACAGTAGGCCTCTCCAATAAATCTCTTCTGTTTTCTTCCTGCCAGATTCCGTAATGGCAACAGCATATTTAGGAGGAGATGCTCTCAAGCAAGACCCAGCCTGTGAACGAGATCACCTTGCCCATCTCATTCCTACTCCTATTCTGGTGGAGTGGAAGAACCACATTACCACTCTCAGTCTAAGGCCATACACATGGTCTCTAAAGGAAAAGGCCCTGACCCAAAAGAGCAACAATCATCTTTCAGAAATTTCTACGTCTTTAATAACATTCTACTCTAAGATAAAATATGGCAGTTTTCTGTTGCCTAGGAAGGAAAAGGGGAAGGGATTTTGAGAATGCAGTAGGTATTTTAGAAGAAATCAGATGTATAGAAAACAGATTCTGACAGGCAATATCTTACAGTATTCCCCATGAAGAGGTTAGAGGAGATTTAGGAGATTTATTTAAATAATTACAGGGCTAGCTCAGTTGTCATTAGAAGAGTTATCTAAAATCAGCACTGCAAATCAAAGCCTTAGGAAGGGAAGCAAGGGGTCAAGTCCTGCAGCACTGTTCCTCAATCAAAGCACTCAGAATTCAAATACGACTAAGTGCAAAAAGATAAAGAAGTAATTGTTGTGCATTATCACTTGTCTCCAGCCTTGGTGTACAACATAAAATGTACTTAAACTATGCTACCATTATCTTGTAACTTACCTCTTGTTTATAGTGAAATCTCAGATATGCTTTTCTTACTATAACTGTGGTGTAATAGAGAGCTGAGCTTGAGTGACAATGACAGGCTTAAAATATAAACGCAAGCCATTTTACTTACAACCAACATATTACTTTTATCAGGAAATAATACATTGTATACACCCCTCTGCTCCACTGAACAGATAAATCAGTAGTGCTATCCCTAAACCTTAAAATGAAACAGATGAATCAATTTAATAATAAGAGTTTGCCTGGGGCATTAATATCTGAGATTAAAAGACTTTATTTCTGTGAGTGGAATTGGAAGCACAAGTCTGCAAGACTCTGATTTGGTTTTACTCCTCCTGACTAACTTGAATCAATTGCTGCAGTAACTAACCCATGCTGCTTGCACTGTGTGTAGAACAGCAAGCGCCTTCTGGCTCACTGCAATAAGTGGGAAAACAAGAGCAGCCTGCACAGTAAGGGAGTCCATCAAATTCCTGGGGGCTTAAATAGAAGGAATGCCTGCTGTAATCATGCTGGATGAGATGAAAAGTGAGGGTCTGAGAAGCAACCAGTTTGTGCTCCCTTCCCCACATGAACGCCTTGTGCCCAAATTCCCAGGAGGAACATGAAACAGAACAATTTCTCAAATCCTCACTTACAAAAGAGAAATCCAGACCATCTGCAGCAACCTGCACTTTGCAGGCATAACACTACCTCAAAAGACAAACATAGGGACTGCCAGTCAAGTGGCAAATCAGCAAGGAAGGACAGGTTACATCTCCCAAAGATACCCAAGAAATGAAGGCAGGCCTACTCACACAACACACAGAGCGTTTGTGTACTTCATACTGACTTGCTTTCAATACCAAACGCGCCTTTCACTACCTTGTTATTCCTTGTTAACTCTGCTCCATTATGCTCCGATGGAGGAAGATGCTCACCTGCTTAAGAGTTTCTGTAGCTCCAGCTATACTGTACATGTATTTATGGAGTCATCCAAGGAATGAAAATTCATTTGCTTGAGGGAGAGGGTGCTCCTGCCTGTTTGTGGATACCATGCAGATCAGACGTGTGCCACCTCTGTTAATGTAATTTCTAGTGTTGCTTCTAGCCTGGAAAACAGAAGGAAAGTAAATAGCGAAGTATATTTTATTAAAGAACAACCGACTTAGTAGACTTCTCAGGTTTAGTTTGTTAGTGGCACTGGGTATTCGTTCTGTCTCTACGCAAACAAAACACAGTCAACAGGCTTCAGGATTTGACTTGGTACCAACTACGCATTAAAATGGCATTCTTTGGTTTTCGAAATATTTTCATAGGTCTCATTAGAATCCCGATATTCTCGTCTACTGCCTCTTGGCAATAGCAAGTCCTTCGAATCACTCAGATCCTCACCATCTCCAGTCAAGAAGCGATTACACTGTTATACTGTAGCACTCTGCTGCTCACCAAGGATTACTAGGTTGGGCAAAGCCTTGTGCTAATGCAACTACAGAGTTTTCAGCACAGGGCACGTTGGCATCTGAACAGCTTAAAATGCAAGCAGAACTATCCAAGTGTAACAGAGAAAGACCATGCAGATCTAAGCATCTAAGAACATAAGCATCTTACGGATCTAAGCATCTAAGGTCTGTAGCACTGAAGGATGCTACAAATGTAAATTAGTCATAAGTACAGGGAAAAAAAGGCTAGGAAAGAGTCCTTTTTCCTTTCCTTTCATATATTTTATTAATCAGAAGCAGTCTAGCAGGGAAACACTTTTGGAAAGCACATCAGTCAGCAAAACTTACCGCTCCTAGTAAACTAAAAAGTCTTCCATAAAATGACAAGAAGAGCTATAGTTTCTTCGACAAGAACTTTCTCCCTGCTTCTTTCATGTTCCCACTCCAGGCAAGCCTAAAACATTCTTGTCTGAACTCTGGATGTGAACCTGGATCCCTGTGCTCACATCTGTTACAATAAACCCTAAGTGGCCTACGGCTGATTTACCACCCAAACCCAGTAGGCGCATTGAAGCAAGTAGGGATTAAAGTAGATCCTATCACATTGCATTTCACTTTCATGAGTGCTGCACTCAAAAGCCCACAGAAGGGAGAGTTAGAAACACACTTTTAAGATATTTAAAATATTTATAAACTGTAGTTTCATGATTACAGCAAAACCTATTGCACTTTTAGGACAATCAACAATTCATTCCCATTGTTCAGACCTTCAGCTCTTTGAGGAGTTTTCCATTATTAACAACAGATGGCCAAGTAATTTAATGGCTTTTAAACATTATGAGCAAATTGTTGAAACAAGCCTGTCTAACTCTGGAAGGAATTCATGCATGCC
This sequence comes from Aquila spilogaster, assembly GCA_024606505.1. NCBI lineage: Eukaryota > Metazoa > Chordata > Aves > Accipitriformes > Accipitridae > Aquila > Aquila spilogaster. The sequence continues at coordinate 19,922,740 of JANHGO010000071.1, read as the reverse complement.
ACACTTTGAATTTTCCTCCAAAAAAGACATAACTGTCTCCTTACACATAGCTTCTGGCTTCAAAGCTTAATCTGTGTAGAAGAATTGGAGTAAAAGGGAGCAGAACACAGAAAAAGCATCTGCTGCAAGGAATTCAAGACTGTAGAGCTTTGCAGCTTCTCAGCATGTATTTTTCAACACTGCAGCCTCTCTGAAGTTTTGACAAGTTGGAGGACACCTTTTAAGATGATCAGAGAAGGAAAACTAATTCGTACTAACTTTGCCCTGCTGTCACAAATATTTATTGTTAATGTGATTTCTGCTAATGATGACCACAATATATACATATTTCTATAGCTGTGAGTAAGCAGATCTGTCGGGGGGTTTTTTCGGTTGGTTTTGAGGGGAATGGTGCTGTTGTTGCTGTTCTACTTCATTCTATTCTGTAAAGGGGTCTGTGAGTCAACTCTGCTCACAGTCAGAAGTGGCATCTTAGGCTATTCTCCTGGTCAACAGCATTCTGCCCTGCAGTTCCTAGTAGCAAATTAACCCTTTCATTTTATATGAAAAGGGCAGCAAACAAACAAGCCATTTATTTGTGTGTAAAAAGCAGTTGGCTAATGATTAATCCTCATCAACTGGAAAACCAGCAATGTCTTGTCTTACACCAATTATTAATATGAGGAAATTTTTGTTTGGGTGTAAAAAGTAGTGGATTTAAACTGCAAGCATACTATATCAGGTACTGACTTACTCTCCTACCAACACAGCATTAAGCAACTTCTATGTTTTGGAGGAGGCAAAGATACTAAATTCCAGTAATGAACTGACATATTTACTCCCAAAATTCACTTCTCTGAAATGTAAGCTTCTGACCAAAGCATATAAAACTATTCCATTAGGAATAGTTCCAATCCAAAGGAAATCCGAAGGCATAAGCAGTTCTGCAGCTAAATAAGGCACATTGCACCATCTGCTGGACAATTTTTAAGCCAAGTTCTGAAAAAGAAAACACTGCCCACAGGTATAGGCTGCTTATTTCAGACCTTAAACTCAGGCACAAGCACTGTGTCAAAGGGCAGTGATTGCAAGTCTGTAAAATCCTTCTGAGCTTCAGGATTTCTGCTCCAATTAAAAAAAGAAAAAAAGTTGGAGCTTACAAAACAACATGGACAGCTCTTCCAAGCACTTCCCATTTTGATACGGCAGCCTGGGAAAAAGGATGAACAAGCTCATGGTAAGACTCACCATTCTCCTTACAGCCTATAACAGTTCCCCACCTGTCTGAAAGCTTTGTGTATGTGACTCTTGCAACTGCAATTCTTATAAAAATAACAAACATTTTGAAATCTGAACAGTTTTTTTACATCCAGGAGTATAAGAAGTTTTAAATGCTTGATGGGCTACCTGGCCGTGCAGGCTGAGTTCAGGAGTAACAACACCATTGGAGATGATTTTTAATACAGCTGATTTCTAGTTCAGAACGTGGTGCTGGTTTTATCAGAGAAAAACCTTCATGACTCAAAACTCCCAGTTCTGACAGACAGTAATATACCACACCCCTCCAACCCAAATGCCCAAATTAACACCTTATTTTTAAAATAACAGAAGGGAAGGAAGAGCATTATGCTCTTACATTTGTCCAGCTGTTCCGTTTTGGTTAGCAGTTCAATTCAGACCCAACTTTTTTAGCTGACAGAAACAATGATAGCACTTTGAATATCAGAAAATGTGCTTATCACCTGCTTGTTCATTTTACGCCTTTTCCATCCCCAAATGCTTTCTCAGCAAGTCTGAAAAGACATGAATACAGCGTGATTACTATATTCACAGGGTTTACATTTAAATTCAGACGGATATTAAAAGCTGATGCAATTAAAAGGGAAAGCAGAAAGCTCACTTAAGAACTCCCCAAACACCATATAATTGGGCATGAATTTCCCTGCAAAACTATTTAGGCATCATAGTGTGATATATTACTGTCTGTCAGAACTGCAGTTTTTGAGTTTTTTTTTTTCTCTGATCAAAATGGTGATGGTTGGTGTGTTTTGAATTTCATTCCAAATATGTTTCTTGCCTCTAATCAGGTGGGCAGAGAATCAAAAAGTCAGTCTGTGCTCAAGCACCCCATCATGGAGAACTGACATTTTTGTCTAAACCACAATATACAACTCAGCAGCTTTGTATGCTGCTGGACAAATAAATAACTGAACAGAAGAGCGCTAAGTTAACCCTTACACCAGTTATCAGTGACAGAAGTATCTGAGAGCTACATTCCTTTGCTGTGGGGGAGAAGCCCCCCATTGTCCTTGCTAAGAGGAGCTCTGAACAGGAAGCAAAGCTTGACAGTCGCAGGATGTTGTAGATATCACCTAAGAACATGTCCTCTATAGAATCATTAATGTTGGAAAAGACTGCTAAGTTCATTAGTCCAACCATCCCCACTAAGTATGCCTCAGTGCCACATCTCCATGGTTCTTGAACATCTCCAGGGACAGTGACTCCACCACTTTCCTGCACAGCCTGTTCCAATGCCTCACCACTCCTTCCAAGAAGAGATGTTTCCTCATACCCAATCTGAACAGTCCCGGTCTGTAGTATTATTCACCTGCAGTTCCACAGCCTTATTTTCTCTTCTTCACTGAAAGTTAAAGTGGCTGAAAGCAAACACAAAACACCGCACTATTTCAAAAAACTGAGGGAATTCAAAGCTCAGGGCAACTGCACTATGCAATAGCTCTTATGCCTTAGTGGCAACTTGAGAATCTTTTCTCCCCTCCAGGCTCAGCAGTAAAAACCCAACTTCAACATGTTTTCTGTGTTTTTAAATGTAGTTGACTGAGCTCTGCTGCCATTTGAGTTGCCCAAGTATCTGTGCCCTCTCCTTCAGTTGCACCAAGATCACAATAAAGAAGGAGGAGTTAAAACAAGACATTTTCTGGAAAACCTGAAATCCCAGCTCAGGCTGTGCCTCATGCAGACAAGGCAAGCATTAGAACAGTCCTGAAAATTCAGGTTTCTGTCATTTTCAAGTGCCCCCTCTCAAGAAACTCCCTAGTAATGAAATTGTTCTTGGACCTGCTGCAGGTTATTAAGAAACACCTCTGTAAGCAGAATCGGGACAACCTCTGCTGACTGCTTTAACTCAGTGGAGAATTTGTTGCATGCGGGTCTTAATTGGCTACTCCATAATTCAGTCCTGACAGGGCAGCATGCATGGAGAGGTCTCCAGAGGCTGGAATACTATTGCTGTTGCATGCATAAAACAGCTGCAAAGGTTTACAAGACTGAGAGCACACATTCTAGACATCCAACCAAAACTGAACAGCAAAGCATCCCTAAGTGCAGACCCAACATTACTCACGCGTGTACCCTGATACATGGGTACAGTTTAGACACTTTGACACTAAATAACATGATCCAAGTACAAGCCACAGCCAGACAGAATAAAACACCAAGTAGTTTTGGCAGATCTGAGCTGACAAAGCATTGGTTTCAACTGAAGTACACGCCCTGCTGGGAGACTGGAGAACTGCTCTCCATTCCCGCTAATAACTTCATGCCCTAAAACAGAGGTATTAAGCAGACAATCCAACTCATTAAAATAGATATCATCGTGAACACAGGGTTCAGAAGCCCCACTTGACTCTCAGCATGTAGTGCTATTGCTGGAAGACTAATTTAGAATTAAGGATAACAGCGAAGTGTGTGTCATTGACAACTCTACTGCACATAAGTGCTTCACTAAACTGTCTAGGATAGATGAGGATCAAACACTGCTCATCTACTTGGAAAAAAGAAGATTATTATTTCCTCTCACATTTGCTCTGGCTGTTAGCATTCAATTTCCACGTGGATATCCTGGCCTTCTGTAATTCCAATGTATACACATATACATATATGTATAAGTCTTAGTGAATACCTTACTGAGCACAAAGTGTTAACAGAACAGATGTGGGGGGAACTCAGCTTTCAGATGTCCCACTAGACATGAAGGAGACCTATCATATTAAAAACTGAAATATTAAGTCCATCTACATAATATGGGGCTGCATTTAGCTGTAATCCTCTATAGAACTTTCTATCTACATAACACAGATGCGTATATATGACATATATAAAAAATGTGTCTTTTATACACACAAGACTGGAACTCTCAGCAGCAGAAGAAAAATTTCAAGTCAGCGGAATTCTTTCACTAGCACCATTGCTTAAACTTGTGCTTTGGTTATCCCTAACCCAGAGATGTAAACATGCTGCTGTCATAAATCTACTGCTTTCACAAGGGCATCTCTTCACACAAGCAGGCTGAAGATAACAATGTAAAAGGCTGTATCGCTACAGCAGCATGGCTGAGGCAGTTCCATCTTCCCATGCAACAAATGGCAGCTAATTTTTGCCAAACAATAGGTGCTTGGATAAGATAGCTTATTCTGCCTCCCGATGTAAAGCCATTTGTAATCGCTTACCCTCTAAAGTATGGTAAAATGATCAGTGCAATTAAGATTAATTATTCTCTCAGCGTGAAAAACATATAGAGTGCCCCAGACCTTTATATTACAGCTTAAGTGCACCAAAAATAAAAAGCTACTTGATCTTTTCCAGAGGAAAAAAAACCCTTTCTTTCCTCATATAGAAAAATATGACATAGAAAAGAAAAACCAACTGATTTTTTTTCCAGAAAAGGCCCTCCACAACACCACTATTTAATCCTCAAGGTGACCTGATTTGGGCTGAAAGAACCAATAGATTACCAGGAGGAAGGAATAAAAATAGCACAGAAATGGTATGTGCTGTTCTCCTGGGACTCACAAACATGAAGGACAAGGACGGAATCTTGCTGTCAGTCCAAGCAAAAAAGATTTAAAGAAGGAGAAGTATAGCAGAACCCAACTTCCCTCCGCTCTCCAAAGTACCGGTTTCCAGGTCCTTTGAACAGAGAAGCTTCGCTGCCGCCTTTAACAGATAATCTAGCAGGGTTTTTAATTAACTGACAGATTTAAGAAAGTCACTTCTCCTACAGTTTTGTTCACGTGTGGGAGGGAATTGAGCAATTGAGAAAATTGCCACAGTCTGAACTCTTCATATTTCAGTTAGGGAGCAAACATCCCAAAAAAGCCCCAAGAAATCCCTCCCTGAGAACCCTTTGTGTTGAAGCTTATTGTTTGTTCCCATCCAGCACGTAAGTGGCACATATGCCATTTTAAATATACATTAGTGAGGTTATTTCCAGCCTTTTTTATCATCATCCTAAGAGACACCGCACCCATCGTGGCAACCATTTGTTGAAAGTCTCTGTAACAGAACTACTGACACCAGGGAGCAACTTTGATTTCATTGGTTTTGATTTCCAGCACACTGCCTGTCCTCCGCTATCAGAAAGGGACGAGACAGAATAGGAAGCTCAAAACAGCCGCTGGAAAAACACCCTTTCTGCTCTTCAAATCTAAGATGCTTAGTAATCAATGAAAGGTTTTCTTTTGCTGTTGTACAGCTACAAGGGTAAGGAATTGGTCAGAATGCAAGGACAGCACGGGAAGATCTGGTTTTAATTCATTCAATACTCACGTTCACAGTACAAGTTTGCCTCACTTCTCTGTGCACAGCAAGCTCCAGAAGAGGCATACGGTGCTCCTGGTCTCCAAGGGTGAAAGAAAGCTTGGGTTGCACAGCAGTGCTCCCGCTGGTCACCTCAAATACAACCAGCACAGTAGAACTGGATGTCTGTAACACACTCCTGCACACATAGAGGATCTCATTAGTATGAGGGAGAGCTCTATGCAAATCGCCCAGAGAAAGGAGAATCATGGAATGGTTTAGGTTTTAAGGGACCTTTAAAATCATCTAGTTCCAACCCCCCGCTATAGGCAGGAACACCTCCCACTAGACCAGGTTGCTCAAGTCCTGACAATTAGTTCAGCACAGCCCCTTCCTTAAGCTGTTAGACTTTGTCTTTCATCTGTGCACACCAGGGGTCTCTTGCACACGCCGTAGGACCTCTGGAAGCTGGCTCCTCTCCAGAACAAGTGTGTCCTGATCATACTGCAAACCCCTTACCCAGCACCCTGCGCTACCCCACATCTGATAGCACATCACTATCACTACTGCTAACAGTACTCACTACGCACAGGTACCCAGGGATGGCACATTTGTGTATTCAAACAGTGCTCTGCCCACTCATCATTTGAGCCTGATTTAAAAAAAAAAATTAAAGAAAAATGAAGGCTTTCTGTAGCAACGCCAACAAAACAGGAATTACAAAGTGCTGCAGATTACGTACTTACTCATTTATGACTGCACTAAAAAGCTTTGTTTTGGAATAAAGGTTTGTATTTGGTCATACTACAGAACTTGCTAGGCAGTATAAGCAGCCAATGAGAAGCTGGTTTTCCACAGCAGGAAATTCCTTCTTTTTCTTTCTGCAGTATCTTTACAAAACAAAAAACACCCCGAAATCCAAAACAGACATAATTCCCCCTGGGATTAAATGAGCCTTTGGATATGTATGCACTGTTCGCTGCTGTTCGCGTACATCTAGGAGGATAAGTTAGTCCTTAGCGAGGGTTTTTAACCTTGCTTAGACCAGATTTTGCAAATAAAAATGTGCAAGCTCACAGCAAAACCTTTTCCCAGATCTTATTCTCCCAGTAGCAGGGTTTGATCCTTGTCTCATTCACACAAAAGCCACTTTGCTCCACTGATTCATGAAAGGACTCAGACTTCAGAACGGGTTTCCAAACAGACCAATATAAATCCTGCACACTGCCCTCACGTATACACCGAGTGGAGGATTTCTCTACTAACTACAGGAAAGCTGGATAAGTCAAAGCAGATGGAAGTTAAGCTAATAAGGAAATTATATTTGCATGAAGCTTTTCATTTGTTTGTGGAAATTCACAGCTATGTGGATCCTAGATCATTTTAATACAGACAGATAAGTACATAAGAATAGGAAAGACGAGCCTCAAGGACTGCCTTCACAGCATTTCCATCCTGTTGTGATCTTCTCCACTACTCACTGAAATATTCAGTATTAGGAAAAAAGAAGCATTGCATAAAACAGAATCCTTCCAAACTACCACTTCTTTAAGAATAATTGTTGCTGAAGTCTCATCCAAACAACGATTTAAAAATAAAATCTGAGTAACAGCTCAACCTCTTTGCACACTGTAGATAAAATACAGGTACCTTCCACTTTTCCATTTATCATTGCCACCTTAACGTAAAAACCACAGCATTTCACCATATTCTTAGCAGGAAAAATAAAGTACGCACTGAGAAGAGGAAAAAAAAGATGCAGTAACAGACATTCAGTGAGGCAAGTTGTAACCAGGGCCCAGGTGTTAGAGCTCCCAGCTACCCACACCACCCCTTAGCTCAGGGCAGAGCTTTGGCTCATCTCTAATGGAGCAGTTCATATGTCTGCAGCGGGGACAGAAAAGCTCAGCTGAAGGGTAGTAACACCATTGTTCAGTGAGAACGAGCCTTGACTCCTTAGACTATCTCAGTAGACCTCAAGGCTGCTTGGAAATTACAATGATCAAAGCTAAAAACAGAATGTAAACGTATTTACAGTCTGGTTGTCAGGATTATAACCACTTATTAATGAGTAGCCATCAAGCCCTAACCAAAGATCATTTTCTGTTGCCTCTCGGCATCAGAGGATTTGCACAAGCATCTTCGGAAGAGCAGAAACAGACTTCTCAGCCAGCCTTTCCTTTGTTTTGGTTCCAAGAGTTACTAAATATTTAGAGCTGAACGTCTTCTTGGCCATTGCTCTAGAATCCAACACATCATGTAAAATGTGAATCGTAGCTACCTCTTCTACTTGCAGGTTGCTTTGTAAAAAGGAAGAATTGCAGAATCACAGACTCATAGGAGTTAGAAGGGACCTCTGGAGATAACCTAGTCCAAATTTGGCCAAAAAATAACACGGTAAATAAATCTCTGCTCTTACATACGCAGCAGTGTCCCTGAGTGATAAAAAAATAGCTAAGAAAAAAAACAATTTGTTTTGTTTGATGGGTGTTTCTTGGTGGTTGTTTTCGGTGGGTTTTTTTTGTGGAGTTGTATCTTTGCAATTCCTTAGCAGTTTCAAAATTCAGTATTTTAACTGGAAGGGAAACAAAATTCAGAAGAGCATCCTTAGAGTTTCACTATGGGTATTTGTACCCTGAGTCGGGAGTGGTAAAAAAACCTATAGCGAACAACTCATTTTGATCCAGGCAATAGCTACTGTTTTTCTGTGTTGCTTTTTTTTTTTTCCCCAAACTTAAACACACAGAAACAAAAATAAATGGCCCCACTGGCTAGTAATCTTCCTCTTTCCTAAGGAACTCTGTGACTAATACGTCACATTCAGACAAGAGAGAGTTGGGCTGCAGGCTTTTTCAGTGCACAGAAAATGACTCTTACTTCTGGGAGTTTGTTAAGAAGGCAGTCTGTCTCTTTCTATTTCTCTCTTCATTTTTTTTGTTTCCAAATACTCAAACAAGCAAACAATTAGCTCAGTGGGTTACTACTGATTATAGTCTTTTTGGAAGGCATGAAGCACGAGCTCTTCAGTTGCAGAGTGATGGACCTGAAACCTCTGATAAATACCAAAGGGAAAAAGAATACTATTTCACCATTAACAGCCCCATCCTGAAGTCCTTCTGTAGCTAAAGCCTCTTCATCTCAAAAAGGCTGACAAACAGAATCCTGGTGGCAAATCTCTTCTACACAGATAAGTATTTCTAACCACAGTGAAACTACACTGCAGAAGACTTTATTGCCTCCAGCACCATGTCTGCCTCAGTATTTTTGTGTTAATTTTCACCACTTAGCTTATTTTCAAAGCTTATTTTTTTAAAGATACATGTATTTTTTAAAGACTTCATTGCCATGAGAAAAATTACTCTTGCCAGATTGCCACACTGCTTCAGGGCTCTCTTGTCATTTGACAGTGGTCTGAGAGTCCTCGCTTACTCTATCACTCTCCAAGAACCTCTTGGTTTTACAGTTAGAACACAGATGCAGACACTACTGCCCTCCTTCTAAATGCCGTTTGGAAAAATAAGAACCTTTATAACATTATTATCCCTTTGGTTCAAAGGATCTCAAGAACAAACGCACCCCACAGACACTGTGATGCTATCCTAAAACTGCAAGGATGAAACGCATCACACAGTGTCATAGAGAGAAGCTTTTTCTTAGATTAAATTGGTATAGATCCCTGATCTGAACATATTTCTGAAAAAAATAGCTGAAAAATACCTTTACCTACCCAAGAAATAATCAAGTTCTAATTTATATACTTTTTCTAGTGAAAACATAAGCAAACTGCAGGATTTCGTACTTATAGCTCTTATACATTTAGCTACGAAGTATATCTCAAAGAAATAACTTAGTCATCTTGAGGCTTAAAATTGAGGGAGGTTCCAGCTTTTTCAGGGTGAATTTATGCCAAAATTAATTTTGAAATCTTAAACTGAGATTTGCTGTGAAAAATTCTTACAGGAAGATGCCAACTTATTCCCTAGTAGCCCTCAATCTGCTTTAATCCTTCTTAAGCTGATATCCCTGCACGTGATTAACTCTGCTGTTCACACAAACATCCAATACCTCCCACCCCCCACCCCAGTTCCTGTATAGACCGATAGAAAAGAGTGTATGGAAAGGAGTTCACTCAGAGTCCTTATTAAGTAAATTAACACAGCAAAGCATCTGGCCAGTTTAGCTAATGGGAAAGCTATACCTATGAAGCGAAAAAGAATGAGTCTATTGCTTCTATTTGGTGACAGGTCACAGAGAATTCAACTTCAGTAATAGCAACAGCACTTTAGACATAGATTAAGAGGCTTTCATAGCCTTTAAATTAGCAGCAAAGAACGTAGAGAGAATTGATTAATCTTCGAACTGTAGACAGTATAGCAAACAGAAGAGTAGATGCCCTCAGTTTCTAAGCTGATTGTTTCCATGGCCTTATTACAAACAAGTTACTCTTAAGGTGAAAAAAATAATGAAATTACATCAAACTCTAAGAAGAATACCTTGTAGTACTTATTTTTGCAAGTTTTAATTAAAAAAAATCTTTTCTCCCCTCTGCATTTGCAGAACAAGTGCTTGAGTGTCTGTTTGCACGTATAAGATGAGAGAATGCCCTTTGTAAAGAATGGTTATGGGATTGCATCTGCTATCATTCCACAAATCCAAAGTTTGCAGTTGCTGGAGTTTGTTATCCCCAAGGCACACTGTGTATTTTCCGCCCAGTTAGTTTTAGGAATGCACTTTTAGTGTGAAAAACATTGATAGCTTTGCTGTTGACATTCATCTTGGTTATTCTGACACAGCACTAACCAAACTGGTTATATGGACCCTACCTTCCCCTCTTTGCTAGTGATCCAAGAGAAGACTAAAGGCACTTCACCACTGACAAGCTCAGTTTTGCTGCTTAGACCTTAGTCTGAGAACATTATAAGCAACAGCCTCACAAATATAACTGTTTACTTGTACAAGTTTAGTACCTTATAGTTCCTGGCATGTCTGTCTGCAAGGTTTTGTTCCTCTCAAACATGAGTGTACAGCTGTTGAGCCAAGGATACTCCGCTCCAACTCTATTGTTTTGCGTTCACAGCTCTTCATCATACACCATTCTTAAGAACAGACAAACACATTATACATAAAGAACAGATGAGTTCTGTAGCACTCAGCCCAGCTTTAGTAATGCTTATCATCTTTGATCCACTACATATAAAGTGTTTATTTCACTACAGAGTCAAAAAAGAGTATACTGAAGGTCATTAGCAACACATTTCTGAAGTTCAAGTATCTTACCATTGCAAGCAGGAGCTAAACAGCAATCGCAGGGCGGTGCAATTATCAGTAACATTTGTAAGAACAAAACTAGACCTCTAATTCCTTCTCAAACAGGAAGAGGAAAAGACTGACTATCTTAGGATTCATGGAAAAACATGAACTATCTCTGGAAATTGTCAGCAGGAGAAGTTTTCTTAGCACTTCCAGAGATTACTCTGAATTTCACAGAATCCAATCCTAAAGCAAAATCATAGGGTAAAAGCTAAGGGACTTCTTCCCTCCATTGTACTCTTATATAAATCCTAATTGGTACCTGAGGAGAGGCAGTAACCAGCCACACCTAGTTCTTATTTCTGGTTTTCACAATCCTCCTGATAGCTTTTCCAACAAGTTTGCCACACTTTAAAGAAGCACCACAGAGGTAAACCCTATCAATTTTAGGTTATCATAATTCAGACCAATACAACAGGGCTGTTTTGAGTGGCACAGATGAAAATTCTCCTGTTCCATTAAGTCTGTTTTCCTGTCATATTAACTTATCTTCCACATTCCACTGTAAAAGCAAACAGATGGGTTTTCTTTTATATAGTTTAATCTTTTTATACCAAAGCAATAAATTAACTATTCTAAGGTTATGTGCTCCTCAAAAAAAAGCAGGGAAAAAGTAGTAAAATGCAGCTCTTTGAGGTTTTGTGTCATTAGAAATAAAGAACAATAGTGTCTGTTAATGAAAATGCATGTTGAATTCATGCTTATTAAAACAAAAAACTCCAGCAACAAAAAACTAAATTTATGTCTGAGCACATCATATATTCAATGTATACTGTTACCATAGATAAAGGCTAATCTATGCCCCCAGCCTGGCTGTCATACAGACTGTATTTGTTCAACCTAAGCAGTTACTCAGTGATGTCAATATTTTTGTTGTATCATCCTTTAGAAAACCACTGTTTTAAAACAAAGTTACATGAAAACCAGGCAACACAAAAAGTAACATTCTTTATAACCCCTAATAATATTACATAAAAGTACTTCTGGAAATGAAAAACATTTACCTCAAATATTTTCCTAGATCAGAGACTATGTTCATGAAGCGTGGAATCTCAGTTTACTTACAATATTATTTTGCACTGAAGGAAAACAATAGTTGCTTCAGGAAAACAAATCAACTACATACTAACAAAAAAAGGTTATGTCTCAGTGCTCTGATCCTGGGCTACAGGCAAGCATAATGAAGCGCTAACAGACAGTATTTTAATATGGTTAAGAACAACACCTGTAGTTTTCTTTAACCCATTTCCAGGCTGCTCAGTACAGTTCAGTCTTTATTCATGAAGTAGGTTAGGTCACCTTTTCTTCCAGTTTAAGAAGAGCTTAGTGAACAATTTGTGGACTTCCGTTAATGTTTTCCATCAGTAGTGTTCCTAGTCATTCCCAGAAGCTTCCTAAATACGGTCACACTTACAGAGACATAAGACCTTTAAGTCTCGTGGATTTATGTATTTAGTTAATGAACTGTTAACACCATATAGCAGTCAATAACATCAATGAGTTCTGAAAAATTGTTTAAATGTAAAGAAGAAAAAAATAGGAAGCAAACCTCATTGCGCTAGATGCAGCAAGATGCACCGAACACTTCAAATTCTTTCCTAGTAACAGTCCATCAAGCTTCTACTCTAGCTGCTAGATTTCTCCTGAAAACAGAGGTTTTGTTTAGGACTAACCCTGTCACAAAAAAAACAGGTCCATAAAATACCTTTTTAATACCCAATTTAAAATGAAAAGGAAAAATCAAGAAACTAAATCTTGCCATCATCTCTCATGTCTTGTGATAACTCACCTCTCCAGTTTCTGAGTACAAGCTCCCCAGCAGAGCAATTTCTCCTCCCTCGTCTACATGAAAATTACATACATATTATGCAAGTAATTATGCACATTAATTATAATGATTATAATGGTTAAATCATTTTCATTGCTTTACGTCCTTTAAAAGGACAGATACTCTACTAAGTATGCACATTCTCCATCCACACAAGCAGTGTATTTATCTGCCTTGGAATTAACTACAAAAAACTTGAAGTCGTAGGAGACTGCAAAAAGCAAGAGAAAAGTTGAAGATTTGAGGCTTCTTTCACCAGCACATAAAGAGGTTCACATGTAGATGGACAGAAGTTTGTTCAACTATTTATTTAAAATTAAAATAATAATAAAATTCTCAGATCAAAATTCTACCAAAGAATTGCTTACATCTGGGAAGGAAGACTGAGTTCCTTGCAGGTGCACAGACAAAACAGAGAGGTGGCTGTTATTACAGGGATGGAGACACATCCTTACCACATTCTACATGTAAAGGTGTCTGTTAACATATGTTGGATAGTAGCTGCCAGTTCCATATGCTTTCAGACTAAGGACTTGATATTCTGAGACACACAAGACTTCCCTTTAGAGATCATGTTTGTTACAGCAATGCCAATGAAGACTGCCACTTATCTACATGGTAATTGTTGACAAGAGTCACTTTAAGCTGTCACACGTGCTAATAAATGGCCATGAACTCTGCAGGCATTTGGAAAAGAACAAAGCTATGGAAGAAGCTCAGCTGTGTAAGAGAGAATCATCTGTTTCCAAGAACAGAGCGGTACTCTTTTTAGAGCACCGCCAGCCCACCAGCACAGTGGGAAGATTACATACCGCGGTGAAAGCGAGGAGTTCAAAGCTGCTATCAGGCTCTCAAGGACAAGTGGAACTCTGCTGATGCAACTTTCTTAGCTTTAAAGCATTCTGAAAAACTGACCTACAGGAGTTCTTGAAGCAGCTACTGGTACCAAAAATTTTTATCCATTTTTATTGTTTGCTGCTGCCAAGGACCGCATCAACTCTCAAAATACAAGTGCTGCACAGGATGTCCTTCAGTGTAAAAATAACCAATTGTCATCCGTAACAAGAACCCATATTACTCACAGTAATTCTCATTTTGATGTTTTTGAACCAAAGAGCATTACCTTGCAAAAACCGTGTCCTCATTCTTGTTGTTTTGAAACTATTTGTTAAAGCTCTCAGTATTTCCAGCCGATGAAAATACAGGAATAGTTTTCATTTTCAGAACCAGCATCAGTTTGCTGCACCATTGGTTGAAATCCAAGTATTTAGTCAGGCTTGTTCCCCTTGCTGCTTGGCTTAGCACATGTAATGAGAATTATGCCTTTCACAGCCATGCCAACTTGAATACATTAAACGCAAGAATAACAGAGTCAGCATTATATCGAGATAGACAGCACTGCAGAAAATAATCTAATGCATTCTTACCCAGGTGGCATTCCAATTTCCAATGTTAGAACTAATGAACCATGAAAAGCTAATGATGAAATAGAGTTTACTTTTACATTCTAAGTTCGCTTAGTTTAAGCTGCTGCTGAATGCATTTTAAGAAGTATTACCTTGAAAACATATCCCTCTCCATTCAGATTATGTACTGTCATATTGCTTAAGCAACAGAATTAAAACAAGTTTCAGTCTTTGACATTTCACTTTTAGATAGGAAATAAAAAAACACACCTTGAGTTTCAACATAAAATCTTTTCTAATTTTCACTAAAGACTGCAATCAAGTCTCTGCTTTGTGTACGCTACCTTGCATACTTTCATGTTGTAAAACCACAAAACAGGTGCGCTTTGCATACGGATGCATGTAAGCACATGCAGGCTTCGCATTGTATGACTAATACATATAGTTACATTAGTACAGTAAGCATAAGTAAGTCATTTTTTTAAATGTATTTTCCTATTAACCAAATAATTATATTTTCATAGTATTTTTGATTTTTCAAATGTTTTACTATTCAATAAGGCATTGATGCATTACCTAAGCTTCATGCTCCTTGCAAAGCCTACACCTGAGTCAATGGTGTTTTACCATATTGTGTAGATGGAATGTATCCTGCAATTACTTGCTAAACAGGGGTTTCATAAGAACTTACATACCATTCCTTGAATTGGGACATATCCTCAAACCAGGTGAGAAGGAACCCAAACTAATCATTGCCAAGAAACTAATATGGATTTCAAGCTGTCCTATAGTTTAAGCAGGAAATAGTTCAGCAGTACTCACCAGCTCATTTCAATAGCATTAAGGGATAAAATAATCCAAGATATTACTTATCGATATGAGAAGACATTACTAGGAAATCCTTGATTTAAATACCATTTTAAAGGATAGGCATTCAGTGGAAACAACCAGAACAGTGCTAGGTGTCCAGGTGGCTGTCTCCCCATGACAGTCCTCCCTGTGAATTACAATAGTCTCAGTACCACCTTTCTCCTCTTCTTTTTTTGCATTTTTTTCTCCTCCACTTGCTTTTTGCTCTAATTTTCTTATAGCAAACATATTATATCTTACATAAACATATTAGTGTGCATGAATAATTTAATAGTGATATATAGATGCAAAAATATATTTATGTACTATGAAAGCATGACACCACTTACCTTGATGGTTTTGTATGATTACTGTTCCATTACTTGGGTTAGTTTGCAGCTGGGATAAATCAAATCTAGATACTCACTTCTCACAAAGAACTGGACCTCTCTACCTTGCTCCCTTGCATGCTCAGTGCAAGGACACCTTATCAGTTTCATCACATCTGGGGAATTTCTAGAGCCTGCTCAGGGCCTGAACTGCATTAACACAAAGTGACACTGAAACCAGTAATCCCATATGGACAACAGCACATTTACAAAGCCAGACTGATGCTCACAGAAGACAGAATTCACAAACCAATTAAGACTGACACGAGACAGAGGAACATAATTACAGATTTTCTGTTCTGTGAACACAAAATAAACTTCTCAAAATTGAATAAATGAGCACTTTATTTTGATCAGCTTACCTGATGCTCCCGTGAATAGAAGTATTCTCTTTCTGTCTCCAAAAGAAACAAAGTACCGTTCATATTCATTGGGACATGGGACAACGTGACAGACTAGTCATACAAGTGTCACTTTTCTGCAGTATAGCTGCATCTAGTGACAAAGAATCTACGAGTAGAAACTACAATCGATTACAAATTAATTAAATATCTAACTTGTGCTTTGGGCCGAGAGTGTATTTCACTTTTCAATGTAACATCATAAACTTACTATTTCAATCACTAACAACACAATGAAAGTTTCCCAAATTTCACTAATAACAAAATCAAGTATTATCAAACAAGATCATCCAAGCAGATTGACTGTAACTTTGTTTGTTTGAAGTCAGCTTGGCACGATCTGTAAGATGGCAGAGCGCCTATTACTTTCCTTCAGGGTTTGTTTTTGCATACTGCAACTCTTACCCTATGAAAGCATTCAGTTCACAAAGGAATTCGGTTTCAAGAACCCTCAGTGGTGATGTAAAAGCAAAACAAGAGCTTACATTGCCAACACCTGATGAAAAAATCTAAATGACATTACTAATCACACTGTAAAGGGGATGGATAGATACACACATTTAGATGACGTCCAATTCTGCAAAAAGAAAGTTTGTTTCAGTACAACAGCAGATACCCTAATTATCACTCCCACAGCAATCTCTTTTTCTTAAAAAAACAATGACAGTTTTGATGATCTGATTCAATTCTTTCTCTCGTTTATGACATAGGGCACGCAGTTCAAAAATCAATCTAACATCACTGCTATTAATAGGGCCTACATCACAAAGTCAATAAAGCAATTTTTAGAGTGCTGTGAATTAGACTTTAGATTCCACTGTCATTCACAAAGCAACATCCATTTTTCCCCCGTATTTCCAGTGGGCAGAAGCAAGACTAATTTGTCTGACCAAAAAACATGCAAGTCTAGACACTCATTAAGATTACCCAAACAGCACTGGTGTCTTAAGTCCTAATGTCTTTTTTTTCTCTTTTTCCCCACATTTCCCAAAGTTCTTTCCCATCCTGGAAATCTTTTTGCCAAGGTCTTCATTAAAACCAAGCTGCCAGTAGAAAGACCAGTTGAAATCTAACAAGAAATCATAGCTGCAGCAATTTCTGAAAAATCTTAATCATTCACTCTTCACTTTCATACAGAGTACACATAAGAGATTCTCTCCTACTGCAAAGACTCCTAGCTTATGCTGCTTATCCTTAGGAAGAGAATATATACACTAATCCATCCAGATTACTAAAAAATGGGAGAGAGAAATGAGGAAAATAGTAACTTCTCACTTTTGTCACTGAAATTTCAACCCACCAAAATATTCCTACCAAGCTTACATCGCAAAATACATCTTTAATGCAAATACTGGGAATATTTACTAGTTTTGTGGGGCAGCTTGGGTATGTAAACTTCAAATCAACAGGGTCTCCAAAGAGAGGGGAAAGCAAGCTCTCTTTGCTCTCACTTTCATAAGTCATTAATACCTCAAATATGGAAGCAGCTTCTATTCTTTTGTGTAACAAGAGCTCTTTTTTCCATTTTATTGAGAGATTTATGTTGTTTTTGCATAAGAGTAGGACTTAACCTTTAAGCATGTAATATCTGCAACTGCTCTGACACACCAAGTCCCCTTTGCTATTATCATCCTCCTCTGTTATTCTACAAAGAGCTGCGTTGCAGTGACACTGCCTGTAAACAGCTCTTAGCTTGTAGCTGATAAGATATGCTATAGCATTTTAAGTTGGCCAGGTAAAATATATTTTGAGTGCATTATTTCTGCCTCTCTTAACAAGTTTGGTTTCCTGACTACAAATAGAGGGAAGCAGGCACTTACATCTCTGCATATTTACGCAGCTAAAAAGGTGATGTAACATTATGTCATACATTTATCAGCAGAAGCTACCCAGCACTGAGGTCTCTTCAAACAAACTTGATAATTCCATAGCGTCATAACATTTTTCCCTTTGTTGTTACTTTCTCTTGCAGTGCTAAGCCAAACTGTGGTCTACATGTTATGCTACTCCAGATCTACTGTGTAACCTGGAATTAGTAACTTCATCTTTCACTTTACAGATAAAGAAACTGACAAACTGGAAACCATAGTACATTTCCTTCAGTCTCATATTTCAAGGCTGCACATTGTGCAGGGCAGAACCTACTTCTTACCAAGTGTTTATGTAGTGCTTAGGAGAGGCACTAACACAAAAACAGGAGTCTAAAGAAAGACAGTACAAGAGCACAGATGCCAAAACAATAGCTCTGTGTTCCAGCAGGGCCCAGACACCCATGAAGCACTTGAGACTTATCAGATGATTCCAGGAATTGCTGCTGAGGACAACCTTCAGTAAATACAAGAGGAGATCTCTGGCTTACAGATAGATTGAATTACAATAGCAAGATTCTTTCCACTTAACAGTGAAACACTACAAACATGTACTTCTACAGCAACCTAAAGCTTCTAAGGCCATCACGTTTTAACAATTTGCCATTTATATGACAACCACTGGATTTATCTCCCACCACAGTAAAGACCATGCAACATTTTTCCTTACCTAGCATTTTGACAGGTAAAAATGCAAAAAAAACCAACAAACCACAAATTCCCTGGTTGTAGCATATGAATTATCAGCTACTGGTCTCTTTGTATATCAATGCAAACTTTTCCCATTGTGTCAAGGTCAACCTGAGATAGAAGGAGAGATGGAATCAGCAAATCTGATCACAAACACCACATAAGAAAAAAGCTTCTTATTCAAGTACCCTTGAGTATGTAAGAATGGTGCAACAGTCAGCAGCACTTTTTACTGTAGAACATATACAGTCCGCAGGAAACAAAACTTCTTAAACTCAGTGTACAACAAATTGAGAAGAAAAATATTGGATAAAAATAACGGATAGAAAAATTGTGACCAAGAGTGAATCACTCTCAAATGTACACAGTAACAGCACACAGGTTAATAACACATTCTCTTCTATTTTGCAACTCTCCGTAGAAGAAGAAAGATGCTCATATTTAATCACAGTATGTCTGAAGCTCTAGGTCTTATCTCAGCAAGTACGCTGGCCTAATAAACCAGATGACATCACAGCTCAAATTTGCAGCAGTAAATCACGTTCATTTCTTTTGCTTTCAAAACAGTCAGTATTAATCACAAAGAAAGTCTACACTATTAGGTCTAGCAGTGCTGGGCTGCTGTTGCAGGAAAACATTTCACATGAACATTCAATTTAAAAGGCAGCACTGAAATCAAGGCCTTCTTCCACTAGCTTCCAAGTTGCATAAAAACTTACACAGCTTCTGCTGAACTTTCTTTATGTCATTAGTGCATTTGTATCATATTAAATATACTGGCAATTCATTGACTATTTAAGTCCTGCCATTACAGAATTGGAAATTCCTATTTTAAGACTCTCAATCACTTTGAGAAGTTAGTTTGAGGGAAACATTCTAACGATTAAAAACGCATGATTCAAAATATAGTATTGCAAGTATTGAGATTTACAGTTGAAATGAAATGATTGTCTCTTAAGTGCTTTGAAGAAACAATCATAAACTACTCTAATTGGAATTTCAATTGCAGTAACAGTAAACAATTGCATCAATAACCAGTCTTACCAAAAATCCAAACATACACACACTACTTGCAATAAAGAAGTTTTGTTTAAGATTAAGTTTACCGTGTTTACCACAATTTGGTGTTTTCATATAAAAAATATATTTAATTACAGGAAATCTCCACAGTCTTACGGGGACATTCTGCAAGAATATCTGACCTGAAGCCAACAGTGACTGCCAAGTGTTATCTACCCTGGTAACTCAAACTTCAGCAGGCTAAAATGCCAGCTTTTACATTGAAACAGCAATAGCGTTATCTCACTTCTGTCAGATTTCTAGCAAAGATGGCACATCCCTCCATAGAACTGACCTCTCTCAGTTCACAGTGTAGAATTTTCATAGAGAAGAGAAAAAAACAGAACTTAACAGAGATTGTGGAATCAAATCCCTAAAAAGAACTTCTCTCCTGTCGGAAGACTTCACACAAACTATGTGCACAGTTTTCTCAGTCCATCCTATAGGGACTCAAATGTTAGCAGCTGCAGATGGTCGAAGAATGATACCCACAAAACCACTTCTGACTGTCAAAAAGAAATCCTTCATCCAGCAAGTAAAGAGCTGGCACACAGTGCCAGACAAATCACACTAGGTATAGTAACACTATGTGCTTCTTTCCCTACAGGCATTTACATCATTGCCAGGTCAACTGTGTCTCATGCAGTTGCCACTTCAAACAGTATAAAGGTGACAATTTTTATCATGTTTCTTCAGTTGCACAAAAAAAAGCAGAGAAAGAATATGGGAAATACTCGCTAGCCACATTTCTCACTTTCTTTGTGCTGTGGTAGGCCTGAAAGCAAATGACAGATTCACATAACCTCATTTTGCCATGCAAGGTGCGAAGTTCAGAGAAAAGCGGACCATCACTATAATTCCGCAAAATTAAATTTAAGTCAAAGCTTTAAACTTCCCAAATGCGTTAGAAATTGAAGATATCAAAACTCCCAACTTGAGCTTTCAAGTAGCTTTATGGTAAGTATTTGTACAGTAGAAAAGTTTCCCAAACATCTTTTCAAACTCATCCTTTAAAAGTGTTATTAGTTTTTGAAGAAATAGTTATACTTGATCTGTTTGTTGTCACATTATATATTCTGTTGATGGTAGCCTGAATATCTGGTATACACACAATACTTCTGAAGGTTCATTACATGCCCATCTCTTGAGTCAGATGCCACAACTCTTCTAGAAAAAAACAAGTTATGCAGCTGCTCCCATATCACATTTTTATATGCTATTACAGTTGTAATTCTTCTACCCAGTAAAAGTGTTTTCATTTCACAGAATGCCAATTACCCTCACTGTATAGTGACAAGTAATAAGCTGTAACATATATGCATTCCGCATCTATCAAGACCTTTTCCAGTGGCAAAAAGTGCTGGAAAAAGCATTACAAAAGTCTCCTAAAGACTAAATCTTCAGAGATAAAAATACAGCCATTAGCATCATTTACTCCATTAAAAACAAATATAGCACTTAGAAAGCATGCATCTACTAGGCCAGTTGTCCTCATAACAAAACAATTTAAAACACATTTAGAATAACTGAAATCACATGCAAATGTCTGTTTTCAACATCAGATTGATTTTTAGAAAGATGCATAAGCCAAGATCTGTTTTTCATCCTATCCCACTTCTACAGTCCACTTAGAATCGTAGAATCCTGAAAGTTGGAAGAGGCCTTTAAAGGTCATCTAGTCCAACTCCCCTGCAGTGCACAGGGGCACCACAGCTCGATCAGGTTGCCCAGGGCCTGATCCAGCCTCACCTTGAAAGTCTCCAAGGGACAGCGCATCAACCACATCTCTGGGCAACCTGTGCCAGTGCCTCACCACCCTCACTGGAGAAGACTTTTTCCTTATATCCATCCGTCGGATGGAAAATGTTTGATAGTTCTTATTCTAAGAGAGAATTGCATGTGCTAGAAAACCAGTACATCTAAATAGGTGCATAGGAATAACGACCAATGTCTTTTCCACTTTACCATCAGCAAAAACAAAGCCTATACTGTTCAAGACATATGCAAGCTCCATTGTTAATAACGCAGCCATTTGGAAACAATCACATAATTACTATTAGACTTACCAAGCCTGTATGTAAAACAGACCTCTGTGCAGTTTTTACTTGACCACTTTCAATCTACAAATCAACATCTCCATATATTCACAAATACAATTCAAAGAAAGAAATTGTGGCACCTGAAATCAATAGCCTATTACATTATCCTAGGATGGGTAATTTTCACTGTGTTTTATCTATTGAAATGTGATCCTACATGCTATTATACTGCATGCTTAGAAAATGTTGTAGGCCTTCACTCAAGTCAGCAGCATGCTCTCACCCCCGGTGATGCTTCTGGGGATCAATCCCACAAGGTTAACAAATCAAATCTGTTCGCTTCAGAAAGAGCTGAGCCTGCTAACCAGGAAAGCTCATTAAGTCAAAGTACTTGCCAACTAAGAGACGTGCAAGAAAAGAGAACTGTATTGCAGCAGTCCTTTTTCTGTTTCCTTGTTTTTCAAGAGGAAATTTTCATTACGGTTTGATAGTTAAGACCAAAGCTGTCAGCACCAAACCATAAGCATACTCAAAACTTTATGGAAGCGAGGATTGAGTTCCGCAGAATTGCTAAATATTTTTAAGCATTAGATTGGAAACTGACAGTAATTAAATTAACAATATATGCTATTAACATATTAAAGATCTAAACAACTTAATGAAATCATTTCAGTGTTTTACATCATGATATCCAGTGTTGCAACCGTGACTCTTCCAAGCCAGCTCCACACTTAATTGCCAGCAGTTCTGGCAAAGGGATGAGGACCATTTGGCAATTTAGCGTACTACCACTCAAAAAAAAATTAAAATCCATTAAAATGCTCTACTACAGCATTTCATTTGATAACCAATCTAGAAGATATTTAAGTTTCAAAACAAAAAACCTATTAAAATGAACTGGATAACCTACGCTACTTTACATGTATATATATATATTTCAAGTAAACTCTCCAGACACCCATCTGTCAGGTTATCCTTGCTTCAGGTATTCACTGTTACCTTCTTAATACCACAGAGGTTAGCAGCGATCTTAAAAAAAAAAAAAAGTATTTATCTTTTCTTAAACATAATTCTGCAGCAAGGAACAGATGCACAGAGAACACACAGGGCTGCAAAGGCAGCTAAACAAGGTGGTAATTAGGTAGTCGAGGTACACATAGAAAGGAAAAAAAAACACTGTTGAAAAAGTTCCCTGTTTCCTACTGCAAACTATATTCATTCCTACAATGACATTCATAAGCTTATTTTTCTAGTAAGCTGCACCAAAATAGGATGAGGTAAATAAGTGAGCAAAACAAAACACAGACTGATCAAAGCAATTCTTCTACTACAAAATCACTGCCTAGCTCAAGTATTATCACAAAACCATAGCTCGTTCACCTACACCTCCTATTGAAGTTCTGACGAGCTGCCACAAGGTGGAGGTACACACCTAGAGTTTGAAATAGTTTAAACTAGAGAGACAGGCATGATGGACTCCAACATTTCATCTTTGTTTTAAATTACTGTAGACACATTACCCAAATAAACATCACTCAATTTCAAAATTACAAGAAATCTAGATTGAAGAGGGGTAATATGAAAAGAGGATGAAAATGGACTCCATTGGCTATAAAACAAAATCATAAATAGTTAATGACGAGGATGTGAACAGAGAAACAATCAACAAATCCTCCTAAAATTCATATTTAGATAACAAGAAGCAGGTTAGACTCCTGAGTAATTTCCTTGCAAGTGAGTCAGAACAGAAAGCAAGTGTTTATTAGAGTTCTGTTTTAAAATAAAGCCATGATCCTATGACAAATGTACGGGGCTTGTGAGACTACAGATTACAACTGGAACCAGAACTGAGCTTCGTGAATGTTACACGTCAGCAGTTGAAGTCCTTAGCTTTGGCTTTACTGTAAGTCACATTTAGCTACAGCTGGAAGAGAATCTTCTCCCTCCCAGGCAACAGATACATAGTGAAACAGGAAGAACTGAATTCTTAAATGCAATAATACCCACCAACAGTAGCCAACCTTGAAAAGGTTTTGTTTTTTTTTTTAAAGACATCCCATGTGTTTCAGATTCTTCACACGTGTACTTTTGTATTGCCAGCCCTTTCATCACACATGGCTTCTGCATACTCATGTAAATAATTAAGACCTATCAGGAACACACCACAACAAAACCATGCAGTGGTTTCTACAGCGTGGTGCCATTACATTCTCATACAAAGCCCAAATCACAGACATAAGGGTTTACCAAATCACAGACATAAGGGTTTACCTAGTGCATATGACACAAAGCCAGCATATTGCAGGGAGCTTTTACCGTATGAAAGCCATATGAAGAGAAGTTCCTCATGCTACTATCCACAAGGACATAGGTTTTATCTGTTCTACATAAATTTCATGAATTGTTTTCTCCTTCTATTCATTACCTTCAGAACAAAGTAAATTACACACACTAATCCCAGACATCCACTCTATTCTCTGCTTCAACATATCATGATTCTTTTAACCTCATTTACGAACCTGATACAAATCTGATTCAGGTTCTCCCCAGCTGCAGAAAGACTGAAGAAGCAGTTGCATTAGTTCTTCCTATGATAATCTGTTGAAAAGTAGTTTGTTGCACAAGACTACTATCAGTCCATACAAACATGGTGTAATGTGATAGAAAGCACAGCAATAACAGCAAAGCAGCAAGGTCCCAGGCTGCAGCAAGTGAGAATTTGCTCAAATGCAACAGCCACAGACACTGAAAAATAAAGGGAAAAATCTGCTTACCTTCAGAAGGCCTCAGGTACACAGGGATCCAGCAAGATCACCCTTCCCACCACTACCAACCCTTAAATGAAGTCTGGGAAGGGCTGGATCCTGGCTCCACCCCTTCCAGTCAATCAGATGCATTGCATGCACCTGAGCTCCCCTGGGT
>JANHGO010000071.1:19862510-19898362 GCA_024606505.1 Aquila spilogaster | reverse complement strand
ACATGAAGAATGGAGGAAAAAGTAGACAAGGAAACTGCGGGGGACAAAGAAGACAAAAATGAAGACAAAGAACAGCACTAAAAGAAGGAAAAGAGTAGCAGAATCCTCCACTCTCCAAAGTATAAACTTCCATCCTCCCAAAAAGCCAGGTCTTGTCAACAGATAGGCTTTGCTTTCTTTAACAGAAACTCTAGCCAGATTTTAAATTAACCTTAAGAAAGGGTCATTTTCTATAGTTTTGCCGAAGCATGGGAAGGAATTATGACTAATTTTGGAAAATTAGCAGCATAGTCTGAATTTTTCATATTTAGATCAGGAAACAAACATACTAAAAAATGCCCAGAAGTAATCCCTCCCCCAGAAGCCCCTTCTGTTGAAGCTTACCATTTGTTCCTTTTAGAATATCCAGCACATAGTTTGCACATTGCACATTTTTAATGTACATTAGTGAGGCGGGGTTTTATTTTTCCACAAGTGTTTGTATTATCTTAAGGAACACAACACTCATAGTGGCTATCACTTGTTGAAAGTCTGTACCAGAACCACTGATGTCAAGAAGCAGCAACAACTGTGACTTTGTTAGTAGTTTAATATCTGGTTTGTTTTGGTTTCCAGAAGACTACACTTCCTCTAGTATCACAGAGAGGGAGAAGACAGAATAGGAAGCCAAAAGAGACAGCTGGAAACAGACCCTTTGTGCTTCTCAAATGTAAGGTGTATAGTCATCAAAGAACCAATTTTTTTGCTGCTATACAGCCAAAAAGGTAGGTCAGAGCACAAAGGCAATATGGTAAGATCTGGTTTTCACTCTCATTTTTCACAAGTAGGAGCTTACCTCACCCTTGTGTGCACAACAGGCTCCAGGAAAGGCATATGGTGCTCTTGATCTCCAGCAGTGAAAGATGGTACATGTCGTAAGCTATTGCTCCCACCCATCACCTTAAATTATACAATGAGCATAGCAGAATTTGATTCATGCACGTGTAGAGGAGTCTGAGCGTTAGGGGTAGCCCTACGTAAATCCCCCAGGGAAAGTCTGATAGAGAATTATAGGCAAACACAGCCCTACCTTAAGTAGCTGGGCTTTGTCCTTCATCTTTAAACACCATGAGTCTCCTGACCATGTAAGTAGGACCTTGAGAAACTGGCTCTCCTGCAAAACAAATCTGTGCTGATCGCATTCCCAACACCTGACTGAGCACCCTGCTATGCCCCACATCTAACAGCGTATAGCTGTTGGTGACAGTGCTTCCAGTGCAGAAAAGGTACTAACAGATGGCAAGTTTCTGTTTATGTACAGCACTGCCCACTCATTGTCTGAACTTGATTTAAAAAAAAATACTTGCCACAGCTATACCAACAAAATAGGATTTACAAAATACAGAAAAATGTATGTATTTACCTGCATATAATTGCACTGAAAAGCACTGTGTTAAATGCATTAAAGGATTACAGGTTTGCATTTAGGCATCTTGCAGAACTTGTGAGCCAGCATAATCATTCAAGAAGCCTAGAAGGAAACAGTAGGACATTTCACCTTTGCTTTCTCTTTCGCAGTGTTTTTACAAAACAGAAAACAATCCTTTCAGAACATCCTGAAATCCAAAACCAGACATAACTTCCCTAAGGATTAAATCAGCCTTTAGATATGTATACACTGTTCACTCTGCTTTTCATAAATATCTAGGAGGGTAACAGCCCTTAGTGAGGGGTTTTAACCATGTTTAGACCAGGTTTTGCAAAGTAGAGTGCAAGAAGTTCAGAGTAAAACCTATTCCGAGATCTAATTCTCCAGATAGTGGGTTTGATTCTCATCTTATTTGCAGCAATAATTCCACAAATGCCACTTTGCTCCACTGATTTGTGAAACAAGTTCAGAGACTTCAGAACAGGTTTTCAAACAGATGAACGTGAATCCTGCACACTGCCTTCATGTCGACACTGAGTGGAGTACTTCTCCACTAATTACAAGAAAGCTTGGTAAGTCAAACCAGATGAAAGTTATGCTACTAAGGAAACTATGTTTGCATGAAGCTTTTCGTTTGTTTGTGGAATTTCACAGCTATCCAGAACACAGGTATTTTTAATACAGACAGATATGCACATCAAGAGTAGGAAGGATGAGCCTCAAAGATGTGTTCACAGCTGGCACACACTGACACTTCCATCCTGCTGTGGTCTTCTACCCTACTTGCCTAAATCATCAACTTTAGAAGACAAACAAGAAGCGCACAAAATGGAACCCTTCCAAATTGCCACTTCTTTGAAAACAACTGCTGATGATGAAGCCTGATCCAAATGACCATTTAAAATTAAAATCTGAGTGTAACAGATCAACCTCTGCATACTACAGGTAAAATACATGTATATATACCTTTTACTTTTTCATTTATCATTATGTACTCCTTCAGTTTACAATAAAAAAACCACAGCATGTATCATCAGCACGTTCTCATCAGGAGAATTAAGTCTATACTCAGGAGAGAGAAAAACGTAGTCAAATGACAGACTTTGGCAAGGCAAGCTGTGGTGAACACCGTTATTGTATGTCAAGCTGGTACAGCTCCAGCTACCCACCCTGCAGGCTGCGGTGCCGCTGGGGCAGAGAGGATGCACAGTCCCTTTCCCAGGGCAGAGCTTTGGTTCACCTCTGATCGAAATGCAGGACTATGAGCTAGATCATGTCTGCTGCAGGAACAGAAACACTCTGCCGAAGGGTAGTAACGTCTCAAACTGCTACAACTGTTCATTGAGTGAGCATAAGCCCTAAATCTTTACATTGTATCTCGAGGATTAGTCCAGCTTGACCACTATGTTGTCTGAGACAGGTTAATTCACCTCTTTACACCCATCCCTTCTGTTCCTCTCATGCATTTTGATTTTTGCCATTGGTGGAGGGATGGTGGATCCCTCAGTCTGTTTTAGTCTATAGCCCCTACTATAACAAAAAAATTATTTCTTAGTGACAGTTATCACAAAAGCAAATATGCAGCCAACAAAATGAGTGATTATCCCAATATGAATATATGAATAATTGTTTGTTTGGTGCTTTTAAGTAGGACTGCTTAGAAATTACAATAGTCACAACTAAAAATCAGGAAGTATATGTATTTGCAATCTAGTTGCCAAGATTGCTACTGAGTAAGAGTCAGTAGCCATTAAATTCTCCTCACAGATCGTCTGTTTAAGTTACCTCCTGGCATCAGTGGATTTGCACCACAAGAAGCTTCCTGAAAGCAGGAACAGGCTTCTCAGCCAGCTTTTTTTTTTTTTCTTACTGTTCCAGGAGTTACTAAAAATTTAGAGTTTAATGCCTTCTCAGTCATTGCTCTATTACCCAACATGAATTGTATCTACTTCTTTTACTCGCAGGTTTCTTTGTAGAAGGGAGGAAATTTGGTCAAAACATAACCTATGTATGAATTTCTGCTCTTTGGTAGGCAGCTGAGTCCCTGAGTGTGATAAAGAACTAAGAGAAATTCAGCCATGAATCTGTTATTTCATGGAGTTATATATACCCAATTCTTTAGCAGTTACAAAAGTTTATATTTTATTTTAGCTGGAAGGGCAACAAAATTCAGAACAGCATTCTTAAAATAGCACCATGGGTATTTGTTCTTTGAATCGGGAGGGGTAAATCTATAGAGAACTAGTCATTTTATTCCAGGCAGTATCTACTGTGTTTCTTTTTCCTTAAACACACAGAAACAAAAATAAATGGCCCCACTGGCCAGTAATTTTCCTCTTTTCTAAGGAACTCGGAGACTAATATGTCACTTTCAGACAAAAGAGACTTGGGCTGCAGGCTTTTTCAACACACAGAAAATGACTCTGTTACTTCTGGGATTTTGTTAAGAAGGCAGCCTGCCTCTTTCTATTTCTCTCTTCATTTTGTTTTTTCAAAACACTCAAACAAGCAAACAATTAGCTCAATGGGCTACTGATTACAGTCTCTTTGGAAGGAGTGAAGCATGAGCTCTTCAGCTGGAGAGTGATAGACCTGAAACCTCCAATAAATACCAAAAAGGACAGGGGAAGACTGTTTCATCATCAACAGCCCTCTCCTGAGGTCTTTCTGTAGCTAGTGTCTCTACCTCAAAAAGGCTGACAAACACAAAATCCTGGTGACAAGTCTCTTCTTCACATGTAAGTATTTCTAACCACAATGAAACTAAACAGCAAAATTCCTTTTTGTCTCCACCACCACGTCCACCTCTCAGTACTTTTTGTACCAAATTTAACCAGGTAGAAAAAGGTGTTCAAAGCTTATTTTTCAAGTTGTTTGTTTTGTTTTTTTTTTCCTTCAGACTCCACCATTGCTGTTGGAAAAATTACTCTTGCCAAACTGCTGTGCTGCTTCAGGGCTCTCCTCTACCGTTTCACAGAGCCCTGAGGCTACAGACTGAGTGCTCACTCTCTGCCGCTTGCTTCAAGACTCCAACAAGCTCTCTGTTTAAAGCGTGACCGCAGATGTGGGCAGTGCTGTACTCCTTCTGAATGCTGTTTGGAAAATAAGAGTCTCAACACTGAGATTTTACCCACTGTCTCCCAGTGTGGTGGGTTGACCCTGGCTGGACACCAGGTGCCCACCAAAGCCATTCTATCACTCCCCCTTCTCAGCTGGACAGGGGAGAGAAAATATAACAAAGAGCTTGTGGGTCAAGATAAGGACAGGAGAGATCACTCACCAATTACTGTCACAGGCAAAACAGACTCACCTTGGGGAAAATTAACTCAATTTATTACAAGTCAACCAGAGTAGGGTAATGAGAAAGAAAACCAAATCTCAGAACACCTTCCCTCCACCTCTCCCTTCTTCCCGGGCACAACTTCACTCCCAGATTCTCTACCACCACCCCCCCAGCAGCACAGGGGGACAGCAAATGGGGTTTACGGTCAGTTCATCACACGTTATTTTCTGTCGCTTCATCATCCTCAAGGGCAGGACTCATCACACTCTTCCCCTGCTCCAGCGTGGGGTCCCTCCCACAGGAGACAGTCCTCCACGAACTTCTCCAATGTGGGTCCTTCCCACGGGCTGCAGTTCTTCACAAACTGCTCCAGCATGGGTCCTTTCCACAGCGTGCAGTCCTTCAGGAACACACTGCTCCAGCGTGGGTCCCCCACGGGGTCACAAGTCCTGCCAGAAAACCTGCTCCATGGGCTCCTCTCTCCACAGATCCACAGGTCCTGCCAGGAGCCTGCTCCAGCGTGGGCTTCCTATGGGCACCCACCTGCTCCGGCGTGGGGTCCTCCACGGGCTGCAGGTGGATATCTGCTCCACTGTGGACCTCCCTGGGCTGCAGGGGGACAGCCTGCCTCACCAGGGCCTTCCCCACGGGCTGCAGGGGAATCTCTGCTCTGGCGCCTGGAGCATCTCCTCCCCCTCCTTCCTCACTGACCTGGGGGTCTGCAGGGTTGTTTCTCTTACATGTTCTCACTCCTCTCTCCGGCTGCCATTTCCATCTGTCCCAACTTTTTTTTCCTTCTTAAAAACATTATCACAGAGGCGTTACCTCTATCGCTGACTGGCTCGGCCTTGGCCAGCAGTGGGTCCGTCTCAGAGCCGGCTGGTATTGGCTCTGTCGGACACAGGGGAAGCTTCCAGCAGCTTCTTACAGAAACCACCCCTGTAACCTGCCCCCCCCCCCGCTACCAAAACCTTGCCACACAAAGCCAATACACCCAGTTCAAAGGATCCCCAGAACAGAAGCAACCTACAGACCCAGCAATGAATAGCATTTTCATAGAACAGCAAGTATGAAACACATTACATCATATCATGGAGGAGAAATTTTCTTAGATGAAACTGATACAGATCCCTCATCTATCTATCAAAAAAAAAAAAAAAAAAAAAAGGACCAAAAGACCTTCAGTCTGCCCAACAAACAAGCAACACCCAAGTTCTTATCTACTTTGCCTGGAGAAAAAAGTAAGCTATAACTCCTGGATTTTGCATTTATAGTTCTGAAGAATTTAGGGATTAAGTCACCCTGTGAAGAAGAAACTCATTCATCTCAAAGCTTAAAACTGAGGAAGGTTCCACCCTCACCAGGGTGAGCATATGCCAAAATACTCAGTCTTAAAATCAGAACACCGGGTTTTGCTGTGGATTATTACAGTGAAAAATTCTGAAGGGAAGATGCCCACCACCAGTGCTTTAATCTTTTGCAAATTGCTATCCCTACACATGCCCAATACTCTCTCATCCACCCCCAGTTCCTGTACAGATTGGTGGGAGAGTACATGTGGAAAGGAGTTCACTCAATCTTCACACACTACGCAGAGTCCTTACCTAAGCAAATTAACACCACAAACCATTTGGCCAGTTTAGCCAATGGGAAAGCTACAGATGTTATAAAATGAAAAAGAATGAGCCCAGTGCATCTACCTGGTGACAGGTCACAGCAGATTCAATTTCAGTAATAGCAAGAGTATTTTAGACTTAGATTAAGAGGCTTTCATGGCCTCTATATTTGCAGCAGAGAACACGGGGTGAATTGATTAGTAGTCTTCATCAAACAGTAGGTAGTACAGCAAACAAAAGAGTAGATAACCTCAATTTTAAAGCTGATTGTTTTCCCTGGCCTTATTATAAACTAGTTACTCCTAATCTGGAAAAATCATGAGATCATCTGATGTCAAACTTTAACAAGAATGCCTTATAGTACTCATCTATTTAAAAATTTAATAAAGTTTAATTAAAATCTGTCTGTCTGTTTTCTGCACCCATGCTTCTGCAGAGCAAGCATTTGGATGTCCATTCGCATGCATAAGATGGGAAAATGAGCTTTGAAAAGAATAACTATGGGATTGCATCTACCACCATTCTGAATAAATTCCAAGTTTGCAGTAGTTGGAGTTTGTTATCCTCCAGATTAACTGGACAGAAACTATGCATCTTTATTGCGCAAAACATCTATACAGCTTTGCTATTCTTGTTAACCCTTGATATTCTCTGACACAGCACTGACTGAACTGGCTATACGTACCACATCCTCTGCTCTTTATTAGCAATTCAAGAGAAGACTAAAGGCTCTTCACCATGGATACACTGAGAAGCTCAGTTTTATTCCTCATATTGCAACAAAATGAGAATTTTACTCTATAAGCAATAGTCACACAAGTATGACTGTTTACTTCTATCAGTTAAGTACCTCAGAATTCCTGGCATCTATCACTGCAAGGTTTTGGTCTTCTGAAACACATGAGTGCTTACAGCTGTTGAGCTCAGATACTTTGTAGTAACTTAATCAATTATATTGTCTTCACAGCTCTTCAGGGCATGGTGTTCATAAAAACAGGCAAACACATTATACATAAGGAACAGGTGAGTTCTGCAGCACACAGCCTAGTCTTTGGTAACATCAGTATCTTTGGTCCACGACACAGAAAGCTCTTATCTCGCTCCAGGGTCAAGGAAAAGCATCCTGAAGGTGATTAGCACTACATTTCTGAAGTTCAAGTATCCTATCGTTGGCAAACACAACAGCTAAACAGTGATCACAGTGCAGTGCAATAATCAGTAACATTCATAAGAACCCAACTAAACCTTTAATTCCTTCTCAAACAAAAGGAGGGAAGAGGCTGATTATTTTAGGATTCAAAGCAAAAGTTGCTAAAATATTTCTGAAAATTCTCAAAAGGCAATTCAGACAGACTTCATGCAAGAGAGAAGTTTTGTTAGCACTTTTTGTGGTTTAACCCCACCCAGCAACTAAGCACCATGCAGCCGCTCACCCACTTCCCCCCACCCAGTGGGATGGGGGAGAGAATCAGAAAGAAAAAGGTAAAACTTGTGGGTTGAGATCAGAACAATTTAATAGAACAGAAGGGAAGAAACTAATAACAATAACAAAATGACAATACTAATAAAAGGATTGGAATATACAAAACAAGTGATGCTCAATGCAATTGCTCACCACTTGCCAACCAATGCCCAGTTAGTTCCTGAGCGGCAATCCCCCCAGGCCAACTCCCCCCAGTTTATACACTCGATGTGACGTCCCATGGTATGGAATACCCCGTTGGCCACTTTGGGTCAGCTGCCCTGGCTGTGTCCCATCCCAACTTCTTGTGCCCCTCCAGCTTTCTTGCTGGCTTGGCATGAGAATCTGAAAAAACCCTTGACTTTAGACTAAACACTACCTAGCAACAACTGAAAACATCTATGTGTTATCAACATTCTTCTCATACTGAACCCAAAACACAACACTATACCAGCTATTAGAAAGAAAATTAACTCTATCCCAGCTGAAACCAGGACAGCACTTCTAGAAGTTACTCTGAATTTTACAGAATCAGATCCTAAAGCAAAGTCCTACTGCAAAAGATAAGGGATTTCTTTCCTCCATTGTAAATAAATCCATATTGTTCACTGGGTCCCTGCAGAGATGCTGTAACCAGCCATGTTTAGTTCATATTTCTAGTTTTCACAGTTCTCCCTCCAGCTTTCTGACAAGCTTGTCACATTTTCAAGAAGCACCTCAAAGGCAAGCCTTATTTATTATAACTTATCATAATTCCATCCAATGCAATGGAGCTGCCTTGAATGGCACAGATGAAAATTCTCCGGTTTTATCGGGTCTGCTTTCCTATTATACTTTATACTCTATTTATACTAAAATATTATACTATTATCTTCAGCATGCCATGTGTAAAAGCATATAGATAAGTTGTCTTTTATCCAGTTTCTTTGATGCTTTTCTACCAAAGCAGAAAATTAACTCCTCTAAGAAACTGTATTGCTCTAACTTTTTCAAGCCTACAGTTCATACAAGTTTGTTTCTTTCACCTGTAACAGCAAGAAACTTAGGAACTACATAACCAATTTACTAGTGTTCGTGCCATACAGAAGTGACACAAACTCCAACCTAAGTAAATAGCTCTGCAAGGTCATCCCCACCAAATACATTTCAAAATGGAATATGGGTACCCTGGACTAGGAGACAGAATAATGTATTTCTTCATCTCAGAATTCACTTCCCCCCCCTCCCCAAGACAAAGTACCAAAACTGCAACTACAAACATTTAAGTACAGCTGTCCTTACAGCTCTAACAACAGCCTCTGCTCACTCAGCTGTATTACTCTCTAGTGTAATCTGCATATTCTTTAATATGATTTTCTTTTGACCTGTGCATTTATTATATTTTTGTACATAATCAAGCCATTTTTAGTCAAGCTGGCAGTAGAAGTGGAATGTGAAGTAAATTGGTTTTCAAAGCCACTATGACACACCAAAAACAGTAGGGGAAAAAAAGGTAGGAAAGTGCAGCCCTGTAAGATTTTGCTTCATCAGAAATAAAGAAAAACAGCGACTGTTAATAAAAATGCCAAGTGAACTGATGTTTCATTAAAGCAAAAAAATTCCAGCAGCTCAAAAAACAAATTTAGCTCTTAAGACACCACATATTCACTGTTTACTATTGCCATAGATAAAGGCTAAAATATGTCCACAGTCTGGTTGTCTGTATATATATTTATTAAATCTAAGGCAGCTACTTTGGGATGTCAGTGTCCTTTAGAAAACTACAACAAAAACAATTACCCTATTTTAAAACAAAGTTACTTGAAAACCAAGGAGCACAATAAATAACAAACTTCATAGCCCATAATCTCAACCTAAAGACAAGTTATTCTGGAAATTGAAGACATTTACCTCTGGAATATTTGCCTAAATCAGAGGCTTTGTTTGTGAAGTATGGATTCTCAGTTTACCTACAATGTATTTTTTGCATTGTTTGAAAGACCCTGGCAAATGGAATAGTTGTTTCAGAAAAAGAAACCAAACCAAAGAAAGAAAAAAAGGCATGGGATAGGATAAAAGATTATGTTACACTGCTCTAATTCTGGGCTACAGGCTAGCATAAAGAAGTGCTGAAAGGCAGTATTTTAATATGGTTAAAAATGACAGCTATAGCTTTCTTTGACCTGTTTCCAGGCTGCTCAGTACGGTCCATTCTTTATTCATGAAGCAGGTCACCTTTTCCTCCAGTTGAATAAAAGCTTACAGGTCAATTTATGGACTTCCATGAAAGCTTTATATCAGCAGTGTTTCTAGTTGTGTCTAGAAACTTCCAGGATAGGGACACCCTTACAGAGCCATGATAAGACCCTTTGATCTCATGGATTTATGTATTTGGTTGGTAAACTGTTAACACTAAACTACTATTATAGGAATCAGAAATTACATCACCAAGCTTTGAAAAATAACCCCCAAAAAAATCAAGTAAACCCCATTGTGCTAGGAAGATACACTAAGATGTACCGTATACACAGAGCGTTTCAGATTCTTTCCCCACATAGTCCATCACACTTCCACTCTAGCTTTCAGGTTTCTTCTCAAACGAGTTTTGGGTTAAGACTAACCCTTCCACAAGGAATAGGCTCATAAAATAGCAGCAATTAATATGAAAAGGGAAAGCATGAAATTAAAATTTGCAGTCATCTCTCACATCTTGATAGCTTACCTCTCAATTTTCCAAGTCCTACTTTCCCAGTAAAGGGACTTTTTCCCCTCTTGTCTACACATAAATTATACACATATTATGCATGTAATTATGCACATAAATTATAATGATTAAATAATTCTAATTGCACTATCTGCTTCAAAAAGACAGATACTCTGTTAAGTATGCGTGCTCTCTCTTCATGTAAGCAAAGTATTTCTCTGCTCTGGAATTACCTATAAACAGCTTGAATTTGTATTGTCAAGTGAGAGAATGGTAAGCGTGAGAAAAATGGAAAAAGTTTGCAGCTGATTTCACTCGCACAGAGCAAACAGGTTTACATTAAAGTGGATGGATAAAAGTTTGTTCAAGCAATCCTTTTTCATGCTTAAACTTTTACCAAAAAAGTTACTTATGCCTGGGAAACACTACTGAACTCCTTCCAGCCACATACATAACTGAGACATGGCTCCTATTACAGAGAGAGGGAGACATGTACAGGCTACATTCTTCGTGAAAAGGCTGCCTGTTAACCTACTTTGGGTCACAACTACTTATTTTAGATGCTTTCAGACAATGGAAGTATGATTGTCACACAGCATGATTTTCTCTGTATGTTTCCCAACTAAAGCTTCATATCAAATATTCCGGAAACACATCCATTTACTTCTCCCACACCCCATTTTACCGAACACTTTGTGATCTCTAATCCATCTTGGATTTAGATAGTTATTCACAAAGCCATTTAGAAAGAGCAATGGCAAATCTCAACTTTTAGGGCTTGCAGATCCAGTTTCCCCATAGAGCACAGTCAGCAGGAGGACTCCAGGGGTCAAACCCTGATCACACAGGAGTCAGTGTTTTACCAATGATTAGTTTCAATCGTGGCAGAATTTCTTGGTCTATTTAAAAAAAAAAACACTGTAAGAGTCTGAGAAAAGCCAATATTCCAGGAAATAAATATTGCTGGAACTGCTGGAAATGAAAGCCCTTTTTTCTCTTTCCCTACATTTTACATTTTACATTTGAAACTTTTTTTTACATTTTACTTTTTATAATGCTACCCCCTTTACCCTATATCATGACTACTTTTGTCAAACAGTATTGTTATAACCACTAGGATTTATGTGGGGCCATAACTTTGCTGGTAAGCACAAGAAAAAGTTGGTCTTCCAAAGTCAAAAAAATCTTAACACTTTATTCCATATTGATCTGTTATAGAGCACAAATTCTTTGAATTGTTTTCAACCTCACAGAATACATTTTAGAGATACCACTTTGTATTTTAAGAAACACACAAGACTTTTGTTTAAAGATCATTTTCCTTACAACATCATAAATGAAGACTGCCACTTTTCTAAATGGATAATTGTTGACAAGAGCCATTTAAGCTGTCACACATGCTAATAAATAGCCATGCACTCTGCAGGCATTTGGAAAAAAAAAAATAGATGAAAATGCTTTTAAGCTATAGAAGAAGCTGAGCTGTGTAAATGGGAATAGCTTGTTTCCAAGAGCAGGGCAGTGCTCTAAATAAGAGTACTGCCAGCCCACAAACACAGTGGGACAATCACATACTGCGGTGAAAGCGAGGAGTTCAAAGTTGGTATCGAGCCCTCAAGGACAACTGGAACTCTGCTGATGCAACTTTCTTTGCTTTAAAGCGTATTCTGAAAAACTGACCTACAAGAGTTCTTGAAGCAGCTACTGGTACTGAAAATTCTATCCATTTTTATTGTCTGCTGCTGCCAAGGAATGCATCAACTCAAAATAAAAATGCCACACAATACGTCCTTCAGCATAAAATCCCTAATTGTTACTAATAACAAGTACCTTTATTATTCACAGCAATTTTCATTCTGATGCTTTTAAACTGAAGAGGGTTAACTTGCTAAAGTGTCCTCAGTTTCTTTTTTAAAATTTTGATTCTTAAAGCTCAGTGTTTTCAGCTGATGAATGTACAGTAACAGTTTTCATTTTCAGAACCAACATTAGTTTGCTGCACCATTGGTTGAAATCCAAGCATTTAGTCAAGCTTGTTTCCCCTCACTGCCTGGCTTAGCACATGTAATGAGAATTATGTCTTTCACATTCTTGCCAACTTGAATACATTAGATGCAAGAATAACAGAGTCAGCACTATATCAAGATAGACAGCACTGCAGAATATAATCCAATGCATTCTTCCCAGGTGGCATTCCAATTCCAAACGTTAAAACTAATGAACCATAAGGACCTAATGATAGAATAGAGTTTGCTTCTACAGCCTAACGTTGCTTAGTTTAAACTCTTGCAGGATGCATTTTAAAAAGTATACCTTGAGAACATATCCTGTTCCATACAGGTTAGGTATTGTCATAACATTGCTTAAGTCATCTTTGTCACCTTGCATTCAGATTGCAGAAAGCAAAAAAAACCACTTGAATTTCAACATAAACTGCTATCTTTTTGCCAATTTTCCCTAAAAACTGCAATTAAATCTCTGCTTTGTGTACATTATTTTGCAAACATATTTTCATATCTGAAAACTACAAAATAACAGGTCAATTTTGCACATAAATGCATGTAAGCATATGCAATTTTGCATTGTATTACTAGTACAGTTAGTACAGTAAGCACAAATAATGAAAAATATTTTTATATATTTTCTTGTTATCAAAAAGTTATATTTCAGTTTAACATTTCTGATATTGTTTTTTTCTATTCAGCAACGCATTGATGTATGCATAAGGTAGGCTCTAGGCTGCCTGTGAAGCCTACACTTAAGTCAACACTATTTAAACACGCCTTCTAGATGGAACATATACCTGAATAATTTGCTAGATGGGGATACCATAAGAACTTACATATTCCTTCCTTGAACTGGGACCCTCATCCTCGGACTGGCTGAACATGAACCTGAACTGATCATTGCCAAGAAACAATGTTATCCAGGACCGTTGTCACACTGTTCTACAGTGCATATTTAAACAAGAAATAAAGAAACAGTTGAGCAGTACTCAACAGTTCATTTCAATAGTACTGAGGTATAAAACACCCCAAAGATTTTATTTATTAGTACAAGAATATATTCAAAGAAAACCCTCAATGAAATTACATACCAAGACACAAGAACACTGCATTTTAATAACCAAAAACATTCAGTGGAAATAACTGAAACAGTGCTGGGTGGTCAGTTTGCTGTCTCCCCATGACAGCCTTCCTTGCAACTCATAATGGTCCCAGTGCCACCTTCCTCCCCTTTTTTTGTAACTTTTTTCTCTTCCATTCACTTTGGTTCTTTTGCTCTAATTTTTCTTAAGACATGAAGCAGGGCATAAACACCTATGTGTGGACGAATGACAATTTTATACTATAGACAGATATGGAATATATATTTTTTATATATTATAAAAGACATAAAAGATTACTTACCTCACCTATATGATTAGTTTTCCACTACATAGTGTAGCAGGCAACTGGGATATATCAGATCTAGATACTCCACTGCCCACACAGGACTGGGTGCCTCTGTACCTTGCTCCCTTGCAAGCCCAGTGCCAGGACAACTTACTAGTTTCAGCACAGCATGAACATGTGGAAGCCAGCTCCATCCCTGAACTGTATTAACACAAGGTGACATTGGAACTAGTAATCCCTGGTAGACAAAGGTACTCTCACAAAACCAGCCTGATACTCACAGTATTTGCAAACTGGTTAAGCCAGGCATGAGATAGCAGAACATAAATCATTATTTTGAATTATAGGTTTTCTATTTTCTTGAACATAAAAATATTTTAAAATTTAATAAATTAACACTTTATTTTGATAAACTTACCTTGTATTTCCATGAATAGAAGGATTCCCTTTCCAGCACTAGAAGAAGGACAGCCAGTTAAGGAATGAGCTGTTCAACTGCATTGTGACATTGGACAACCTGACAGACTAGTTAGGTGAGCACCACTTTACTTTTCTCCAGTAAGGCTGTGTCTGGTAGAGAAGGATTTACAAGTGGAAATTACAATCAATTACAAATTAATCAATCAAATACCTGACTTCTGATTTGGGCCAAAAGCAGATTTCCCATTTTAAAACAACATAATACATTTCGTATTTCAAACATTAATAATACTGTGAAAGTTTCCTTGATTTTGCTAATACAAAAACAGAGTTTTTATGACTATCATCATAAAATAAGACCACGAAAACAAACTGATTGTTCCTTTCTTTTAAGTCAGCTTGACACAGAATTTGTAAACCAACATCAGATAACCTACCTGTTGCTCTACCTTAGGAGGTTTTTTTTTGTTTTGTTTACTGTAACACCCTTACCCAAGGAGTCATCCTGTGAAAGTACTCAGTCCATTGAAGAACTAGGTTCCATGTGCCCTCACGGTAATGCAGAAGCAAAACAAAAGCTTACACTGCCAACATCTGATGAAAGAAAATATAAATCTAAATGACATCACTAACCTTAGCACACTATAAAGGGGTAGATGCACACACAGTTTAGATTACTTAGCTCAATTTTGTAGAAAGTTAGTTTGTTTCAACACAACAGCAGATATCCTAATCATCACTCCCATGCCAATCTACTTCCAATTCTTTTTCTTTTTTATTTTTTAAACAGAAAGTTAGTTTCAGTTTGTTTCAATTCTTTCTCTCTTCTAAATGATATAGGACCTGCAGTCCCAAATCAATCTAATATCACCGCTATTAACAGGGCCTAAATCTTGAAGTCAATACAGTATTTTTAGAGTACACTGAATTAGACATTTTTGAAGTCACTATCACACACAAAGTGACATCCTTTTCTCCCTCATATTTCTAGTTGGTAGAAGCAAGATTAATGTGTCTGACCAGAAAACGCCAAGGGCAAAATGTGCAAGTGTAGGCACTCAGTAAGACTATCCCAAACAGAACTGATGCCTCAAGCCCTAGTGTCCTTTTTACATCTCACAAAGTTCTTTCTCATCCTGGGAACCTTTTGCCAAGATCTTTGTTCAAAATCAAGCTGCCAGTAGGGAGACCACATGAAATCTAGCAAAAATCTTAGCTGCAGTAGCCACTTTTGAGATCCCAGTTTGGATCAGTACCCGAGACAGTCTCTTGCACTACTTCAGAACACCAGGTCATGAGCTCATTACTTTTTGAAATCATCTCTGCCAACTTTCAAACCCACATGGCCTCTCCAGAGGTCAAGGCCTGCAAAGCCTATGATACACAAACACACTTTGCTTTTTGTACAGGCTATACAGAAGATACATTCTTTCCTACTGACAAGATGCTAATTTTAAGCTTATACTCCTTATCCTTGGGAAGAAAATACATATAGTAATTCATAAAGATTACTAAAAACTGGGGGGGGGGGGGGGCGGGGGCAAGAATGGAAAAACTGATGTATCACTTCTATTTGTCACTGAAATCTCAGTCCACCAAAACATTCCTACCAAACTTACATTTTCAAAAAATTAATAAATCTTTTATGCAAATATTGGGATATATACCAGTTTTGTCAGGTAGCTTGGGCATTTAAATCTCCATCTGACCGGGCCTCTGGTGGGAGGGAAAAAACTAAGCTTTCTTTCCCCTCTTAGAGAAGCTGTACTATGCAGTTAATACTTCAGATACAGGAGTACTTCTTCCCCTCTCTCCTTTGTGTAACACAAGATTTCTTTGTTCTCTTTTGAGAGATTTCTATTGTTTCTGCATGAGAGCAGGACTTAACTGTCATGTACGTAATATTTGCTACTGGTCCATGACACACTGACCCCCCTTTGCTATTTCTATTCTCTTCTTCGCTATTATTCCACAAAAACAGCTACATTGCAGTGACAACACTTGTGTACCATTCTTGATTTTTAGCTGATAAGAGGTGCTATTGCATTTTAAGATGACAAAGTGAAGTAACACGCGAGGGCACTATTTCTACCCCTCTCAACAAACGTGGCTTCCTGTTTGCAAATACGGAGCAAGCACAAAAGCAGGGGGGAAGAGGGGAGCAGGCATTTCCATCTCTGTATGTCTATGCAGCAAAAGAAAAGGTGCACTAATACAGCCTTAATCACTTTTCTAGCAGAAGCTACCCAACACTGAGTTCTCTTAAAAAAAATCTGCTAGTTCCATAGTGACATTAGGAAGAAGCAAAGAATTCTATTACAGTGCTCAAACCAGACTCTAGTCTGCATGTGTTCTGCTGCTCTGGATCTACCATGTAACCCTGAAATCAGTCATTTAATCTTTCAGTTCATCAGTTTCCTTATCTATAAAATGAAGACCCCAAATTTCCATCAATCTCACATTTCCAGATTCTAAGTTCTGCAGGGCAGTACCTACTTCTTTCAAAGTGTCTATATAGTGCTTACAAAAGGCACTATGACAAGAATGGTAGTCTAAAACCAATACGATAGCACAGGCGCCAAAACAAATATTTCTGTGTTCCAGGTCTCAGACATCCATGCAGGATTTGAGACATTTATCAGAAGATTCTCAGGATTTCTGCTGCAGACAATCTTCAGCAAGTAAGAGATGAGATCCCTGGGTTCTAGACAGAGATTCTCCTGCAAGAGCCAGATCCTTTCCACTTAATAGTGAAACTCTGGAAACACACACTTTTATGGTATCCTAAAGCTTCTATAGCCATCATCTTTTATATGATTTGCTATTCCCATACTTTTTCTCCCTGCATGGAATATATCACACAACTTACTGCCTAGAATCTTGGCAGTTAAAATGTATAAAAAGAATTCACTGGTTTATCATACGAATTGCCAAGTACTGGTGTCTCTTCATATTGCGGAAGACTTTTCCTGCTGTGCCAAGGTCAACCTGAGATACAACAAGAACAGATATGATCAGTGAATCTCTCAACACTGACATAACACAAAAGGAAAAAAGGCTTCGTATGACCATCGAAGTACCCTTAAGGACAGGGTAAAGGCAGTGCAATGGTGGGCTACATTTTCCACTGTAGAACATTTATTTGTATTCCACAGAAAGCAAAACTATTTCTTTTGAACTTGAGCATGCAATAAATTGGGAAGAAAACTGTTGGGATAGAAATAATGGGTAGGATTGAAAATAGTGATCAAGAGGGAATCATGATCAACCACTCACAACAACAGCATGCAGGTTACTAACAGATCCTCTTCTATTTTGCAAGTAGCTATAGGAAAAGATGATCATATTTAATCCCAACATACATGAAGCTCTAGATCCTGTCTAGGCAAGCACTCTGACCTAATATGCCAGATCAGGTTGCTGCTTGAATTTGCTGCAGTAAGCCATATTAATTTCTTTTCCTTTTAAAATAGCTAGTTTTATATTCTCTTTGTATTACTGAATACAAAGAACGTCTACACCATTAGCTCTAACAGTGCTGGGCTGCTGTTGCAACAAACAAACAAAAACAACAAACACAAAACCCAAACAAAACTTCCACCCCAAAACCAAAAAGTATTTCATGTGAATGTTAAGACAACTTAAGAGGCAGTGAAAACTTGAGGCCTTCTTCCATTAGCCTGTGAGCTACATAAAAGTTTGCTCTGCTTTTACTGAATTTTCTTTGATGTCATTAGTACATTTGTTTGTATGAGGTTATTAAGTTAATAAAATATATCCACAATTCATTTAACACAGTCAAATTCACCAACTATTTAAGTCCTGCCATTATATAACATAACATTACATAACATAACATTACATAGAGATTTCAATTTTAAGATTCCCACTGACTTTAGGAGACAAAAGTTTGAGAAGACATTCTTATGATTAAAAACACGTAATATGAAATATAATATTGTAAGACTTCAGAAAAGAACAATTAGATTTGCAGTTGAAGTAAAACGATTTTTTGGCTCTTAGTGGCTTCAGAGAACAATTACAATATACTCTGTAACTGGAATTTCAAACGCAGTTAACAGTAAATGATCTGGTCAATGATCAGTCCTACCCAAAAAAACACTACTTGCAATAAGTAAGTTTTGGGATTTGGTTTTGTTTATTTTTTGAAGAGTAACAGTTTTCTACTCCTATTGACTAACTTCTGCGGTAGTATTCCTCAGGTTTTTAATAACAGATCTTCAAGAACTCCTTCCTGCCATCACACCACATCTTCAGGTTTTTTCTGCCTTGCATGCATTGTAAAAAAAAAAAAAATCTTTTAAATTACATCCATAAATTATTGCACAAGTTTACCGCAATATATGATTTATATATATATATATATATAATTAGAGGAAAACCCCCTAATCTTATAGGGAGCATCATTCATGCTCAGTAACAATATTTGACACTGGTAGCTCAAATTTCAGTAGGCTAAAATACTGGTGCAGCAATACTACTGCAAGGAAGCTTGTAGAGCTTCGGTATATCTTTTTAGGAGAGAAATAGTGTTTTTACATCTGAACAACAGCTAGCATAATCTCTTTTCTTTCGGTTCTATAACAAAGCTGGCACATCTTTCAGTGGAACCGACCCCTGCCAGTTCACAATGCAGAATTTTTGAGAGAGGAGACAGAAAAATCTAGCAGAACCTAACACAAATTGTAGAATCACATCCCTACACAGAATTTTTTTCCAGCTCAAATAGTTCATACAAACTACGTGCATAGTTGTTCCCAGTCCATCCTACAGGGACTCAAATGTCACTAATTCCAAATGGTCAGAGAATGATAACCAGAAAAACCACTTCTAGTTGTTAAAAAAATCCTTCATCCAGCAAATAAAGACCTGGCACAGAATGCCACTGAAGAACATTTGAGGTAGAGAAAACACTGTGCATTACTTTCACTATAAGCACTTACAGCATTGCTATGTCGACCATATTTTAAGCGCTTCCCACTTAACACAGTGCAGAG
This sequence comes from Aquila spilogaster, assembly GCA_024606505.1. Classification (NCBI taxonomy): domain Eukaryota; kingdom Metazoa; phylum Chordata; class Aves; order Accipitriformes; family Accipitridae; genus Aquila; species Aquila spilogaster. The sequence continues at coordinate 19,879,077 of JANHGO010000071.1, read as the reverse complement.
GTGGCAGTTTTTTCAGAAACAGAGGTGGCAATTTTTATCATGCTACTTTTATTGCACAAAAAAAGGGCAGAAGAATAATACTGAGAAAATGCTACTAAACTATTTCTTACTCTTCATGCTGTGATAGGTCTGAAAGCAAATGACAAATTTATGTAACCTTGGTTTTTTCATGCAAGGTGTTAAGGTTCAGACATAAGTGCACCCATTGTTATAGTTGTGTGTCAAATTTAAGTCAGAGTTTTAAACTTTTCAAACGCATCTGAAATGGCAGAAGATATCAGTACATAAGCTTCAAATACCTGTTATATTTTACAGTAGTTTGGTGATAAATATTTTTACAGTAGAAAAGTTTCCCAATCACTTTTTCAGACTATTCTTCCTGCCTTACCAATTTTGTTTTGTTTTCGAATATATAATTATACTTTACCTGGTCTTTGCCTCATTATGTATTCCATCAATGATACCCTGAGTAGCTGGTATACACACATAACATTTCTCAAGGTTCATTGTATAACCATCTAGAGTCAGATGCCACAAGTCTTCTAGAAATCAAGAAGCTACGCAGCTGCTCCTGCATCACATGTTGATATGCTGCTACAGCTTTAATTCATCCAAATAAACTTGTTTTCATCTCCTGGGGCATGGAATGCCAGCTGCCACCACTGTACCGCAACTAGTAATAAGTTATAACATGTACTACTGCCATAGCTGTAGTGCGGGGAGTTGGACTCTACGATCCTTATGGGTCCCTTCCAACTTGAGATATTCTATGATTCTATCTTTCAGGACCTTTTCCAGTGCCAACTCTATACAGAGCTGGAAAAAAAAACCAAAACATTTCAAGACTCAACTAGTAAGACGCTCAGCAAGGACTAAGTGGTCAAAGCTGAAAAGACAGTCATTATCATTACCATTACCTACTCCATTAAAACACTAATATTGGAGTTAATCATTGTATATCTATTAGGCTAGTTGTCTCCGTAACAAACTAATTAAACATACATTCTAAATCCTTAATTATGCAACTGTCTGTGAACAACATTAATTTTTAGAAAGATGTTTTAAGCCTTTAAGTCAACATGTACATTAATCCTATCCCATTCCTACAATCTACCTGGAGTGAAAGCTGTTTGATACTTCTCATTCTAATGAGACATTGCATTTGCTAGAAACTAGAAAGCTGGCACATCTAAATAAGTGCACAGGAATAACAATTAATGTCTTTTTTTTCCAATTTACCATTAGCAAGAACAAAACCTGCACTATTCAATATATATGCAAGCTCCATTGTTAATGCAGTCATCTGGAAAAACTAATGTAATTAATATTAGACTGTTGTCCAGCCTGTATATATGGTTGACATTTGTGCAATTTTTACTTTATGACCTTCAATCTGCAAATGAACATTTTCATATGTTCACGAGCACAATTCAATTACAAAGAAAGAGAAACTGTGGCATCTAAAAATCAATAGCCCGTTATAGTATCCTATGATGGACAATTTTAACTGTATTTCATCTATTGAAATGTGATACTACATGCTATCATATTGCATGCTTGGAAAATATTGCAGGCCTTCACTCAATTTGACTGAAGTCAGCAGCATGATCTTATCCAGCAGTGCAATCCTACACAATAAACAAATCAAATTTGCAAGCTTTAAAAAGAAGTTAAAAGCACTCAGTGAGAAAACCCACTAAGTCAAAGTCCTTGCCAGCTGAGAAAGCATGTTGTGCAAGAAAAGTTGGTTATTTTGCAGCAAAGACTTTTTTTTTTTATTTTAAAAGCGGACATTTCATTACAGTTTTATGACTTTATGGAAGCAAGATCTGTTGCAGTCTGGATTGCTGAGCATTTTCGAGCAGGAGACTGGAAACTGACACTAGTTGAATTAAGAATGTATGTTATTAATATATTAAAGATCTAAACAGCTTAATACATTCATTTCACAGTGCTTTATGTCATGACAGCCGCTGTCGCAACCATGATTCTTTCAAGCCAGCTATATGTTTAGCTGCCAGCAGGAAATGGGAGTTTTGGCAAAAGAACAACGACCAGTTAACACACTAGAACTCAAAAAAAAAAACCTCCCCAGTCTGGGTTCGAACTAAAATATTCAGCTACAGCACTTTACCCGATAACCAGTTTTGGACTATCTTCAGGTTTCAAAACAAATAGTCTATTAATAATAACTGGATAATCCACACTACAGAACTACCATTTCCAAGATCTCCACAGACAACCATTTGTCACATTATCCTTGCTTCATGTATTCAAAGTTACCTTCTTAACACCAGGGGTTTGGAAAGATCCTTGAAAAAGAAAACAGCATTTTTTTGGAATTTAATTCTGCAACAAGGGACAGATTCTCGCAGAACACACAGGGCTCCAAAGGCAGCTAAACAAGATGCTAATTAGGTGGCTGACATACACAATAGAAAGGGAAAAAAAAAAATCACTGAAAAAGTTCTGTATTTTTCATATTGAAAATTCAGTTAAACCCTACAATGAAAAGGATGTTCGTAAACCGATTTCTGCAGTGAACTATACCAAAATCTGATGTGATAAACAACTGAGCAAAATAAAACAATGACTGTTCAGAGCAATTCCTTACTTTCATGCTGTTTCTAATCAGAAAAGTCTCCAACTTCACACACAAGAGGACTGTAATGAACAAAAACCGGCACTTCATCTACACAGACCAGAATTTTGGGGTCACTTTAACTGCATCTGCTTACATAAGCAATAAACTCTTTATTTAAGCTGAAAGCTCACTTACAAAACTGAAGAACCTGAAGAAGAATCAAGGTATTTGATGACATTATACCGAACATAAGAATTTACAGCTTCTCAGACATGCTCTTGATTTCAACATGAGTTTTACTTGCAGAAAAGTGGAAAATATTACTTTGTTGATAGAAGCACAGTTAATATGCATTACACAAAAACATACTTGAGTCAAAGGATTCCTTAACAGAAGGCCAAACACATTTTACAAAGTTATTAATTATGCATTCATTTTTAAAGGTAACTTCACCAGCTGAACTCTAATTTATTAAGACTAACAGAAGTTTGACAGTCAGTACTGTTTGCACTTTGATACTTAGAGAGACACACCACATCAAAAGAACACCTTTTACTCTTGTCCAAACAGTTAAAAAAAGGCATTACCACAAAGCCATGAAGTTGCCCGAGGACTGATGTTTTTACTAGAGATCTAGAATATTTATTCCAGAGCCTTCTCACCTGCAGTCTGAAATTCAGTAAACCAACTCCTGATTCCAAGTTGTTTGTAAGCCAGTTTGTTTTGTTTTCACTCAACAACAGAACAGCTTACAACTTCTAAACATATTTAAGCAGTACATTTTTGCAGACTCATCCATGATCTAGTCATCTACAGTCAAATTAAAGAAAACTGATGCAAGCCTTGTATTTTTAGACATGTACTCAGCCTATCAGAAAAAAGGCAATTGTGTTCATACAAAATGGATATTGTGGTATATTCTGCTAAAATATCATTTGGTCAATTTATCCATCTCAAAATGGAGATGAGTGAATACTGGTAAGATTTTAAATAAAGTTTAAGAACCATTTCATTGAAGCAATATTTAGAAATCTGAATTACTCCCAATTAAGATATTTAGTAAAGTCATCTTTGTCCTTTCTTCCTTTATTACAAAAACAGTTCATCTAAGAGACATCTGAGCACTGCTACTTTCTTACAGTATTGTTTATGCACTAATGAAAGCATAATTAAGATACCATATTCCATTCAGTATTAGTTAAACCTCTCATTAAAGTTCTGAAGAACAGCCACAGGGTGGAGGTAGATGCCAAAAACGTGAAATAAGAGGCAGACATGACATACTCTAACATTTGATCTTCATTTTCTGGTACATAAATATACGTGGATTACCCAAATAAGTATCACTCACTTTGAAAGTTACTAGAAAGCTAAATTGAGGAGGGGCTGGAGTGAAAACAGAGGACAAAAATAAACTGTCTCCAAGTTATAAAAGTTTTTACCAAAAAAGAAGTTAAAATTGTAGTGAAATTACCATTGAAACAATACAACACGTCCTTCTAGAATTTAAAACTGTGCAGCTCTATATACTAAGAGAAGTGAATTGGATCCCTGAGTAACATGCTTGTGATGGAGGCAGACAACAGAAAATAAGTATTGATGAGTTTTATTTTAAACTAAAGCCATAATCCTATGAAAAATGTAGTCTGCAGTCTTACAAGAAACTCCATACAACTGAAACCAGAACTGAGTTTCATTAGTATGTTACACACCACTAGCTGACGTCCATAACTTTGGTTTTAATGTAAATCACATCTAACCACAGCTAGAAAAGAATCCTTCCTTATTGCAAAGCAGCAGGTACATAGTTAACGAATAGAAAGAATTGGATTTTTAAATGCAATGCTACCTAACAACAGTAGCTAGCCTTGAAAAGGTTTACTTGAAGACCTTCCAAGTGTTTCAGAGATTCTTCATGCATGTACTGCTCAATATCCTCTACCCTTTCACACATGGCCCCTGTACACTTATATAATTAAGAATGATATTATCATGAACACATTGCAACAAAGCTGTGCAGTGGTTTGTGCACTGTGGGACTGTAATGTTCTTGTATTTCCTAAGCCCAAACCATTGATACCAGAGTTTAACTAGCACTCAACACTAAGACAACACAGTAAGTCTTACCAGCAGAAGCCATATAAAAATAATTTCTTAATTACACTGTCCAGAAGTACACAGATTTACATGTTCTAAGTTTTCTTCTCCTATTTACTACCAAAGTAAACAACATCTGCTGCTCCCAAGTGCTTTTACTCTAAGGAAGCTGCAATGACCTATTAGTAAAATCATTCCTAAAGCTATGAGAAACAAGAGACTAAGGTAAACAACTGGGAAAAAACCCACAACTTAGCAGAGTTTTAATTCTGGTACTTACTGGTAAAACAGGTCAGCCAAACTACTGACTTTGGCTCCAACTTATGTATTTAGCCTCAGACTTACTTGATCCGAGTTTAATCTTATTCTTCATCACTTCACTAAACTAAATCCTATACAAATCATTACAAGTCTGAAGTGCACCAAAAGTTTATTTGCAAAGCAACTAGCAAAACAAAAATTTAGCTGAACTATGTATTTTCTTTCTGAAGTCATCTGCATGACAAATTTTTTTCACCAAGAAAAAGCCAGATGTATTCTGAGAAAACACATTCAGATATTAATTAGGTTTGAGCAGCTCCCTCTGATCAAAAGCAAATGGATGAGTAGCAACCAATATTCCAAAAGCATCAGCCAGCAAATACAGTAAAATGCATCTCAAAAATCTCTGAATCTGCCTGCATGTAGGTTAATTCTAAAGCATACAATGAAGCACAAAGTGCCATGAGGTAGAAACCTGACTTCTCACTAAGTGCTTTGGGGATTTTACTCAGGACTACCTCTAGCTTAACCCTGTAAACTGGATGCCCATTAGCATCTGAGGGACATAAGGCATGCTCCTGGACTAATCTTTCAATCTAATTTCATCAGAGAAATGCAGCTGAAGAACTTTGAGACCACACTGCAGTGTGAAGCAAAGCATGGAAATGGAATGACTGGATATTCACCTGACCAACACACTATTGACCCAAACTAAAATGCTGATGTTGACCCACACTAACACAGCCACAAAATAAAAAAAGGTAATAGTTGCATGTACTTTCCCCCAAAAATTGCTCTCTTCCCAGGTGAAAGAGACCTTTATCTCCAAGACTATGAGCTTACATGACACACATGATTACTTGAGAGGCTCACCTCCAAAAGAAAACTTCAAGGTGGGGGCAATTTCAATTTAAAAAAAAAAAAAATCATCATTCAGCCAATACCTTAGACAAAATTTCTTAGACAAGTCTTGAAATGAAAGCAGCTCTGGCCACTGACACATTGCGTTTTTCTATTCAGCTATTTCAACTCAACATTTTATAGCTTAGAATACTGGTTTGTTACCTGTTAAGTACACACTGCTACAGAATACCCATGGAGACAACATTTAAACATTAGCTAGTTTTAACGCTGGTTAGTACTACTTCAGTAAAGATCAGCAGCATCTACTCTGCTGATAACACTTTAATAAACATCAGGCAGCATCACACTTCATTAACAGTACTGCGAATAGTTTTTCCTAACAGAACTCATACTTTTTTAAAAAACAACCTATGAAAAACTTAACTTTATTTAGCTTTATTATTAAAACAAAGAGTTAAAAGGTTGTTATGACATTTAGAACACAATGCCAGAGATAATTATAAAACAGCAATGAATCCTAATAAAAAAATTAAAATCACATATACTAAGAAAAGTCCCTGTCTCTGGGAGCCAGCTGTGCATAGTGTTCTTCCTGCAAGTAGCCCATCATCTTTCCAGAAAAAAAACCCCAACAATAAAATTAAAGGCATCAGTAAATAAAGCTGCCATTTTAAACATTTCCAACTTACTGGGAAGGAATTCACAGAAAGTAATTACAGAAGAAAAGTCAGTGCTGATATTTTTTTCTACAATCATGCAATCAGAGCACAAATGGGAAAAAAAGCACTTATATTTACACTTACTCAGTTTTTAAAACCGTGTGTACATTGCCATCATTTAAAGTGCAAGCTACATGTCTGCTGAATTAACTGAAGGCATAACAGGTGAGATGCAAGTTAAAATACTGCCACCAGTAGTTATACAACTAACCACAGATGCCAGTAGCATATTTCAAACCCTGACCAACTTAGTGTGTTACTTCTTCTTGTGTATTACCAGCCGAACACATATTCCATTGCTTTAGATACAATACTTTCGTCTTTCCTAGGAGTTTGTCTGTCAGAAACCACCTAGAAGGTGGGGGGAAAGAGGAAGAGAGAAAATAAAGAGAATCAGTCAACACATAGTTAATTTGTTTTATACTAACCAGGTTTTTTTTCTTTTCTTTTCCTAAGCGCTACTGTATTTTGACAAAATACGTTTGAAAGATTTTCAAAACAAGCCCTTAACTTCTGGAAAAGTGACAAGTCATTAATTTATTATTTTTTATTATTATTTTGGAGACTAAACAGACTGAGTTTGTACTTGAACCACATCTTTAAAGAAATGACAGGAGAAGATAAAGGCGAGGGTCACATTGAAGTTTATGTGTGTACAGCCTCATACAACTAAAGTGAGATAGCACTAAGAAACACATACTTATGTTTCCTTTAAAATACCTGATAGTCACTAGTGGAAGCTTTATATGCTGTTGCAAGAGGTCTCATTGTAGAAATCCTTGTAGTATTGTTTGCAGGTTGTACTGGTGTGCTGACAGCTTTTGTAGGTGGAGTGAAAACTGAAGAAATTGAGGATGTAGAGCTCCTTTCAAAGTTTTCCATCACACTCTTAAAAAGATGGTTAATATAACGTAAATAAATACTTAAAAGCAGTAGTTCAACCTTTATTATCTGTAATTATCTATTATCTAGAATAGTTTGATAAAATATGTTCACATCTCAAAGCAAGCAGGTAAGACCACATCTCAAGACCACAGGTAAATTGCCTGTCAGTACAGAGCACACAAGTACACACCACCACCAAGTGTTTTCCGCACTGCATTCATTTGTATGTTGGGTTATGCCATTGCAAAATAGTGGAAGCTTGTAATCTGTTCACTGTATGTACTAAATGTCAGCCAAGTACTGTTTGAAACAGTATAGAGAAAATAAACTGTAAGACATGCAACAAACTTCAAGTAGTAACTTTTTTCAGGCCCAATTGAACTAAGTAGTGTAACATCCTCTTTCTAAATACTTCTAAAATATTTTACCTGATCCATACAGGACAGTCTCCAAGCCTTTACCATAAGCTTGCAGCTTTTTGCTCAGATTCAATTTGCCAAGGAGTTTCACTCAGTCCCCTTAGGAAATGCTAGAAAAGGAGTCAGAAGGCTCGATTTTGTAAGCTCATGTTTAGAAAAGAACGCATGTAGAATGGAAGAGGCAGCAAGTGACTTGGTGGGAACCATGAGTTCCACGAGAACCCAGAGAAAACAATGTGGGAAATGACAACCAGCCTGGGGAGACCAAATTTGCTGCATTTAGACTCAGTGGAGCACAACATTCAACCAGCCTAAGAACAGCAGAAATTCAGAAGGGCATCTGTCAGGAGACAGCTATCGAAAAAACAGCATAGGATTGGTGTCCAGTGTGGGTAGCAGCTGACTCTCCGCTCAGCACAAGGCTAACTGCTACTTTTCAATCAGAAGCCTAAGCACTGATGTCAAATCCATCATATCTAGTTTTCAATTGCAAGGAAGAGTTTTACAGCCTAATGCCAAACCCTCAATGGACTAGTGTCCAGAAATCTTTTGCCTCCAGTTCTACAGGTTAATGTTATGGGTTTATTTATTGATATTTGAAAGTGGACACTATCCACAAAAGGCATAATGAGAATTCAAAAGCAACAAAGATCAGATGCCTGACAATTAAATGTCTTAGATCATTACTTCTAGAGTTTCAGCTTATAGGCAAGTCATTGATACAAACTAGAGATCAAAACAGTAAATAAGTTAAGAAGAGACTGGAAGCCCTACCATCAGAAGCCCACGGAGGAAAGGGGCACTGAAGTACATTTGTTTCTGAATTTTAACCAGCATAAGAAATGGTTCAAACTGATAAAAACTGAAGTAATTGCAAGCTCAATTTCTAGGGCTGCCTTCTCAGAATGGTTTACATTTGAAAGCTTACATTACTCTTTAGCATCACTTATCCTTAGAGGAGACCAAAAAAATAATCTGTGAACTATAAAAGAATGCCTGTCATTTGCTTAAGCTAATGTACAGTACCCAATGCAAAGTACTGCAAGAGTTAATGGTCAGGACATTATCAATGCCTAGAAACCAGCAGCTCATGATAAAATTAGACTGAAATACAGCCATGCCTACCCCAACCGCTGCTTACAATAAAGGGACGTGTTTTTGTGGGGGCACATGGGAGAATAGGATCAGGACTGTCTTGCTAACAAATTTTCAGTCTGATGTACTAAGATAAACTGAAAACCCAGAATCAGATAAATAGTCACATAAAAAAAGAGGGACAATTAGGAGCAATAACAGTCTTAATCTGCCATCACATACCTACTACAGCCCCACAAAGTACCACAAATTCCAGTCTGAGAAGCTCTTTTATCTCAATTGGCTCTTATGTTATGGTTTCAATTCATATCTTGTACAGCAATATAATTCTGTGCATTGTAACTTCCAAGGAGTGCAGAGATTTCCCATAATGATCCTTCTCAGCAGGAAATCTTGTCAAATACTTAAGAAAAACTCAGGTAAGATAAAATAGACTATACCTATATAACCAAACTACCTATGCTTTGCAATTCATAAAGAAAAAAATTAAAGAGGTCAGTGAATATAAAGAGGAAGCCCAAAAGCAGTGTGCCTTTTATTTAAATAAAAGCAGCTCTTAACTTACTTTATCTATACATGGTTTGACACCAATCATGATAGATTCACCAAAAATTCTTCCATCTTTGCTTAAGGCTTTCCGGGCTTGAAGCTTAGACTGGTATCGAATATGCATCCAGTTTCCTGTGTTGGACATCTATATGAGATTAAATGAAAATTGTGAAATTTAGCCTTTTAAAGAATGAGCCAGAATGTTTTCAGAAATAAGTCTCAAACTAAGACATACCACATGCTTTAATATGTTTCCATACTGAGCAAACTGTAGAAGAATATATGAAGCTGATGCTTGAGGAAATCTGAAAGACAGAAAAAATACCCCCAAAATTATAACAAGTAGTTGAAGAATTCTGGTGCTAAAATACAACCATATGAAGGGTTTTTAGAAATCCAAGAGACCAGTGTGTTAATGCCATTTTAGAAGCAGTGACTTGGGGAATATTATCTTCTAGGCATTTTTATTTCACCACACACCTCAAAGGTAGAAAGCTGCCTTTCCAACTTGAAAAAATTAACATGTAGCTTAAGTTAAGGTGCTTCACTAAAATGTATGCATTTGCTGGCTTTAACCACAGTTGTATTTCCTGCAGAACCTAGGAATGCCAGACAACAGCAACGTCCAAGTACTTCTTTCCATATGAAGCAAAGACTTCACCTGTGATTTTTCTAATATTTTGGAAATCAACTTACCCAAATACCGTTACCCATGTGTCATCAAGTTGATCTTCTGAAGTCAGGGAATCACCCTGAGTATAAAAAGGATCTAGCTGAGCAGGAGATAGAGTAGTCTTCCTAGGCTGCCCAATACTTGCGGGACTGAACATACTCGAAGCTGTTAAATTGAAATGGCATTGTTTAACAAATTACTTTTGCAAGACAGATAAGCTTAAGAGCCTATAGTAAAAGAATAAATTCAGTTATCAAGCATTCACTTGTATATGGAAGAGTTTGATGGGAGATCTATTTGCAGACACAGACAAACAGTAAGTCAACCTAAACTTCACATCTGCAAGCATGCTAGTAAGTTTTATGGCTAGCAACCTAGCTTCCTCCTTGACCTCTGAATGCCAGCAGCTTAATACAGAAGCCAAATAGGAACAAGACAGCAGAATTAGGCTTAGCAAGAAGCCACAGGTTCATACACAAGATAGGAAACCTTATGAAGATGGAAGGTGACCCATCAATCTCAGCTGCTTCACTCAAGTACAACCACCTCTGTGCTCAGTTCAACAACAAATTTTGAATAAGGAAAAAGTAAAGTTGGCTGAAATTCAGTCAGAGTAGAAAAGTATTTCCTATTCACATCTACATCCCTTTTGAAAAGCTGGTAAATAGAAGATGCAACTCCTTCACAAATTAGCAAGGAGTTGATGTAGCTTGAACAGTGGTGATCTTTGGATATTAGGGAAAATTTCTTTACTGAAAGGGTTGTCAGGTATTGGAACAGGCTGCCCTGGGAAGTGGTTGAGTCACCATCCCTGAAGGTATTCAAAAAGCACATAGACAAGGCACTTCAGAACACAGTTTAGTGGGCATGGTTGATGGTTGGACTTGATATTGAAGGTCTTTTCCAATCTAAGTGATTCTATGATTTGTGTATTAAGGAAAGCAGTAAGGAAGTAGATTATGTATTTTCACAGGACATCTACCTGTTCCAGGAGTTGATGGCATAGTTCCAACCAATGGGCTCTGTGTTAGAGAAAAGCTGGCCTGTATTAAAATACAGAAAGTAACAAATCATTCTTAGAGGTACACTTCACATATCAGAAGAGATCATTTTCAGGTAACTTAAGCATCAGGCAAGAATATTAACTGTTGCCTTAAGTTACTCCTAACTTTTAAGAGTAAGAACGGACATTTACCTGTATATTTAATACGAGATTATTAAAAGTTATTAATGAAAAGTTATTTGACAATGTTTTTACATTCTAGCACACAGCCTAGCAGATAGCCAGGACATCCAGTACACCTCAACTATTACATCCTGGAATTTCCAGCTGATTACTAAGCCTTAGAAGAGAATGCAGTTAACTTCCCTGATCAGAGGCTTAAATGCAAGTATCAGAGATAGTATGGGAGTGTAGAGCAAACTACAGAAGGGAAGCACCACAAGCAACAGGATTCAGGGTCCGTCTACAATATTTTGTCATTTAACAAAAAAGAGCTACCAGTATACAAGAAGAAAGCTTATTTAGGTTTAAGGTGAGCTTTAGGCAAGAGGAACTGAAAAATCTGTTACCCAACACAAATCACACATGCTTTGTGAAAGTAAGTAGCTTTAGGTATCCATCCTCAGAAACCTTACAGTTTTAACTTCTTCAAAATAGGCATCTCATTATTGCGTAGTATAGTAATTCACACATTCATGTGCATCCTGCTGGAAAAGATGCCAGCATCAGAAGTTGCCAGCCTCTGATTTTCACGGTCTAAAGGGCTTAGAAATCATGGAAGCATAACCCTCACTTGTATTGCTCATCGCTAGACTTGCTTTCCCTCTCAACTACTTAGTGCAGCTGCACTGAAGGAAAGTATACCTCAAGTTTTAGCTGCTAGTAGTTATTTTCTTGTTAACATCGAAGGATTTCAACATCCAAAACAATTTTAGTGTATTTTTAGCCTGAATCATGGCATTTCTTAGAGACGAGATCAAACAAACTAGAGCACCTGTAGACCTACCAACATGCGTTCTGATAGCTGCCTTTTTGTTTGTTTGGTTGGTTTGTTTGTTTGTTTTTTAAATATCCAGTCCTTTAAGACAGTATTGGATTCTGTGCTTCACAGAGAACTTGAACTTTCAGGATAAACTTTTCAGGAGGCAACACTCAAAAGACTGCTCATTCAGTGAAAGGCCTTCTCCTTGCATCAAAAGGATCATGTTCACTGAAAAAGAACCTACTAAGGCTTGACTGCTCACTTGAGGTAAGTAGCAGACCTTATTATTAGAACGACCTTCTAGAAGTTTTACTGTTACTCTCAAAATTAACCCCACCTCCCTGCCCAAATTTTGATTTTATATTGTACTCAGCACAAAATTCCTTTTATTTCAGTAAGTGCCTCTATTGCCCACTAAAAGAAAAGATAACATGTATTTGGACTTTTCTGGCAATCAATAGCCCAATAAATTTACAACAAGGTGAAAAGCCGCAACAAGTCTGCATCTGTCATGTACAAAGCATAGCAGAGGCATGATTTGCATTTTTCATTCTCTACAGTATCAAAAATCAGTAACGACAGAAGACAGCTCCATGACTGCAGCTCCCATTTAGACTACACAGGCACACCAAACACCCAGAGTAAGCAACAGCATGATCTGAAGACTCACCAATCATTTTGCTACAGCAGTTTATACAACTGAGTTAAAGAATTCACTGAAGCAGTAAACTACCTCATATCTTCTGCTAAGAATAGGCCAGTACCTAAGCCACTTACTGGTCGTCTTGAGGTTAGAGGTGTTGATCCAAGTCCTGGACTAGATAATTCATCATATATGCTCCTAACTGGTGGAGCACCACTTTTATCTTTATGCGTAGGGACTACTGGTTGTGGGGGAGATCCTCCTGCAATTAAAAGAAACAAATGAAGAGCATGAGAAAACTTGTAATTTTTACTCCACTGCTACTTGTTCTTGAAACTTCAACCATAAATTCAGCCATGAAAGACGTTGATTGTTTCACTGGGGGTTTGCAAAACCATCTGGCCTACCAAACTGCTCAGGTTTCAATGTTCTACATAAGAATATCACATATGTGTCAGAAACTACCTCCTTACACAAGTACCATCTAAAACTTTTAGACCTCTTATAATCCCAGTATATTCACTACTGACATGCACTTGTTCTTTTTATGAAGTTCTGAGCACAGCTACGTCTTCCTATTTTAAAGGCAGGTTAGTAATGTATTTTGTTTCAGAGACTAACTTCCCTGTAGCAGAGATGAAAAAGCAAGGTTGTTAAGATTTGAGACATTCTACACGCTAAAGAACCATACCAAAATGCACACAGACATTGCACGTGCTGTCACATTCCCACCGTCCAAATTCCCTTCCCTCCCACGTAATTTCATATTAAACAAAAATGTAAGCTCTTGAGAGCAGGCACCAGCTTGCATTTAGACAGGATGAAGTTAAGCCAGCTGCTCCCTCATTTTGTAAACTTTGGGACTTCCAGTATAACAGAGAATTAAATTCACTGAAAGACCTTGACGTATCTCTGAACACTTTGTGTGGGTTTATCCCAGCAGGGGTGTGGGGTGGGCGTGGGGGGAAGCAGTTCAACTTAAATTAAGCTTTTCCAAAGTACTTTTCAATCCTAAATTCTGAGCTTCAAGACTCCTCTCTGAACTGTTTAACACATCCAAGAACTGTTACAGTCCATTATATAAAGCACTCTCCCATCACGGTTTTCAGTTTAAGTGATATACTTAACCACTCATTTTGGGAGGCCTGTGTTAGTACCTGGTACCTGGTTACCCCTTTTCCAGAATTGATACTCTGAGGCTGTAATAAACCCTTTTGAAAACAATTAAGTGAAATTCACATGACTATTTTCAATTTCATAAATATTTTCCTAAGAGGCTTGTACGTGGTGGGGACAGACAAGAGCAAGAAGCAGGAGACAGAGACCACCAATCATAGAATAACTCAAGTTGGAAGGGACCCATAAGGATGATCAAGTCCAATTCTGCTTGAAATTGAAAGAAAAGAATATCTAAAATTATCTTGCAGTACTGTAATCCTCAATTTCTCCTCCAAAATTACTAACACAGTAACACCAACAGATATTTACATTAAGCCAACTGATTTAATACAAAAGCCAAGATCACCCATGACATGAAATAAATCAATGAAGCTGTTAACTACTCGCTCACAATTTTCAGAGAAGAGACATATAATACCACCATCTTAGAAACATGGGTAAGGACTTCTAGTCGAATCAGTTAGGTGGTTGGAAAGAGATGAGCATCTACAGCTAGGAAAGTCACTACTCCAGCCCAATTACAGCAGACATTACGATGGTAAATACAACCACTAGATACTAGTTAAGAAGTATTTCTTAGTTTTTAGAAGTCTGACAATCTGTAAGTGACTTATTAGAATTCATTGCAAAGAAATAAGCAGCTTGCACAAGCTGCATTTAGCTTGCCAGCAGACGTCTCTGTTTTAAAGAGAAAACATTGATGGCTGTATGTGCAATTGACTTGTAAAGAGCCATATAAACTGATTTTACATTAGGAGAGGTTCATATTACTTGCCCTGTAAAAGCAACCTTTCCTGGTACCCAAACTGCCATGTTTAAAACTTTTATTAAACTTAAGTCTACTTTGAGCAATTTAGCTAAACTCCACTGAATACATTTGAGTTCACCATTTATTCAATGAGTTGAGCTCATTTTCAGAAAGTTATAAAACTACAAGAATTCAAGTAGCCATGTAAAGCAATAGACAAACCAAATCTTTACTTTCAGGTCAATTTTTCATCATTTAACAAATTCTGACCTGCAAGTAGTGGAGACCTCATTTCCATTACACCAACTGAAGGGCCGCTTAAAGCACGTGGTTGCGGAGTCACTGGCGCAGGTAAATCGCCCATCAAGAATCCAGGAAGAAACTGAGCACTAGCTCCAGGTTTTGGAGATGTCGGGGAGCCAAGAGTCATTGGCTCTGCTCCTGTGTTAATGAAAACAAAATATAGCAACACGGAAGAAGCCTTTTCCATTGCTTAAATAGTGGTTCTATTAAAGAAATGTAAAACAATATGCAGGAAGTGACTAAGATGGTTCTAATCATTTCTTTTCCAAGTAAGCGAAGTTTATCATAATCTTGCGGTTTTTGCAACTACAAGAGCTGCCACGCTGAGACTTCGTTCTTAAAACATACTACTTTGCTTATGGCCGGATTTCTGATTTTAAGGGTAATCACGGTTTTGGGGTTGTTTTAAAGGCGCGTCTTACGTCAAAGCAATCAAGACAAGGCTAGATTCCCCTCCCCAGCCGGCCGGTTCCGCGCCCCAGCCAGAGGAACATGCTCCGACGGAGCACCGCGGGCTCTCGCTAGCCACCTCGCGACTTCCCCGCGGCCCTGCCGCCCCCGCCGGGCCCGCCACACCCCTGAGCCGCCCTGGGGTTCCGGGGTGCTTCAGGGACGGATCTTGGATCACGGAGCGCCAGCGCGGCGGCTGCTCGGTTTAACCCCAGAGGAAGGCGCTTATCCCGGCCCGATCTCCCATCACCCACTCGAGCCCGGCGGCGGCCGGACTGCCCCCGACGCGTACCCTGCCTGGAACGAAGGACCGGCCCCAGCCCCAATCCCCTCAGCAGCACAGAGGAGCGCGGGCAGCGCCGGGAGGGGACGAGCCGGGCAGCAGCGACCTCTGAGGCGCCTCGCGCCGCCCAACGGCCCCGCACGCGCCCAAACGCCGCACGGAACGGCGCGCGCGGGGCGAAGCGGCGCCCGGGAAAACCGACGGGGGCCACGACGCCGGGAAGGGGGGAGCGGGGCCGGCCCGGCGGCCCCGTTTACCTGCGGGCTGCGGCTCCATAGCGAAGGCAGCCACGTCGGCCCGGGCGGCGGGAAAAGGCCACCAGCAGCTCCGCCGGGCGCTTTCAAACGGGACGGAACTTCCTCACGCCGTCACTTCCGACCCGCCCTCCCGCCATCTTGTGAAGGGCCCTGGCCGGGAGGGGAGGGTGACGTCCCCGCGCGGCCCGCCCCCACGCCGCGGGGCGGGCGGGTGGGTGGGTGTTACCTCAGCGTGGAGGAGCCGGCCGCCGGGCCTCTGCCCCGAACCGCCTACCTCACAGACGCACGACTTAAAGAACCGTAGTTACCGTTACAAATGCTTGTCCTGGATTATTTCTGTGGGCTAAGAATTCATGGACCTGCAGCTGAGGTGAAGTGGGAAAGCTTACTCACTAGGGACAAGACCGTCAGTCATTTCCCAGGCTGACAGCACATACAGCCACCCACATATGAAATGGAAATGCAGTGACCCGTTCCCCCATGGAAATGGGGAAACTGTAGAAGATTTTAGAAAATTTAGGACTATAAGGCTGTTAGAAATTAATACAGAATGAGTTAAGGTTATTAATGGCA
>JANHGO010000071.1:19848528-19862410 GCA_024606505.1 Aquila spilogaster | reverse complement strand
CTGAGCTCCCCTGGGTTGGCCCTGCCTTCCCACCAGGTGCTCAATCACTGCTTCAGGCCATGACTCAGCATTTCTGCCATATATGGGCATTTAATTGTGTGTGGAAAAATACAGATCACAACCCCAACA
Organism: Aquila spilogaster; assembly: GCA_024606505.1. NCBI lineage: Eukaryota > Metazoa > Chordata > Aves > Accipitriformes > Accipitridae > Aquila > Aquila spilogaster. The sequence continues at coordinate 19,862,281 of JANHGO010000071.1, read as the reverse complement.
GGTGTCAGCTTGGGAAAGCAAGTAAATGGCCTCTATGTTTTGCGTGCAGCTGGAAGAAGCTTGTTTGTGAGAAACTGCTCTGTAGCTGTAACTAAGAACCCTTGCTTTCTGTGAGTGGCCTTGACTATCCTGAAATGCAATGCCTTATTGTCTCTCGCTGTTATGTATAGCCATGACACTAAGGGCAGTTAGTGGACATCTCGCCCACCCATCACCACCAGGATCTGTTGGGGTAATCTAAGGGTGGACACGCTACCAGCCAGCCACCACTGGGACTGAGAACCTGGCAGAGGCTGACCAGCCAGCTGCCCCCGTAACATGAGTACCTTTCTGTTAAACTAATGAATGCTAACTTGCCTCTGCATATTTTCTTCAGAATCCATTAACCTTATGCAGAAGCACTGGTACTTTTGCATTACAAGCTCCCAACTATTTTTTCCTCCTTCCACCACCACTCCCAGCCATAAGCACAGGCAGAGTACAAGTCAACTTATGTCATGCAGCCCAACCACAGTAAATGCTAAGAATTTTGCTCCTGGCACTTTGTGGATGTTACTCCGGACTATCTCTAGCTTAATCCTATAAACTACATGCCAGTAAGCATCTGGAACACATCATCACGTTTCTGGATTCATCTTACCAACCAATTTTATCCCAAAAGAGCAGCTGATGAACTTTGAGACATTGCAGCGTGATACAACATACTGATCAGGTATAACTGAAACTTCTCTTTAGGAGTCCACTGCTGACCCAAACTGAAACGCCTGTCCCTAGAACAACCACAGAATTATATATAAAAAAAAAATTAAATAATAAACATTTTAAAGATCATAACCATACAAAATCATAAAAATCATTTTAAAACCACAAGAATTAAAAAATATTATTAAAAATCATTTAAAAACCATTTAAAAATCATTTAAAAAATAACCACTGCATGTCGTTTCCCAACTATTGGAGAAAAAAATTGTTCTGTTTCCAGATGGAGGAGCAAGAGGCCTTCAACAAGCCATCTCAAACGCTATGAGCACACTTGATCAACAGTTACCTGGGAGCTGAACTTCTGGAAACAGTGTTAAGGCACATGAAAGACAAGGAGGTGAGATGAGACAGCCAGTATGGCTTTACCAAGAGCAGATCACACAACCAACCCGGTGGCCTTCTCTGATGGAGTAACAGCATCGGTGGACAAAAGGCCAACTGATGTCATCTATCTGGACTTGTGTAAGGCCTTTGACATAGTTCCACATCACATTCTTATCTTTAAATTGGAGAGATACAGATTCGAAGGCTGAACTATTTGTTGGGAAAAGAATTGCTTGGGTGGTTGCAGCCAAAGAGTTATTGTCAACAGATCTATACCCAGTTGGAGGCTGGTGAAAAGCAGTGTCCTTACAGGGATGTCTTACAACTGGTGCTCCTTAGCACTTCATCAATGATTGAGACAGGGGGATCAAGTGTATCCTCAGCAAGTTTGCAGACATTAAGCTGAGTGATGCAGTTGATACAACAGAAGAAAGGGGTGCCATCCAAAGCAGCCTGAACAAGCTTGAGAAGCAGGCCCACAGGAACTAATGAGAATCAACAAGGCCAAGCACAAGGTGCTGTACCTAAGTCAGAGCAATCCCAGGTATGTATACAGATTGGGAGAACTCCTTAAGGACAGCCCTGCCGATGACTTGAGGATCCTGGTGGACAAAAAGCTGGACACAAGTTAGTTGTGTGCACTTGCAGCCCAGAAGGCAACTGCATCCTGGGCTGGATCAGAAGAGGGGCAGCCAGCAGGTCAAGGGAGGTGATCCTCTGCTCTCATGAGGCCCTATCTGGAGTACTGCGTCAAGGCCCAGGGCCTCCAAGTACAAGTAAGACATGGAACTGCTGAAGTGAGTCCAGAAGAGGGCCACAAAGATCATCAGCAGGCTGGAGCACAATTCTTATGAAGAAAAGCTGAAGGAGCTGGCCTTGTTCAGTCTGGAGAAGGCTCCAGGGAGGCCTCATTGTGGCCTCACAATATTAGAGAATGATTATAAACAGGAGGAAGACAGACTTTGTACACAGGTAGATAGTGATAGGACAAAAGAAGGAATGGCTTTAAACTAAAAGAGGGTTGATTTAGACTAGATGTTAGAAATAATTTTTTCTTTCAGAGTGGTGACACACTGGCACAGGCTGCCAAGAGAAGCTGTGGATGCCCCATCCCTGGAGGTGTTCAAGGCCAGGTTGGATGGGGCCCTGGACAGCCTGACCTAGTGGGTGGCAACCCTGCCCACAGCAGGAGAGCTGGAACTGGATGATCATTAAGGTCCCTTCCAACACAAGCCGTTCTATGATTCCGTAAGAAAAACTTCAAGGTGGGGTAAGCGTCAAATTTAAATTATTTCATTCAACCAGTGCCTTACAAGGAATTTCACAGAAGCATTTTGCAGTGTAGAAGGCTACTGATTATTATCAAGTGCACTGCTGTGAAATACCCATGGAGATAACTCACATACTAATAATTAAACTGTATATTCTTATATATAATAAAACTTACACCATAATTAGTTTTAACAGAGTTTGATCCTTGAGCAAGAGTCAGCAAGATTATCTGTTAAGATTAGGCACCATCTACTTATTCAAGAGTAACACAACCACTGTTTCCTATTGGAACTCATAATTGTCTAAAAAACAACCTACAAAAACTTTACTTAGCTTTATTAATAAAACAGTTAAAAAGTCGCTATGACATTTAGAACAGGATGCCAAAGATAATTATAGAACAGCAGTGAATCCAAATTAAAAATTAATATCACATATATTAAGAACAGTCCCTATTAGCCTGCTATACATAGTGTTCTTCCTGGAAGTAGCCCATCATCTTTACTGGGAAGCAATCCACATGAAGTCATCGCAGAAGAAAAGTCAGTGCTTGTATTTCTTTTTCAACAATCATGCAATCAGAGCACAAACAGGGGGAAAAAAAAAGCACTTATATTTACACTGATGCAGTTTTTAAAACCATGTGTATATTGCAATCATTTAAAGTGCAAGCTACATGTCTGCTGAAATCACTGAAGGCATAACAGGTGAGATATAAATTAAAATACTGACACTAGTAGTTATACAACTAACCACTGACGCCAGCAAGAGATTTCGAACCCTGATCAACTTTACTGTGTTACTTCTTGTTGCATATTACCAGCCGAACACATATTCCATTGCTTTAGATACAATGCTTTCATCTTTCTTAGGCGTTTGTCTGTCAGACACCACCTAGAAGGCAGGAAAAAAAAAAAAAGAATCAGTTCACACATGGGTTGGTGTTAAAAAAAAACGCACTGTTCCTTCCCTACATGTTACTGTATTTTGACAAAATATCTTAAAGTTTCAAAACAAGCCCTCAACCTCTGGAAAAATAAATACATTTGTTAAATAATTTTGTAGGCCTATGTACATAAACCATATCTTTACCAGTCACTCAAAGAAATAACAGGAGAAAAAAAAGGCTAAGGTTACATTAAAGTTAATGTGCATCCAGCCTCACACTCTTAACAGAAGATTACAAAAAACACATGCTTCTGTTTCCCTTAAAATACCTGGTAGTCACTAGTGGAAGCTTTATATGCTGTTGCAAGAGGTCTCATCGTAGAAATCTTGGTAGTATTTGCAGGTTGTACTGGTGTGCCTACAGTTTTTGAAGGTGGAGTGAAAACTGAAGACATGGAGGATGTAGAGTGTCTTTCGAAGTTTTCCATCACACCCTTAAAAAGAGGATCAAAGTAACGTAAGCCAATACTAAAAAGCACTATTTAAATCTTTGGAAGTTTATCTGTAATAGATAAAAATATTCATATCCCATAGAACACAATGCCTACACTTATGTGCCTACTAATACAGAGTGCAAAAGGTGCTTCCATATATAAGACCCCCAAACATCTTCCTCACTGCAATTATTAATACATCGCATTATGCCACTGCAAACTAGTGGAAGCTCATATTCTGTTGCTTATATGTACTAAACAACAGACAAGTTTGAAACAGTATAGAGAAGATAAAAAATTGGAAAACTTGCAGCAAGCCTCAAGAAGCAACTTTTTCAGGACCAGTTAAACACAAGTAGCTTAACAGCTTAATCTCTGTAAGTTTCTTGCCCCCAAAATACAGATGATTATGGGCTTATTTATTCATATTTTAAAGTGGACGCTATCCAAAGACACAATGAGAATTCAAAAGCAACTAAGAGATGGGATGTCTGAGAATTACGTCTTAGATTGTTATGTACAGTGTTTCAGTTTATAGGCAACTCAGTCAATGATACTGGGCAGCAAAATAGTAGATAAGGTAGGAAAAGAAACCAGAAGTCCTACAATCAGAAGCCCATGGAGGAAAGGGGCACTGAAGTTTGTTTGTTTCTGAATTTGAATCCGCATTAGAAATGTTTCAAATTGATAAAATACCAAGTAATTTCAAGCTCCATTTCCAGAGCATTATTATTCTAGAAGGGTTTATATTTTAAAGCTTGTGTCACTCCTTAGTGTCATTCATCCTAAGAAGAGACTTGAAAAAAAAATCTGTGAACTATAGAAGAATCACTCATTTGCCTAAGTAGTGTACCGTACCCAGTACAAAGTGCTGCAGGAATTAATAGTAAGAGCACTGGAAACACCTAGAAAATTACAGCTCTTTAAAAAATTAGGCTCAAATACAACCATGCGTAACTCAACTCGACCACCACTTACAGGAAGAGGATATGCGTGCTCATGGTACAAGTTGAAGAACAGGACCACAACTGTGCTGCTAACAAATTTATCAGCCTAAGGTGCTATGATAAACTGAGGAGTCAGAGTCAGGTAAGCAGTCTCATAAAAAGGAGGCAGAAGATTCAAGAAACAACTGAGAACAACAAAAATAATACCAAATTTCATTGGGAAACATTTATCTTAATTGTCTCTGATTATAATTTCAATTCATACCGTATACAGCAACATAACTTTATGCATTACAGCTTCCAGACCTCAGAGAGAGCTCCCATAGTGATCCTTTTCAGAAACATTTCACCAAATAATTAAGAAAAATTCATATAGAATATAATAGATTTTATCTAACTTAACTATATATGCTCTAGGAATCAAATAGAAAAAAAACAGTGAGTAGGGGAAGTAAAGAGGAATCCCAAAAGCAGAGTGCTTATATTTAAAGGAGAGCAGCAGTTAACTTACTTTATCTATACAAGGTTTGACACCAATCATGATGGATTCACCAAAAATTCTTCCATCTTTGCTTAAGGCTTTTCGGGCTTGAAGCTTAGACTGATATCGAATATGCATCCAATTTCCTGTGTTGGACATCTGTATGTGATAAAACGAAAACTGTGAAACTTAGCCTTTTTAAAGAACGAGCCAGAATGTTTTCAGAAATAAGCTTTAAACTAAGACATACCACATGCTTTAATATGTTTCCATACTGAGCAAACTGCAGAAGAATGTAGGAAGCAGATGCCTGGGGAAATCTGAAAGACAGGAAAAATTCCCAAAAAATGATGAGTTGTATAAGATTCTTGGTGATAGAATACAACTCCACAAAGGGCTTTTAGAAATCCAGAACAGACCAGTACGTTAGTAACGTTTTAAAAGGAGTAACTTGAGTAACACTATCTCCTATGCATTTTTAATTTGCCATAAATGTAATGGTGCCTTTCTAACTTACTAATATACAGTTAGAGTTCAGTTTCTTCACTAAGATACCAGGTATGTGCACCTGCTGGCTTTAACCACAATTGTATTTTCTGCAGAACCTAGGAATGTCAGATAATAGCAGTGTTCAAGTGCTACTTGTTTCCATACGTTGCCAAGACCTGACCCACAATTTTTTAAATATTTCAGAAATTAACTTACCCAAATACAGTTACCCACGTGTCATCAAGTTGATCTTCTGAAGTTAGGGAATCACCTTGAGTATAAAAAGGATCTAGTTGAGCTGGAGACAGAGTAGTCTTTCTAGGCTGCCCAATACTTGCAGGACTGAACATACTTGAAGCTGTTAAATTAAAACAATACTGTTTAACACTGTCATTTGCAAGACAAGTTAGCTTAAAAGAAATTCAGTATTAAGTATTTCACTCATACATGGAAGAATTAAATGGAGGTTTATTTGCAGATAAACATTCAGTTGGTCCAGATTTTGAAAGTTTTCCAACTAGTTAAGTGGCTTCCTCCTTGACCCCCACACAGCAGTTATTCAACACAGACACTGAAGAGAAGGAAGACACTCAGAATTAAGCTTAGCAAGAAGCCATGTGTTCCTACAGAAAACTAGAAGCCTTATGAAGACAGACAACCACTCTTCAATCTCAGCAGCTTCACTTAAATACAGACACCACTTGAGCAAGAAATGCTGAGTGAGGAATAAGTGAAGTTGATTGAAATTCTCTGAGTCAAGAGGTATTTCCTATTCACATCCACATACCTTTTGAAAAGTTAGTTAAAAGAACAGATGCAGATCTTTTGCAAATTCACAAGGAGTTGAAATAGTTTGAACATTAACAATTTTTGTCTATTAAGGAAAGAGTAACAAAGTAGATTAAGTATTTTGACAGGACATCTACCTGTTCCAGGAGTTGATGGCATGTTTCCAACCAACGGGCTCTGTGTTAGAGAAAAGCTGGCCTGCATTAAAATACAGAAAGTAAATAATACTTACAGGTACACTTCTCAGATCAGAACAGATCTTTTTCAGGCAAACTTAACCATCAAGCAGTAGTATGAAGTCTGCCTTAAGTTACTTCTAATTTTTTAGAGCAAAACCAGACGTGTACATACATATATTTCAGGCATTTCAGCACCCAGTAGATCTCAACTATTACATTTTGGAGTTTCCAACTGATTACTAAGCCTTAAAAAAAAAAGATGCAGTCTGTTTTCTTGACAAGAGGCTGAAATTCAAGTGTTACAGAGTGCATAGGAATGCTGAGCAAACTACTTCACAAAACAGGTGCACAACAAGCAACAGAATAGATGGAATGCTGATAGCATTTTATCTAACAAGAAAGCACTGCTGTTATACAAGAAAAAAAGCTTACTTAGGTTTAAGTCAAGCTTTGGTTGTAAGAATTGGAAAATTTGTTTTAAAAAAAATCCTTTGCCTATCACCAATCACAAACATTATGAAGCTGAGTAACTTCTGGTAACAATCTCACAAAGCTTAGAGTTTAACTTTCTCCAACTAGGCATCTCACTACTGCTGTAAGCTAGCAATTTACACTACATGCATCTTATGGAAAGGATGTCGGCGTGAGAGATTACCAGCATCTGATTTTCATCTTCTAGAAAACTCAGAAATCATGGAGCATAGTCCCTATTTGTACTCATCATTACTTTCTTTCCCTCTAAACTACTTGGTGTAACTTCAATGCTTAGTTGAGGAAATTAAATGTCAAGTTCTAATTGCCAACAACTATTTTCTATATATAAAGTTTTCAATTTTTGAAACAATTTGAATTTATTTTTATCCTTAGTCATGGCATTTCTTCAAACGAAAGCAACCTGCATTCCAACTGTTAGCTGCTTATTATTATTATTATTATTATTTTTTAAACAGTAGAGGACTCTCTCCTCCTTCAAAAACTTGCAGAATAAACCTTTCAGAAGACAACATTTAATAAAAAGTCTGCTCATTCAGAGAAATGCCTTCTCTTTGCATCAACAGACACATGTTCATTGAAAAAAAACCCACTAACGCTTGACTGCTCAGTTGAGGTAAGCAGGGGAGCTTATTATCAGCATAACCTTCTAGAAATTTTCCTGTTGCTCTTTCAAGATTAACCCCACCTCCCTGCCCAAATTTGGATCACATATTTTACTCAGTATAAATGTCTTCCTATTTCATTGCTGTCGCCTACTAAAAGGAAATCATATTTGGACCACGTAATAACATAATAAACTGACAAGAAGGTGAAAAGCTGTAACAAAACTGAGTTTGTCACATGCAAAGCACAGTAGAGGCATGCTTCATTATTTGCAGTCTATTGAAAACCCTTAAAAATCAGAAGTAGTTCCACGAGCCAAGCTCTCAGAGTACACAGGAACAGGCACACAAGAAGACTGGAGAACATAACAGCATGATCGGAAGACTCACCAATCACTTCGCTACAACAGTTGACATAACTGAGTAAAAGTATTCTCTAAAGTCCTAAGATACCTGACATTGTGTACTAAGAAAAAGACAATGTGTAAGCCACTTACTGCTCTTCTTGAGGTTAGTGGTGAAGATCCAAGCCCAGGACTAGATAATTCATCATATATGCTTCTAACTGGTGGAGCACCACTTTTATCTTTATGTGTAGGGACTACCGGCTGTGGGGGAGAGCCACCTGAAGTTAAAAGGACAAAATGTAGCTTGTAACTTTAGCCTGCTGCTAGTTGTTCTTCAATTAAAGTTAACAATGATTTTAGCTATGAAATACGTAGTCATTTCACAAGCTTACAAAACCAGCTGACCAAACTGTTCAACTTTGAATGTTTTAGGCAAGAATATCATGTATTTATCAGAAACAGTCTCCTTACTGAAACTTTGAGATCTCTGGATGCCAAACACATTGTATGTGCACTTGCTCTTTTTAAGCAGTTTTGATCACATCTATGTTTTTCCATTATAAGGCAAATTAGTAATATAATTCAACTGTTCCAGACAAACTTCTCTGCACCAGAAATGCAAAAACAAAGTATTTAAGACTCTGAGGGCATACTACATGCTAAAGAGCCACATCAAAATGTGCACGGACATTGTGCATACCATCACATTCCCAATGAACAAACTTCTTTCCCTCCCATGAAATTTTACATTAAACATAAACGTAAGCTCTTGAAAGCATGAACTAGTACAAATTTGGACAAGATGAAGTTAAGCTAGCTGAGCTCCTTTATTATTATTCCCATATATTTATATTCAACTGTGCGAGTTCCAGTATAACAGAAAATTACACTGACTAAAAAATGGTGATAAACCTTTGAACGGTTTGTGTGGGTTTACCTCAGAAAAAGCAGTTTGACCTAACAGTTTTCACGTACAAAACATATGGCAGTTAAGCCTTTCAGAACTATCAATCCTCAACTGAGCTTCCATACTCCTCTCTCAACAGTGTAACACATTCAAGAACTGTTATAACACATTACTTAAAGCACCTCCCTAAAAGTTAACAGCCTAAGCTCCAGTGAAATTCCCCTAACGGCTCATTTTGGTTATTATGTTACTCATTCCTCCTTTTCTATAGTTGATATTCTGTGGCTGCAATAATCCAATACAATAAAACTCACACAATTATTTCACATTTCATAGTTTCCTAAAAGGTTTCTACTGAAGGGAAAAAAAAAACAAAAACAAAAACAGCTAAAAGCAGGAAATTGGAGAACCAATTCTTGAAACTGAAAGAAAAAGCATCATCTTGCACTAACTTCAGCCTTGATTTTGTTCAAGATGACCAGCACAGTAACACCATCTTACATTTACGTTAGGCCCAATGATTTCTTATGAAGGCAAGACTGTACGTGAGAAGAAAAAAAACAGAAAACAATATTTTAACCATTAATTTACAGTTCTAAGGAGAAAAGAGACGTGTAAGACCATGATATTTGAAGCACAGGCAATGACTTCTGCATCTACAGCTAGGCAACATCGCTACTCCAGCCCATCTACAACAGGCGTTACCGATGTAAAATTTTACTGTATAGTAATAGATGGAAATTTCTGAATTGTCTTCCTTCCAGTTTTGTAAGCCTGGCAATATAAAAAGGCTTATTGGAATTCAACACAAAGAAGCAAGCAGCTTCCACAAACTGTGCTCAGTTTGTTTTGTCAGCATCTCTTTCTGCTTCAGGAAGAGCCAACGCTGACAGCTCCAGACGCAACCAACTTGTGAAGACCTGTACGAACTGAGCTTCCATCTGGCAAGGTTTATATTAGCTCCCCTGTAAAAGCAATCCTCGCCGGTACAAACTGCTCATTAATCGTAAGCCCACGTTGAAGAAGCCCAGCCAACCCCACCGAACATTTGTGTGGTGCTGTAATGTGCTTAGCGCAGAAGACGCGCAAAGCAGCAAGACAAAGTCCAGGAACGCTGACCTGCGAGCAGAGGAGACCTCATTTCCATGGCGCCAACGGCAGGGCCGCTCAGGGCGCGCGGCTGTGGCGTGACGGGCGCGGGCAGGTCGCCCATCAGGAAGCCGGGCAGGAACTGAGCGCTGGTGCTCGGCTTAGGGGACGTGGGGGAGCCCAGTGTCATCGGCTCCGCTCCTGGCACAGCGGGAGGCGGATCCATGGCGAAGCCGGCCATGCGGGCGGCGGGAAAAGGCGGCAGCCGCTCCGCCGGGCGCTTTCAAACGGGACGGAACGTCCGCCTATCGTCACTTCCTCCCGCCGTCACTTCCATGGCGTCACTTCCGGCACCGCCATCTTGTGATGGGCGGTGCCGCAGTGCTCGCCGCGCTAGCTCTGGCTGAGGGGCGGGGGCGCGTTTGACGCCGGAACGGGAACGCCGTGATCAGCCTCCCTCGGAAATAAAGGCCAGGGAATTATAACCAGATGTCGCGTATTTGTCATTAAAAACCACAGCTATCCACACACAGCGTTTATTGCATTGTACTGTAAGTTAACGTATCCAACCATTTAGAAGTGGCACAAAGGCCACAAAATACCCTCAACAAAATCTTTTTTACAGATTCTGTATTGTTTTTTTCTAAGCACACCATCTTACAACACTTAATCTATAGTTTGAGATCCATCAGTAGCATGACAAGAAAAATAAACCAGGTACCTATCCTACAACGTACGTTCTTTACACACTATGTGGAATGGAGTGAGGGGGCATCGGTGGAGGGGACTGAACCGAAAGAGTTTGAGATAAGAAAGATGTTTGTAGCAGCCTATCTGCTCTGAAATGAGCTAAAAAAACAGCAACAACAAAACACGGACAGCTTGCTTCCTAGCACTGTGAAAACGTCATGACAGTGTACTTCCAGTCACAGCCTGATGGAAAACAGGAGAAAGAAATGGGACATTAAAGCATCCTACCCTTTTTCACTTCCATCAGTGGACTATCTGCTTTAATTTTTTTGTATGTTTAGTGGCTGGCTAGCCCATAAAATTCAATAAAATCCTCCTTATTTTTTATCATTGATTTAAGACCCAATATAGCAAGGTACTTTGTTATATGAACATCTTGTTATCTAGGTTTTACTACCAGCTAGAACGTGTAAAGATTTGGTTTAGCGTGAAAATAAGCAGGGCAACTCATAATCCAGGTTACCTTTTTATTTCCTCTCTGCATTGCCTGCACTCTCTGATGGTTCAATTAAAAAATTGTTTTTTTTTCCCTTGCTATAGCAAGAAAAACTTTACCCTTTTTCATTGCTCTAGGAAGAACTTTCTCTTGGGTCAATCATCTGTGAAGTCAGTGGAGTACCATTTGGCCTCTACACCAGATGCTGAAAAATGGGAGTGTAAGGGGAAACATAAGAAAAAAAAAATGTGCACCTGTGAAAGAGGACTGCAAAACGAGAGATCAAAGTACATCCAACATCTGGTACTGTATAGTCAGAACAGATTGTTTCACTTCTCCCTTTTGATCAGTCATGATCATTTATGTTTCCATTTGCCTTTATATTCTGTTCCTGGTACTTGCGAAGCTGCTCCATGAAGCCAGGATTGGGACAAATAGCAGGCCTTGCATTTTTTACCAAGGAAAAGGCTGAAGCAAAACTCAGTCTTTCTGAATTCATCAGAAAACCGATGACTATTGCTGCTGCACGGGAAACTCCTGCATTACAGTGGACCAGGACCACACCACCCTTCAAGAAACAAATAAAATATTAGTCAGGACATTTGTTAAGTAGATAGAAACAAGAAACTTTATAGCAAAGAAACCTGATTTACAATATATTATGATTTATTAAAAGCTCCTTGCTGAGCTTAAAGCAAATATATACATAAATAAATACTTCCAAACACAGATACGTGAGCCCCAAACTGAATATTTTTCTAACCAAGGCCACTTTATGATTAGCAAATACTTCACACCTAACTAATGTTTCAGAACTAAAAACCTTTCTTTGTCCCCTTCTCCAAGTCCTTGCAATAGCTTCCTCATGTAAACACCAAATCATGGACAGCTGGGACGCTAAGGCACTTGGGTGCTAACTTGAAAATTTACTTGATTGGAAATATGGAAAGGAATTTGGCTGTACGTTGTTACCAGGTTAAGAACACAGAAAGGCATCAAGCAGCTAGGCACAGAGGCAGATATTAGAACATCCTGTAGTTTCAGTTGCATGCTTCTTGCATACTCTGGAGTTCTTCAGTTAAGTTCTGGGTAAGCAGGACCATGCATAGGAACACAAAAATCAGAAAATATATTGTGTGATTTGCAACAAATCTCTACTTTGCCATCATATCACCAGTACAGCTGTTAGTGGTTGGTGCAACTGCTTCAACTAAGGCCCCTCACCTGGGAACTATGGTGCAAAATCCAACTCTTACTCAACTTCCCAGGAATTCACAAATGTTTCTCCTGGGGGTTAAAATCAAGCTTATCTTGAATTATACACAAAATCAGTATTTTTCAGCCTGCTTGAACATTTCCCACACAGCCTTTGAGACACCTGAATGAATCTTTAAAAAGATGCTGCAAGTTTCATTACAAAATGCTGGGCACAAAGACATCTAGACAAGTCAGCATGGCATAGGCCACATTTTGCAATGACCAGGTGCTGTGACCTTGTTGTGTTTGTACACCAGACTTTGTTGTTGTTGTTGAAATTGGCATCTTCAGTTTTCAAATAAAGATACTGAAACATGACACAATGCATTCAGATAGCTGAGGCTACACAAATATATTCTAGACATAAGCAGTCTGTTCTGTCTGTCCTCAACATGCACAAACTGTGACATTATTAAATTGACATTTAACCCAGAAGAAAATAAAACAACATTGCTACAGGAACCTTATGACTTAGGTCACAGACCTGGAAGTTTCAATTACCTGATGCTTAAATACACACATAGAGCAGAAAATGATTCCTGCTCCAAAAATATTCCAACCTAAATAACAAGGCAAAGAAGTATGAAATTGAGTTGTGTAATCCTTGTTGATCACAATAACACCTTTTTCTTCCCTGCCCCCCCCTTCCCCCCAGTGGAAATCACATCCCCTTCACACTGGCTGTTTGAATTGTCATCTTCATCTCCTTTCTCACACTTACTCCACATGGAGTTGAAAACATGGGCAATAACATTAAACCAAATATAAGACTGGGCACATTTATTTCTTCTTGCTAAAATCCACTGCTAATTTATACAAAGATGATTTTGGCACATAATGCTTAACTGATTTGGCATTAGATACGAGCAATATGATTTGACATGGGTCACCTAACATGTAATGGAAAACCTGCCTGCCAATTTGCAGCTCAGAGAAAGAGGTGACTCTGATCAGTATCAGCATTTGTACCACGATGTCGACAGACTCAAGCAGTTAACAAGTGTTAGAAAACTTGATCCTGTTACAAGTAACAACTGTCAGCAACTCACAAAACAGGCACACTTTTCTTGCTTCTCTAATTTAAGCCTTTCTCCTCTTTAAGTTAACCACATTCTGGTAACAACTTCTAATATATCTAGGCCTTCTCATCAGTGAACATCTCTTGCCCCCAGTCCCTCCCAGAGGGCCCTGGAGGGCTCCAGATGCCGGTCTCGGGGGGAAAGGGGAGCAGAGCGGGGCCCGGAG
>JANHGO010000071.1:19823153-19848428 GCA_024606505.1 Aquila spilogaster | reverse complement strand
TTTGTGGGTTGCCATTCGCTGCGGTGGTGGTCCAGCTCTGAGTTGTTAATAAAGCAAACCTAGAGAAACCCATAACTGAGAATTCTTTAACAGAAACGATGACCACAGAATAGCAATCAGATGCGGGGGGGCTGGGGCTAACCTAAACCTTGCATTAGCATTTAGCATGAGCAATTAATACTGAGAACAAGACACAGTGTAGTTCATACACAATGACACACTATGGTTCAAACTAGTGGTACAAGGAGAGAATACTGCATCAGTTCTTGAAACCAAACCTTTCAAATCACTTCAGCACAAAATTTATCCAAACACAGTGTTCTTTTTATTTTATTGTATATTAATATATCAAACCATTTAGAGCTAACATGAAGGCCACAAAAAATACTATTAAAATCTTTTACAATTTTTTTTTTTTTTTTAAACATGCCATCTTAAGTAATTCCAGCCCAAGATCTGCCAGGAGGGTCAAAGTTACCTATCCTATGATGTCTGTTCTTTATACATGATGTGGAATGGAGTGAGAGGACAGCAGATGATGACTGAATGCAAAGAAAAGGCAGTAGCAGTTAGTCAGAAATAGCTTATTATAAGCATTTTTCATATCTCCACCGAAATACCTACAAAAACTCTTGATAGCCTGGTTCCAGCACTTTGAAAACACCATGTTAGTGCACTTCAGATCACTACTTGATGAGAAACAGTAGGAAGACGTGAAGCATTAAAGCATCCTACACATTTTGAGCATCCTCAAAAGACCATGTGTTTTAATTTTGAAAAACATTTAATAGCTGGCTAGCCCACAAAATTCAATAAAATCCTCTTTAGCTGCAATATAAATTTAAAATCCAATAGCAAGGTACGTTATTATATGAAAATTTTATTGTCTAGATTTTATAACCAACTAGAATGCATAGATTCAGTTTTGTATTAAACAGGGCAACTTTTCCCAGTTATTTTATTTCCTTCCTCTATTGCCTGCATTTTTTCTGATGGTTCAATAAAAAAAAATCATTCTGTTTTTTTCTACTATTTCAAGGAAATTTGAACTTTATCTTTTTATAAGCACTCTAGGAAGAGCTTGTTCTTGGGCAAAATCATCTCTGAAATCAGTGGAATACCATTTGGCCTTCAGACTACATGCTGGTAAAAAAAGGGGCCAAAGGGGGGTAAGAAAAAAATCGTAAAGACTTTAAAATGCATGTGTGAAAGGGGACTGTAAAATGACAGATTAAAGTACATCCAACACTGTTACTGTGTAGTCAGAACAGATTGTTTCACTTCTCCCTTTTGATTAGTCATGATCATTTATGCTTCCATTTGCCTTTACATTCTGTTCTTGGTACTTGTGAAGCTGCTCCATGAAGCCAGGATTTGGACAAGCCGCAGGCCTTGCATTTTTCACCAAGGAAAAGGCTCTAGCAAAACTTAGTCTTTCTGAATTCATTAGAAAGCCAATGACTACTGCCGCTGCACGGGAGACTCCTGCATTGCAGTGGACCAGTACCACACCATCCTTCAAGAAACAAATGAAACATAAGTTGGGATATTCATTAAGTAGATAGCAACAAGTATTAGAAACTTTATATAAAAATCTATTAAGACTTATTAAAAGCTCCTTGCTGAGCTCAAAGCAAGTATTTACACATACAAGTAACTCCAAACAGACATATAAGCCCAAAATTAATACTTTTCTAACTAAAGCCACTTTATCAAATACTTCAAACCTAATTCATACCTTAGAACTAAAAAACATTCTTCTGTCCCTTTCCCCAGATCTTGCAGCAGCCCCCTCATGTAAAAAACAAATCACAGACCTCTGGGATACTAAGATATCTGATCTAATTGGGTGCCAATTTTAAAATAGATTTTATTTGCAATATGGAAAGGAACTTCACTGTATCTTGTTACCAGGTTAAAAACATAGCAAGGTAGCAAACAGCTAGGCACAGAGGCAGATTTTAGAACATCCTGTAGTTCCAGTTGCATGCTTCTTGCGTGCTCTGGAGTTCTTCAGTGATGATTCTGGGTAAGCAGGATCATGCATAGGACCAGAAAAAACAGAAAAGATATTGTGTGATTTGCAGCAAATCTCTACCTCCCCATCACACCACTGGTACAACTGGAGCAGCTGGTACCACTGGTATAACTAAGGTCCCTTAACTGGGGACTAAGGTGCAAAATCCAAAACTACTGAACCTCCCATAAATTCACAAATGTTTCTCCTGGGGTTTAAATTCAGGCTTGAATTATCTATAAAATTAATGGTTTTATCCTACTTCAACATTTCCTACACAATCTTTGAGACACCTGAATGACTCTTGAAAAAGACACTGCAAGTTTCATTAAGAAATAATGGGCGTGAGTTAACACAAAGACAACTAGACAATCTAGTGTGGCTTAGGCAAAGTTTGCAAGGCCAAGGCTTCGTCGTGTTGTCATGTTTGTATGTCAGACTATGACCTGGAAAAGGCTCAGTCCAAACTGTCTGCCAAATGCCACTTTCACAAAAAACAAACAAACAAACAAAAAAAACCAACACCTAGCAACTCCATATTCTGAATAAAGGTACTGAAACATGACACAATGAGCTCAGATACTGGAGGCTAAACAAATATATTCTAGATACAAACAGCCTGCTCTGTCTGCCCTTAACAGGCACAAATTATTCAAAGGGCATTTTACCCAGAGGAAAGAAAGACCTTATAAATCACCAGGGTTCCTTTCCAGGAACTTGATGGCTTACATTACAGACCTGGGAGTTGCAATTATCTGGTATATTAATAAACACACAGAGCAGAAAATGGTTCCTGCTCCAAAAACCTTCCAGTTTAAATAATAAGACAAAGAAGCATGAAATTGAGTGTTATTATCCTTGTTGAAGAAATGCCAAGCTGAGACTAGAATGACTTGCTCAAGTTAACACAATAAGATTATGGTAGAGCTAGGAACTGAATCTAAGCTCCTGCATCCCAGCACAATGAATCACAATACCGCCCTTTTTTGTGATGGAAATCATGTGCCCTTTGCATTGTCTGCTGGAAATCATAATCTTCATTCCCTTTCTCACATTCACAGGGGCATGCTTCCCAATCACACAGACTACAGAGTGGAAAGAGACTTGCACATGTATTTCAACTACCCGAGGAAGTGCCGGTGGTGACCTGTAAATTCAGTATGTCCTTTATAATAATGACATTAAAATTATGACATTAAAAATTAAATTTACACCACTGCTAATGAAGCAATTCCTGAAGCCTATTCACTGTAGATCTCGAGTAGTTTTTACTGATTTAATGGGAGTTATTTCAGACATAACATACCATAATCAAGATCAATATCTAGCAGTGGCACTGAGGGTAAAAAATAAACATTGAAAGTGATCCTTTTTTTTTTTCTTTGTACAGTTCATGTTTTACTTTCCTCTTTCACATTTCTTTTAAGTTTTTTTGGGTTTTTTTAATGACTGTTCTGTTGTACATTGCCAAAAATTATGTAGTGATATCCACGGAACAGACCTGAAAATTACTGAACAGGAATGAACATGGGCAATAACATTAAACCAAATTTAATACTGAGAACATGTATCTTTCCTTGCTAAACCCCATTGTTTCTTTATACAAAGATGAATTTGGCATGTAATTCTTAACTAATTTTGTATTGGATACGAATACAGAATAAAAGTGAGAAACAGACTGCAGATATGAAATTAATCTCTATTTACCAAGAACTCCTTGCTCTGATCCTGATAGCCTAACCTTCGCCTACCCAGAAATGGTCCGTGGTCTTCCAAGGACCTCTTAAGACTCAAGACAAAGTTGGTTTTTTAAAATCTTTATACAGAGGGAAGCAAAATCACCTGCCACCAAGAGAAAAGGTGATTATACAGTGGATATACACAGTGGGCAAAAAGCCTCACTGAGGAAAGAAATGACAAAGAAGCATAAAGCTTTTGGTGAAGAGCCATAGCCTAATGCAGTTCCTTAGGGATCCACTTCACTTTGCCGTGGTGCCAGGGCTTTTTCTTCAGGAGGAACAGAGGGAGCAATAAGGAGACATGTTCATGAATGAGCTAAGATTTCCTCCCTGGAAAGACAAGCTTTCAGAGGCTTTATAATTAGATATTAAACAAAAAGATTTTAAAAATCCCTCATTCATAGCACTATGATCTGACATGGGTCACTTCACATGTCATGGAAAATCTGCCTGCCAATTTGGAGCCTAGAAGAAAAGGTGAGCTCTGATCAGTATCAGAACTTGTACCATAGTATCTACAGACTTGAGCAGTTACAGTTTTAGAAAAGTCAATCCTGTTACAAGTACCAGCTGGCAGTGACTTTCTGAACAGCACAGGCTTTACTTCATTCTCAAATTCAAGTGCTGTCATACTCCTTCATTAAGTTAACCACATTCTAGTAATAATTTCTCATATATCATGCTCTCTCACCAGTGAACATCTCTCCCTCCCCCACATTAGGGGATGGAACAGTAGTATCTCTTTGTGATTACTTAAACAGAAGAGCACTTGATGATACAATTTATCATAAGCTCTTTTAACACTATTTTGACAATGCAAATAAAGTGATTCAAACCATCTGGAGATCTGTCTCCACATAGTACTATCACATGCTTCCTGAACTGATCCTGGAGAACATCTACTCCATCAATTACCTGCTCTTTCACCCAACTCTCCCATTAGAAAACTATTAATATTGCTGTAAAAGTTTTCAGGAGAACTCCTTAGCTTACAAAACAGTTACTGGAACATAAACACCAGAGGCAGAAAGCAACACTACGCAGTTATGAATGGCAAGTCTCATTTAGAAATGGACTGGAAACCGTAACTAGAAACCTTGAAAAGGTCATTAAGTGACAACGCGTATCACATAGCTTGTAAATGATAAATGAGGGAAGGAAAGAACATTGTGTGACAAAAAGAAAGCTGGGGCAAGATTATCTTCTTTTATCCCAATCTACGTAAATAATGAATATGGTAGATATGGTGGAATAACGTGTAATAAGGTTTGGTTGTCAAGTCATAGTTTTGACACCAAAGCAATGGTTGTCATAAATTACACAGTAAGCCTGAAGTTAACAAATATGACTCGGGGATGGTCTTGGTTACAGACAAGTCTGCCCAGCAACCCCAGAAGGAGTCCCTTCACCGTACTTCCTATGTCATGTCTTTTTCAGGACTTTGCTAGGAGTTAAATCACTGGTTGGCTCCAAGACTCCTAACACATTCTCTGACAGTCTTGGTACGTAATTGTATGTGGATTCACAGCTCAGTGTGCTGCATCTTCAATGGATGACCAAGGAAAAGCACCGGGATTGCTGTTGACAAACCACACAGATCTGTAAAAGCCCTGTTAGGCTTTCTCCTAATCCAAAACAACATTCCTGATGGATAAATTATAGAAAGTAAAAAAGTTTCCCTCTGTCCGATTTAGTGACTTGGACTTAGGATGGGATTTCTTTATCTAAAGTCAGCCACTGGTCCAACTGTATTAAAGAAGCATTTCTCTAAAACATAGGGTAATAAATAATCTGAACAGGATAACTAGTAGCATTAATTATTGATATACTGTACCTGGATCTTGGCTTTCTCAATAAACTCAAAGCATTCTGGAAAATAGGAGGTAATATCAGTTTCTGGGAGGTCCAGAATAGAAATGGTCTTGTATATAAATTCATTGAGGAAGACATTTTGGACTCCATATGCCACATTTAGAACATGAGTAACCTAAGTCATAAAAAAAAAAAAAAAAAAAAAAGAAAAAAAAGGCATTTTCTGAAGACAGCAAGCAAAATCAGCAGTAGCAAAGGTGAATTATTCTTTAGGCGTATACAGATTGTAACTTACACAACTGCGTTGTTCAGTTTTACATACATATGCTATCTATGGTGTGTTTTTCTCCAAGCAAGATTTTACGGCATGTTAAAATACACTGTGATAAATTTCAGTTTTCTTTTTTTGAGAGGAAATGAAAGGATCTGTGCTCAGCCAAACACAGACTGAAGTAAGGATTTTCAACAGAAAAGGGAGTTGTCAGCGCAGATCGAAAACAGAAGAGAAAGCAATAGGAATGAGAGCACAGGCCACCCATGAATCCCCAAAACTTCAAGCCTGCCCTAACCCATCAGCGTAATGTTCCTTCTACTAAGTTACCAGTACCATTTACTGGAGCAGAAGGATTTCAGAGTAAACTATACCTGCACTTGGCAGGCGAGACCACCTCTGGCCTCCTGCCATCTTTGTTCTGTTCAGGCTACGGCCAGGTTGTGGGTTGTTTTAACTTACAGTGAAGTGACATTTAGATGGCACCAGATGCCAGACTGGTGCACTCCCTGTCCTGCAGAAGCACCACTGTCCGAAGGCCTTATCACCCCATTACTGTAACAGAGAAGAGTAAAAAGACCAAAGTTCGGGACAGACTTAGAGCTGCTGCTTTGTCTTTCATCAATCCCCATAAGGCAAGTAGGCCTGATGCTGCTTAGCCTCTGAAACCGCAACGCATGCGGGAATCCGTTCCAGAAAACGGCGCTACACAATCATTAGTCTTGCAGCAAAGTATTTCAGCTTCTTGTGAAGCTCGCAGGCGTCCATCCGTCTGCAAACGGAGCAGCCTTTTAAAAGTGCAAACGTAACACAGTTTTTTCTTCACGTTACTTGAGACTCTTTTTAGACGTTTTAAGTTCAAAAAGAAACCCACTAGCAAGCCCTACGCGAGATGCATTTTACTTCCGCGTCACCTTACCTTGTACTTTTTCATCGTCTCCAGGTCGTGAGCAGCATCCTGCGACCCTGAAGAGAAAGCCAGCCGCTTGCCACCCTGAACCGCTTCCCAGCAGGCAGCACCGCGCCCTCAGCTCCGCCGCTCCGGCGAGCTCCGGGACCCGCCACCACCGCCGAGCGCCGGCCCTGCGGGCAGCGGCGACGCGCCCGGCGCCCCCCACTCCCTCCTCCGGCGCCCCCCACTCCTCCCGCCCTCCTCCGGCCCCCGGCGAGGCGGGAGAAGGCGCGCGGCCGCCGCCCGGCCCCACTCACCCAGCAGCAACCAGGGCTTCACGACGCCGACCTGGAGGTCGGCGCTGAGGTCCTGCACGTAGCCGCCGCCGCCGGGCGCCGCCTCCGCCTCCTCCTCCACCTGCAGGCAGGCGCCGCGCCACGTCTCGATGATCCTCCTGCCGGTCAGCGTCGTCACGCGGGTGCGCTGCTTCCGCAGGTTAGCCCGGGAGAAGCTGCGGATCTCCTGGGCGAGGGAGTGCATGGCCCGGGCACCGCCGCTCGCCCCGCGACTGACGGCGGGCACACCGGCACCGGCCCCGCTCGGCCCCGCTCGGCTCGGCTCGGCTCGGCTCGGCTCCTCCCCTCCTGCCGCCTTCCTCCGGCCGCAGCGCCAGGCGACCCGCCATTGGCTGAGTGCGGGGGTCCCCATTGGCTGCCGGCCCCCCGGGGGCGGTGCCTCGGCGCGCAGTCGCGGGGACACGCGATAAAGCTTCCTCTCAGGGGTGAGGAGGGGTGAGGCGGTTCGTCCCGTCCCCGTCCCCGTCCCCGTCCCCAGGAGGTGGACTCGGGCTGGCCACAGCGGCCTCCCCCTACCCGCTGCGTCGAGCTCTCGGAACGACCGGTGTGGGAAATGACTCCCTGCGGGGCGTTCGGGTCGCCCTGCAGAGCCGAGAGTGGTCCGGTCTTTGGTGGGGTCGGTGGCAGAATAGTTGCCAGTGCTTTTTCTTTAGTACTTTACAAGCCTGGGAGAAAGTTTTGGGTTCACCTAGATCTTTCTCTTTTTAATTACTTTTTTTTTAATTAGTATTATTATGATTTGTGGGGTTTGGGTCTGCCAGCGAAGAATGCAGCAAGTGTAATTAAAGCAGCCTTTCAATTGAAAATGCCTGTTTTTGAAGTAAGTGCTGCTGTTTTGAAAAACAAATCATGCAGCAATGCCTGTCTGACTGTAATTGGGACTTGCTTCGTGGGACTTGCTTCGTGGGAAGCATGGCAACATATTGTAAGCAGTTAAATGGAAAATATTAGATTTAAATACTTCCTCCCCTGTCCCCCACTGCCAGAGTCATTGGGCTAGTAACCAAAGGCTAAACAAAATCAGCTGCTTAGGTTCACCAAAGAGGCAAAATAAGAAGAGAAGGGAGGCAAGGTGAGGCTGTTTTTCCCCTATTCCAAAGCCACCTAATGTCCATGTTTTCATGTATTTTCTATGAAGTATTATTTGTAGTGTTATACAGCTAGTGTGTAAGTATGTGAAATTTTTGAAATTTTTGTTTCTGAAGTTAAATGATAATACTGTTCACTTAAATTGTGCCAGAAATACATTTTGCTTTTTTAACAATCTTCCATGCTGGTTTGTCAAATAAGCATGTGCTGCTACAGTATTTCCACTCCAATGTTATAATACTCCTCAAACCTATGCTGGCAGGATATGACAAATTTGAAAAGATCCTTCTGATACTTCCCTAGAATGCAGCACAGAACAAAGGCAACTTAGTTCCATGTAAAAAGGTCTACAAATGCCTTGTCAATTCAAGAAGCAGAGAATGGTGTTAGGAACTGCAAGAGCATAAGTTATTTCTAGGAACGCCAGAGGTAATCTTCTGACAGGAATTAGACACAAAATCTAGTTTGTCTGAAAAAGGCAGAATACCCCACACACTGACTGGAAAAGCAAGAGTTGAAAGCAAGAGATAAAATCAAGGAAGATGCTTAGGACAGGGAGAGGAACAGAACAGAGATCTGGACCGGATCAGAGATCAAGGTAACAAAAGTGCCAAACAGAAGGCTCCAAGACAAAGCATTATTCTCAGCAGTGACCCTCTGCAACAAAAAAATAATTTTAAATACAAGTAGAAGGTTTTGTAACATTCTGCATGGTAAATGCATATTCAGTAGTCTCTCAAAGTGGACCGTGTCTCATAGTAGTTAACTTAAAACAATAATGATGTAGAAGATGATTCATTCATTTTTGTTAAGGTCTAGTCAATAATTATGATGCAGTTGATCAGAAGAAAGCAATGGAGAGCTTTAGATCTGTGAGTTAAGCCAGCAATTGCATAGTATTTCATGGCTGTTTTTCAAGATGCATTGGCTTGCTACAGCCGCCCCTGTGAAAGAGCAAGAACAGTAGGGTACCCCGCAAGAATGTGGAGAGCCTCATGCGTTGAGAAATTGGCAAGGCCTGAGCAAAATGCTTGCAGTCCAAACCCAGAAGCCTGCCATTATAGTAGCAAAGCTGTAGGATGTGCTTTGTAACCAACCTCTGCCCTGTACAAGCATGGGGCATGCTGTGTAAGCGTTTGCAAGACTTAGCTGTGACAGATCTGTAAGATACTTACAATGAAACAATAATACAACTACATGTTGTTCCTTAAGCTCTGAGGAAGAGTCTGCAATATGTGCGGACACAGAAAGGCAGCTGATTCCAAAGTAATTGATTTGTTTGCTGCTGCTAATGTTTATCATTGTTATAACTACCTTAAACACCAGGGGTCACTACTGGACATAAAAGCTGTACTATTATTATCTCTCTGAAATTCAAATATTCTGCAGATGTTTATGTGCAGAATTAATATATTATTATTTAACGAGGGCATCCATATCATAAGCATTCAATCTAGCCTGAATATTCTTAGACACTGTTTTTTTGTGATGCAGGCATTTACGGGCTGCTGTCAAGTTGTTCGTATTTTCCATCATGAGATTAGAGTTTAAAATAGGGATCTCAGTTCACAGATGAACACTTCCTCTTACATGCTTTGCTGAGGGTAGAAGACTTCTCTAAAGATATTGCAGGAGCTGGATGCTCTCTCCACTTCATGATTAAATGTATTTATGGTATTGCTGCATCTTCAGGTTTTGAATAAGCTACTTACCGATGCAAATGCAGTAGAGTTTCAAGTCATTTTTAAGTTCATGGTTCTTCTGTTTTGTCCATCAAGAAATTCAGCAGAACCTATTCTAGTGGGTATAAACTAAGAAATGCGTAACATAGACACTAATTATTACAGAAAGCAGCTTGTACACATTCAGAAAGCTCATCTGGAGATATGTCATCTCTCCCTTGTATTTGTTTCCTTCCAGTATTCATTTTGGTCTAGTTACAGCCTGTACTTACCAATGCAAAAGAGCTAGCTTCTATTAGAGAAATGATAACCAGGCATTCCAGATAGCTGACTTTGAGAAACCAGCCTTGCACTCTGAAGAATGCATATGTTAGAGGGTTGAACTTGATTGTAAAATGCACCAAAAATTGAGAGTCAATTGCTTATGTCAGTAATTTAACTGAAGTGGAGAATCAGACCTTAATTAGGACACTAATTACATCACATTCCAAATTGAAATAACCAGATGACTTTGAGGAGTAAGAGAAATGGGGCAAAAATCAAAATCAGCTAACTAATCATATCTAACTAATAATACAGGCTTCTGCTGGAGCCTGTACATTCATTAGTTGAAAATAACTGTGTGTACCAGTTGGTCACAGGATGACTGTGAATCATGAATGTAGTGTGGTGATGAGAAAGGCAAGCGTGACCGTGGAATGCAACAGGAGGTATTTAAAATAGGGAGAGGGAAATAATAATCCTATTGTATAAAGTTCTAATAAGCCTTTTCTGAAGTGCATTGTGCTACTTGGGAATGACCTTATTCAAGAAAGATGATCTCATACTTGAAACAAGTGCAAAGAATAGCTTAAAGGTTAAATTGCATTATGTATGTTAGACTCTCATCAAAGAACCCCATGGTACTTGCACCCTTTGGGACAGGCAGCTCCTGTCCATACTGACTTGAGCAGGAGTAGCCCCCTGGCATAGTAACTATTTCACCACCATTTGTGCCAATGCACATATAAGCACTTCTAGCAATGACTTGTCTGCCTCATACACTCCAGAACGGTGTGCCCCACACAGCGTGGAGGCCCTTACCTGGCACAGAGTCTCAGTTTCAGCTTTGCAAAGTTGTCAAGACATGATGCCTGCTCCTGCTGTCTTTTCTATTTCTGAAGAGGCGAGCAGTTTGGAGGCACAAGCTCAGGATCATTCACACCCTAAGCAACAGGGCAAGATGGTACATGGTAGGGTGGCTGGAGCATGACATGCTAGAGGGAAGAAAAAAATCCCATTTGCCTTCAGAGGCATTTGCTTTGGCAAGTGTCTGTGCTTCATGCCATTTCCCTCATGTAGAGAGGTTTTGCCTGAGAGACAACCACTTATTTGTTCTCATCCATTTGTTTTCCATCCTCTAGACTTGTCTACATCTGGTAGGCAAGGAAAGAATGTTCTGAAGAAAACTAGAGTCCCAGCAAAGTGAGAGTGAGGTTGATGGAGAACAGCTTGTCCTCTGCTCCAGCCTGGTTGTGTACCTTTGTCCCATACCTTGAACGAGGATGCAGATACTATCTCTTTTGAGCTGCTACCCAGTAACATGCCTGGAAAATTTATCTTAAGTGGGACCCTGACTGTGAAGTGAGACTTATGACCCTAAAAAGCTACCGAAGTGGAGACAAAATCTTGAAAGGTCATTTTATGGGAAAGAATTAATTTGTAGCAAGGTCTCTTCTGGAACTGAATATAGTGAAGAGTGAAAAGTCTGCAAGGATTCTCAGTTTTGTGTGCTGAGATTGTTACATTGCCAAGGTAAGCCATATAGGCCTAAGAAACTGTATGTTTGCCAATTATTGTAGGTTGGTTGTTTTTTTTTTTTTACTTCTAGGATGGCAGGAAGAAGGGGTGAAGGCAGGGGCAGATTGTTAAGTATATGGCATTTTAAAAGTCTTGCCATAGTAGGTGGACCGAATGGGGAAGGTTATGGGAAGCAGGACCACGCTGAAGGCTGTGTACAAAAAGTTATCAAAACCAAAAGTTGACAGGACATTCCAGCACATATTGCTGCAGTTACACATACTGTGACCTGGTTGTTACACTGAAGCTTGGCTCAGTAAGCTGTTAGTTTGTTTCTGGATTTCTGGCTCTGCTAGTCTGTAACGCATTAGATGTGCTAGACCTTATTGGCTCAATACTGTGCAGTTACTTGGGAATGGGGTAAGGCCAGAGGTGGTGGGAGTTGTCTTGATTTTTTTTGTGCTTTGGTTCTGCATAATTGTGGTGCTCATTTACTGCTGCAAAGGGTTTCCCATTGTAATGGTTAGTATATATCCTAAGCACACATTTACATATCCTCTCTTCCTATACCCCTTTAACATACAAATCAAACCATCCATTAAAGCTATGCTTCTAATGTATGCTACATCATTCTTGACCAGCTTTACCTAGGTAGTGCTTCTTCAGGTGAGAGCAGAGGATGCATTTTGGTCAAGCCTGGAAATAGAGCCAGTTCCTCAAGTCTTTGAGTCTGTAGCCTGAGAGACTGAGTTGGTGATCTGACTCTGACAATGTGCATATGAAAGCCCCGTCTATGCTGCAAAAGACTGTGAACAATCAGATGCCCAGTGGTTGCTCCTAATAATATTAGTAAGTCTGTGGACCTCCTCCAAACACTACCTTCTACCCCTGGCCTGAGGGGTAGGCAGCTTCTCTTTATTTTATTTATTTCAAGCAGCATTGTTTGCAGGTTCTTAAAAAGCTACCCTGAACCAGTGGTGTTTCCACTGGAGTATCTCCTGATATTGCTGCAGGGAAATTTCCCCACAAGCAAAGCCATGCCCATAACCAAAGGCATGGCCCTAAACACTTATCAGGGCATTCCTCTCTGCTTTCACCATACTTTGTGAGCAATCCATGCAAATGAGCAGGCTGATTCACTGATCTAAAGATGTATATTTTTATAGTGTGTCATGGATTATGCTGAATAATGAGCATTGAGGAATAGGGTAGAATGGAAAGCTGAAATGTTTAATAGCCATAGGGAGTATCCCTGGGGACCTGCTGGTGTGAGGGAGATCTGGCACAGCTCATGTCTGTGTTACATAGATAGGATCTGAATTCCGCTCCCATTTGCGCTTAGGTTTCTCTTCTTCAGGAGCACTTCGACTTGCTTCAGTGCAGTCATGTGTGAGCAAAGATGTGTGTGTATATATATATATATGATGTTCATGTGTTATGAACCTTGATGTAAAACTGGGTATGTCGGCTCAGTAGTAGAGACACAGGCAAAGTTAATCAGGGAAAGGAACAGTCTATTAAGATGACAAAAACATGACCCATTTTAACAAAAATGTACACATACAAAGCAACCTCCATTCAGGCTAGCTGCTCTGCAAAGGTGTGATGGTTAACTATACAGTTAGCACAGACCATCAGTCACCAAGGCAGTTGTTTGCCACCATTTGTGTATTAATTCAATTTAAGAATACCTTCACTTCAGGAAAAAGTGACTTAGAGAAGTTAACTTTGCAGTAAGGCCTGAAGAGTACCTGTAACTATCAGGAACTTAAAAAAGAGAAGAGAAGATCTGAGCTTTTCAAGAGAAATTATGTTAACATAGGTGAGTTTCTGTAATGTTTCCAAGTCCTTTGAAACCAGAAGCATGGTTTTCTTTCTCCATTTTAGGGGGCAGGGGTGAAGTAAAATGTAAACATGATATTTCAGTGGCTAACTGTTATGACTACTCATGATTTGTTTTTTATCAGAACACTCAAAAGAGCAATTTCCATTCTGCACTTCAGCTTCTAGCAGCCTACTTCTGCATAAATGCGATGAATCTGTCTCCCAACCTTCCTGTTTCTCTGCAGGTTTATTTCAGTGGTCATTCAAAGAAAATGAGAGCTACATTAGCACAAAAGACCCCAGAAGTTTCTCTTGCAGAAAAGACCACGCCTACAGCCTGCAAAGTTAAAATTAAAGAAGGTAAAATCAAAGTTTATTTCAGAGTTCTTGTAGCATCTTATGTGTAGCTTCCACAGGCGTAATAAAATATTAATGTTACAATTTGCACCAGGATCCATAGCAAGTTTTTCTAGCTTCACAGAGTTCAAGAAGGAAACCATTATAGCTTCTAGTCAGGATCATAAACCGAATGCAGTAGAAAAATTTTTTTGTAGATTAGCTTAGTCAGACATGGAAGTAGCACCTATTCTTACTGTTTACCATGAAGAGATGCCTTCTATAAGTAGCAGTTAAGGGGGAGTGGAACATGCATAAGCACAGCATCACACTTCCTGCAAAAAAAAAAAAAATTGGAGAATATGGTTCCTCTGCATGCTCTTTTCTTGCCTTAGCAGATTGCTAATATTGCATTGTGCTTGCATGCTTGTGTGTGGGAAGAAGTTCCCTGCAGTCAGGGAAGGAAAATTGAGTGATCTGTGCCCTATCTCATTCTACATCTATAGCTTGATCCAGTCAGCCCAGAGCTTCCTAATAACTTCTGTCCCACTAACAAGGAGAGATCTAATTTTCCTTTCCCTCTCAAAATACAAATATATTCAGGCAGGAGCTGGCCTATGTTATTTCTTTAAAGTCCTAGCTACAGAATCCTAAAAGTTTGCCTGTGTTCAGAAGGAGATGGACACATTCATAGAAGAGAAGTAGATCAACAGGTATTAAATGCAAGGCACTGTCTCTGGCTCACAAAGTCCCTGGGCCACAAACTGTTGGAGTCTGGGAGTATGTTCTGCAGAAGCAGTGGTACATGCTCAGTCCGTTCTCACAGTCTTTCTTAGGGCTCCATTCTTTGGCCATGGGTTAGAGACAGGATATTGAGCTAGCTGGGCTTTTGGTCTGACCACGTTCTTATGTTTTTATTTTCTTTCTGGTCAAGTGAATAATAAAAATGAGTAAGCTTAGCCTTATAAGGTTTCAAAATTCCATAAAATCACTTCATATTTTAATTACATCAAATTCCTGACCCCAGAGACTATATCTGTGAACTGTAAGAGAATACAAATTGCAGGTGGCAGACTAAAGCCTTACTAGTCAATAGCATTGATGGGATAAAAACTACCATCATAACTAAGTTGTAATGTGATATTGCATATGTCAGCAAAGAAAGCGATACTGCTGGGATTTATTTTTGCTGTGGGGACTGAGAGAGGTGCATCTATCAATATTTAGGGGATAGCTGAAAGTATTTGAAAACCAGGGATTCAAAAACAAGAAGAAAACTGATAACTTAAAGGAAAGACCTTTCTAGAAAAAGAGGTGACAACCTGGAATATACGCATATGCACACACACATACTCAGAAAAAAACCAATAATTTTGGTATACTGCAGAGTCAAAGAATGACCCAGATTGACCTAAACTGTCTCTTAGTGTTTAATATCTTCCTTTTATTCTTTAATAAGCAGACAGACTGAAAGGTCAGGGGTTTTCAACTATGTCTTCTCTTTGAGTATTTCAGTAAAGAGAAAGTACAGAATCCTTTTACTTCAACTCAAAAGTTACTCCTAACTTTATCTTATTTGATCTTTACTTTTAAAGTAGCCAAAAGCTTCCATTCTCTTTGCTTATTAAAATAATTGATCAATTATTTGATTATTTTTATATGGAATTCATTTTTACATGTAGACCATAAATGAATTTCAATGTAGCAATGTTTTCTAATTTAGTTTAGAAAAAAAATGTAAGACTAGGGGTAGAAAACCACGAATTTGGATGTCAATATGAATACATTCGATGTAATTTACTACTTTGATAACATCTTAATTGGGACGATTTCTTACCTTTGGGACTACCTTGCCAAAACAAGTCATGAGCAGCATTTCTCTTTCTTCCTTTTCCCCCCACATGTTCCCCCCCACATACTTCCAAAATCACCAAAAGCTTACTGAATAACAGTGTCCTTGAATGTGAAAGATTTCCATTTAAGTTTGACTGTCAGGACAAATGTCCTACCAAATAGGCTGTTTAGTATTTAGAGAACCAGTCAATGACTTTTTATGAGCAGCACTGATAGTTCTTGGCTTCACCTTAATTTTAAAAGTTCACCATTTTTCATAAGATGGAATAGCTGTCCAACCCTAAACAATGAGCTTCATTAATTCAAGTAAGATGAAATCTCTGATGATACTTTTCTAATGGCATCCCTTGTTACTGGAACATAGTTCAGCAAGTTGAGAACGAGAGACTATTTCTGACATGAACACTATCTATGAAGGGAAAAAATTTTCCTGGATTAGAGATGATTATTTTTTTGTAAGTAGCACATGCTAGATCATTAACAGTTTCATTATCAATGTCACAAAATATTGCAGGGAAAACAAAACCAAAACCCAGCCCTGGAAGATATATATATAATGAGTTATACCTATAAGCCAAACCTTTTTTGAACATGTTAAAAGGTATTTAGGGGAATATCCTCTAAAAAAAAAAAAAAAATTAAAACCCCCCCAAACACTACAACAACAAAAACCCTGAAAATTTTATCACTGGAGAAATGTGTGTGAAAATCCCTAAATGCAGTAGAACTAATCTATCTACTAGGAACAATTGTTATAGGTCTTCCTTTTAGACATCCTTAAATTTGTGTTTGTATTATTTCACATCCTGCTTTATAACTCTGAAAAGCATTACTTAAATTGAAAAAAAAATTTAAAATACATAAAACATTAGTTGTTCAACTAATCTGTAGAAGCAAGTTCTTTGATATCTAGTCCTCTACTTCAGTGAAGGCAATCATGCAGTGTTTCCCTAGAGATCAAATCATTAGGAAATAAGTACTTTTGAGGTACTTGTGCTCCCTGTAGTAAAATTACCATACCTGGTTTCCCCATAAGCAAAATTTTCTGCATCTTATTTCAAAGAGCTCAACAAACTAGGCTATTTGAATGGCAAATGTTAAGACGCAGAGTCATACCATCTGTTTTTCCAAGTGACGTAAATTTGAAGTGATGGCCACATATAATTTTTATTGTAGCAATCTTAATAACCACTGAACTTTAGTTCTGAGCTACAATTACTTGAAGTATGAGCACTCCTCAGTGTTCACAGCCTTATTCTCTCCTGCTACCCTTCTCCACACACAGGGATTCACACTGCATACCAGAGATACACTTTTGTCGTATCTATCACAGTATTGTTTCCATTTCTGTTTTAAGTTGTATATTTCTGTGCTGTGTGAAACAACTGTTATGCTTTTTTATACCCTTGACTGACTTACAATTCTTTGTCAAATGGGGAAAACTTTACAGATGGAAATGTGGAAGATAACTGTAGTATTTTTTCAAATTTTTTTTTTCCCCACTTTGATCGTAGCTCATTGGTATGACAATTTGGGTGATGCTTGTGTCATCCTTCTCCACTAGCTTCCTTTTCTCTACACATTTTATCTATAAAAATCTACAGTTGGACTGTTCTGTCATACATAAACATCAAACTTCTCAAAGGAACATTTTAGCTTGATTTTTGCTATAATCAGTATTCAAAATCCCCACTAACTGGTAGATGTGATTCATAGCAACAGTGGGGGAGAAACCTTCATTCTTTGGGTGTTCCTTGGCTAGAATTTTCTTCCCCTAAATGTAGAGTAAGTTTAAGGCAGAGGGCTTCTTTTTTAGTCTTTGCTGGATGGACTGTAAAAGCTATTGTATTTAAAGAGGTATGTGCTATTCCCCTGGATTCTCATGAGAGAAAGGGAGAGGAAGGGAGCAGACAAAGAAACCTCTAATAGGTTATTTTTGTACATTTATAACTGTAGCCACACATTAGTGCCTGGTGCTTACCCATTTATCTAGGATAGAAGGAGAAGTGTAACAGAGGCTAAAGAAAGTAGGTCAGAGCACATGAGCTTGCATGTGCCTGCCAAAGAAGGCTCTGTGGGTAGGTGAAGACACTGAAAAATGTGGGGCTAACAGAAGCTCCACAATTTTGCTCTATGCAGGACCACCTTGATGGGTCCTGTCTGACTAGCTGGCATCTGTATTCCAGCATCAACACACAGCTTTCTGACCACATCCCAGTTTCAAAGAGGACAGAGATCATTCTTTGCAAACTGATCACTTGTGATTTATTCTGGTCAGTGGGCAGTTAGCATAGGCTAATTCATCTTTATGATAAAGATTTGCAAGCCCATTAGGCATTCTGTTTCTATTTAGTGGCCTCACAGACATCTCGGAGATCACTGTTGGTTCTTCTTGACTCTTCAGCCTGTAAGGAAACTGCAAATAAAATGCCATTTCTAATCTAGGTGGACTCCTAATCCAGTGCCCTTTCTGATTTCAGTATTTACCAGGATGTTTTTAAAGCTGGTGATGTAAACCCTGCCTAGAAACCTAACTTAATGTCTACACCCATATCAGTTCAAGACCTTAATTTAGTTGGGTGACTCATTCTGACAGCCCTCCTAAGCTTTGTTTGATAGCCAGCGAGAAAACACTTTAATCCATTTGCTCAATGGTTTCTGCAAGAGTTAATTGTAATCCTAACTCTGAAACTATGGAACTGGATCTAACCTACCATCTTGATTCCACCTCCGTTCTAAAAGTAATCAGTGCTTCAGGCTGAAACAAGCCAAATTTTAGCCCATCAATACTTTCTAAGCTCATTCTGTTTAGCCATGCTGTGATAGCTCACACGTAACCAATTTTCTTTCTGCTGTCACAAACTTCCATAGCCACCAGGCTGACATTTGATTTGCCATTTAAGCATTACTGGTTAGTCATGGACCTGAGACACACTGAGAAAGCTAGCTCTCAAATGTTGATAACAACCTGCTTCTCTACTGATTAAGGCTCATTCACATAGTATCGGACTAGAAGTTCTGGAGCAGGCTCATCACACTTGTCCCTCCAGTATGAGCAGAAGTGCTCATGCATTCTTAAGCTGGCAGGTTTCTGCAGCGCATGAGAGAATAGCTGCTATAGGATTCATCACCAGCTTCAGACTGGCTTTGCACACCTCTTAGGTCCTCCCTATCCAATGTTCATGTTCCTTTCCTTTAAGTTCAAAGGCCTAGTATCTCTGAGCAACTGCTGTATGTCATATACAACCTAGGCTAGAAGGACTTGGAGACATGCACAAAATTGAACAGGGAGCTGGCACACATATGAGCTTGCATGCTAATGAGAGAATAGACTAAAATAATGCCCAAATACCTTTAAAGAGAGGAAAAAAAAGAGAACATGGGAAGTTGCAGACATGTTGGCTTCATGACAGATTAAATAATGAAAAAGGTTTGGATTCATCAAGAAAATTACAGATTAAAATATAATGAATCTGTCAGCTTGGTTTAGTGAGGATGATAGGTCTTTTGAACCTGTTGCTCCTTCAGATAAGATTAAAAGTCTGTCTGATAAAGGCAACTGTGTTTGTCCAATGCTATTTACTATTTTTATAGGTGATCTAATTGATAGTATAGCTTTTGTATGGTAAAGTTTTCAGCTTGTGTGCCTTTACATGCAAGTTTAACAATGTAATAAATATTTATCTAATATTAACAAATAAATACTATGGCATGACCCAAAGAACTGGGATTATGATGACCGTTTAAAAATTCTGGTCTGTTCAAATAACAGTTTGGCTTTGTAGTTTGAATTGTTTCTACCTGAAAAGGAAATATTGAACAAAATGAGTCTGTAAAAATTGCTTCTTGGCTTCTGTTGGCCAAATAGGCAGAAGTCATGCAGTCGACCGTGCTAGATCACTCATGGAGAGTGCAGCTCCTGGTGGCTGCAATTTCACTGAAACTCCTGGTCCTGGAGTTTTAAATAGTCCCTGAGTCAGAAGAAGTTAAACCAAGGAAAAAAAAATGCAGACAGGAAAGGAGATATACATGTAGAACTCCTTCTACAGAAATATAAGTTAGAAGGGTAGCAAAGGCTTGGGTGGCGATACAGTCTACTCTGCAGTAGTAAATTGTCCATTACATGTTTTAAGGTAGCAATGCTAGGAAAGTATACCTACCGTTTATCTGCTTCACTGAATGCCAGGTGGAGTTGACATATATGGAGCTACTTGGTGATTATTTTGAAGCTTCTCGAGCAACATTTTCATTACTGTCTGGAAGCCCCGCAGTGAATAGCACAATTAAACCCTGAACTGAACAGAAAGTTGACTTTAAAAGGACCAGAGCTGAGCTCAAGCCAAATCTAAAGTGCTGTTTGAAACTTGACCTAAACTCATACTTTTGGAATAGATATAGAAAGCTGTTTAAATGTTAATCATTAATAAATCATGAAGCAAATAGTAGTCATGTGTTTTAAAAATAATTGTTGGCCTTAGTCTTCCCTTCATTTAATTTTGCCACACCTGTAAGAGCTATGCTGTTACCGACAAAGCTTGTATTTCCACTTTATTGTTATGCTTGCTGCCAGACTGGTGAACCCGGATTGTACAATGCAGATATTTTTATGATCTAATATGCAATAAATCCTCCTGCTGAAATCCTATACATATTCCCGCAGCTTCTACATGAAGCTGCAGCAAAAGTAGCATGACAACATGGGCTTTACCCTGCCACCATTAAAAGCGATGACAAAACTGTTGACTGCTTACGTACATTCATTCACATTAACCAAGTTTGATCTTGGTGATGTCTGCTTTCTGTTACTGTGATTTCTCCATTCACATATAGCAAAGGGTTCCAAATTTTTTTTTATGTGGTTTCTATGAAACCTAACTTTTTCGCTATACCATATCTTCCCTAGATGTGCGCATTTTCTCCTTCTAATAAGCAGTAAGTGTTTAAAAGCAAGAGGAAAAAAAGCATGCTTTGTAGTTCCAAACTTGACACAGGTCCTGACGCTCGGATTAGCAAGATGCTGCCAATTATGTGCTCAGCAGCATCTTGTGTCTGCGTGGGCAGTAACATCTGTCACTGAGTTTTGAACTCACCTTTCATGTCTTTCTCTGAGTTGCAGTATGGTACACCTTCTTTTCCTAATCAGGTCTTGGCACCTTGCTAATACCTTTGCTGAAAACCACTCATTTTGCAGAGAGTGGTAAGAGACACTCTGTACTTGAAAACATCTGGTCTACTTTGTCAGGCTGTAGTTAAAGAGATCATTTTTTCATTTTAATGTATCTGCTTGCATGTTAGAAGAATATTGCTAAAAGTCTGTGACTAACTGCGTTACAGTGATAATTCAGAGAAGCTATTCAGCATTAGGTCTGTATGGCTGCATGGTAGTAAAAATGCCTTGTATCAGAAATTCTTGTTTACTGATACTGATCCTTTCCTCATTCTGATATTCAGTATGTTTTCAAGGAACGCAGCTAACGCGGCACCATTTGCATTTAAAAAAAATTATACCAACCACAGGTGCTCCTTATCTTGTAAACAGCCTCATGAATAGTATGGGAGTTTTAAAACAGGATGCTCTGCCATTACTACAAAGTCAGTCACTTTTCCCTTCTGTGCCTTAACCTGTTATCTGTGCAGTGTGGAGACTGACTGTGATTGCTTTCATGTTGAAAACTGCATCAGTAGTTACAGAGAGCTTGAAAGTTCTCCAGCAAGCTCTGTAAGTGCAAACTTTATCAAAACCAGGTGATTTTTTACTCTATCGTAATCCATAGTTTTTCTACTAATTCCAGAGGAAGAAAGGTTGGGATATTAAATCATAGATGATTCAGTATGACTCACAAAAACTCCCAACAAACTGTCACGATGTTGATATCGTTCCACTTGCTTGGCTATAGGTAAGTTACAAATTCTGCGATTGTTCATGTTTGAAACTTCCAAGAGACTTACTATTGCTGAAATATAATGGAATATGGAATTAAAAATTGGCTGCTGTCTTTTTAGCTGTAGGTGAGAAACAAAAAAATTGCTCTCAGCAATAGTATTTGTTCTTATTTTGCAGTGCAACTACATGGGAAATGTCTTTATTGCAAGTAGAAATATTATATTTGATATTTTTAAAAAAATAAGAATAAAGGAAGATGCTTTGTGTAAAAAATATTACTATAGATATTATTCATTAAATACTTTGAAATTACATAGCATTTTATGCTTTATAAATTTAAACACCTATTTGAATGTTTCTGATGTTTTCCATAGACTCCAGTAGCGAAAGGTCAGGTCTAACCTAATTAATCATTACAACACTGTTGCTAAGTATTCCTGACTCGTGGACACAAAGCTGAGGCAGAAAATCAGGCCAAAGAATGAGTCAATAGCAGACTTAAGATGGGAACTCTAAGTTCTTGCTTCCTGGTTTCATTCTGAATCATAAATTATCTTGTAACTGCTAAGGTGAAGGAGGAGATCAGTAACAATTTAATTGCATTTAGGCTTCTCACATTCACTTCTATGCCTTCTAAAAATCTATTAGTTTAAAACCGCTAAACGACTGAGATTGTGTGGTTCCGATTTCTAATGTGAAAATGCAAACTGAAAATTAAATAGAAGTATTAACATGCAAAAAAGGCACAGATGGTGGTGCCATTATAAAAAAAAATGAGATTAGAAGGTTAATTCTTAAGCCTATCTCCCACCAACTAGACTTGGGAGCCGTGTATCCCAGCTGGTTGTGCTGGCTGCTCAGCAGCGCAGCCGTCTCAGTAACAGTTTGCGGCAAGGGACAGCTCTCGTGGAAGCCTCTCGCTGACATTCACGGCATGGAAATCTCACTATTCCTTAAAAACACATGCTTTTAAGTCCCGTGGCTTCAAGAGAAAAAAATAGCAGTGCTGTGACTCATCTAATTGGCGAAATGATGTTTGAATTTGCTGTTCGTGGGTCTAGAGCAACAAACGGCTCGGGAACGGTGGGAGCCTTGATGTGGCAGGGGGTCTCTGGCTTTCTCACGGCTCCCCCTCCGTGGGGGTCCCTGGGCTCTTTCTGCTTCCCGGATCCCATCGCAGGTGCGTTTCTCCGGTGCCGACAGAAGCGCCCTCAGAAAGTTGGGGTCGCCGGCGATGATGATTGTGTCAATACACACACCGCGCAACGCTTTTCTGAGCTGCGGTTCTTGATTTCGGTCAAGAAATCGGGTAAAGAAACCGGGTTTTGCTGTAAACCCTGAAGGAACGTGAATGTTCCTCTTGGTTTTGAAGCACGCTTTGGGGTCCTACCTAAAACACAGCCTAACGGCTCTGCTATGGAGAACAGCAGCAACAGCAACCGGCCGGAGAGGCCGGCCACTTCGGTATGCGAGCGATCCGAACGTTTACGCTCGGAGGTCTCAGCGCTGTGGCTGCGACAGGGGTGCAGCCCTCAGCACCCCAACGCCGACTCCGCTCCCGCGGCGCCGAGCCGGCCGGGGCGCGGGGGCTCGGCCCGGGGCAGCGGGAGCCATGGATGGGCACGGGGAGGTGTTGCAGGACACTGAAAGGTCCTGGAAGTTCCTGGAAGGGCACAGGAATGTCATTGTGGACACAGGGATGTCCTGGAAGTTGCTGGAAGGGCACAGGGAGGTCCCGGGGGACACTGGGAGGTCCTGGAAGGTCCTGGAAGGGCACAGGGATGTCCTGGGGGACTCTGGGAAGAACTGGAAGGTCATGGAATGGTACAGAAATGTACTGCATTGTTCTGGATGTTCCTGGAAGGGCAGAGGGATGTCTTGGGGGATTCTGGGAAGTCTTGGAAGCTCCTGGAAGGTCACAGGGATGTCCTGGGGGATACCGGGACATCCTGGGAGGGCACAGGGTGGCCCTGGGGGACACTGGGAGGTCCTGGAAGGTCCTGGAAGGGCACAGGGAGGTCCTGGGGGACACTGGGTGGTCCTGGAAGGTCTTGGAAGGTCACAGGGATGTCCTGGGGGACACTGGGACGTCCTGGAATGTCCTGGAAGGGTAGAGATATGTCCAGTTGGACACTGGGAGGTCCTGGAAGGTCCTGCAAGGGCACTGGGAGGATCTGGGGGACTCCTGGAAGCCCTGGAAGGTCCTGGATGGGCACAGGTAGGTACTGGAATGTCCTGGATGGGCACGGGGAGGTGTTGCAGGACACTGGGAGGTCCTGGAAGGTCCTGGATGGGCACAGGGATGTCATTGTGGACACAGGGATGTCCTGGAAGTTGCTGGAAGGGCACAGGGAGGTCCCGGGGGACACTGGGAAATCCTGGAAGGTCCTGGAAGGGCACAGGGATGTCCTGGGGGAGTCTGGGAAGAACTGGAAGGTCATGGAATGGTACAGAAATGTACTGCATTGTTCTGGAAGGTCCTGGAAGGGCAGAGGGATGTCCTGAGGGAATTTGGAAGTCTTGGAAGCTCCTGGAAGGTCACAGGGATGTCCTGGGGGATACTGGGACGTCCTAGAAGGGCACAGGGAGGTCCTGGCGGACACTGGGAGGTCCTGGAAGATCCTGGAAGGCCCCAGGTAGGTCGTGGGGGACAGTGAGAGGTCCTGGAAGGAACTGGAAGGGTTCAGGGAGGTACTGGAATGTATTGTAAGGACCTTGAAGGGCACAAGGAGGTCCAGGGAGGTACTGGGAGCTCCTGGAAGGGCACATGGAGGTCCTGGGTGTCACTGGGAGGCCCTGGAAGGTCCGGGAAGGGCACAGGGAGGTCCTGGGGGACACTGGGCGGTCCTAGAAGGTCCTGGAAGGGCACAGGTAGGTAATAGGAGGTCCTTGAAGGGCACAGGGAGGTGTTGGAGGACACAGGGAGGTCCTGGAAGGTCCTGGATGGGCACAGTGCGGTCATTGTGGACACAGGGATGTCTTGGAATTTGCTGGAAGGGCACAGGGATGTCTTGGGGGATTCTGGGAAGTCTTGGAAGCTCCTGGAAGGTCACAGGGATGTCCTGGGGGACACTGGGACATCCTGGAACGTCATGGAATTGTACAGAAATGTACTGCATTGTTCTGGAAGGTCCTGGAAGGGCACAGGGATGTCCTGTGGGAAACTGGGAGGTCCTGGAAGGTCCTGGAAGGGTAGAGGTATGTCCAGTTGGACACTGGGTGGACCTGGAAGGTCCTGGGTGGGCACAGGGAGGTCCTGGGGGACACTGGGACATCCTGGATGGGCACAGGGAGGTCCTGGGGGACACTGGGACGTCCTGGAAGCGGACAGGAAGTTCCTGGGGGACGCTGGCTGGACATGGTAGGTCCTGGAAAGGTTCAGGGATGTCCTAGTAGGTCCTGGATGGCCACAGGGAGGTCCACGGGGACTCTGGGAGGTGTTGGAAGGTCCTGGAAGGGCACAGGTAGGTCCTGGAAGGTCCTGGATGGGCACGGGGAGGTGTTGGAGGACACTGGGAGGTCTTGGAAGGTCCTGGATGGACACAGGGATGTCATTGTGGACACAGGGATGTCCTGGAAGTTGCTGGGAGGGCACAGGGAGGTCCTGGGGGACACAGGGAGGTCCTGGAAGGTCCTGGAAGGGCACAGGGATGTCCTGGGGGGGTCTGGGAAGAACTGGAAGGTCATGGAATGGTACAGAAATGTACTGCATTGTTCTGGAAGGTCCTGGAAGGGCAGAG
>JANHGO010000071.1:19811578-19823053 GCA_024606505.1 Aquila spilogaster | reverse complement strand
CTGAACCCAGGTTTCTGTCAGGAGTGATCCTGCTTAACAGATCTGAGCTAAAGGATGTGTTTCCTCAAATTGTTTTGCTCATATGGGAGACTTATACTCCAGAAGTAGTAAGGGCTGCTGGGCTATACCAGGTGTAGTGTTGATTTTAATTAAGGTGGTGTTTCCAGGGAAAAAAAGCAAATCGTTGAAGTATTCAGAAGTCGGTGTTGATCCAAAGCTATGTCAGCGCTTGATGTGCACTTGAGTGTTTCTGCAAATCATCACTGATGTAAATAAAGCATTTTAACTAAATTATTGCAAATTCCTATCTTCCTGAAACAGAAGTGAGGTTCTTTTTAGTTTGCAGTTTTGTGCATTGGGAAATGGCTTCAACTTAAGATTTTTAACAATATAATCACACTTTTAATGCAAAACAGAAATTCCCTATTTAGGGGGAAAGCATCAAAATGGGGAAGTCATTTGTGTGTGCGCTTGTTAAGCTTTGAGAGAAATATACCAGGTGAAAAACAGGCTAGGGGAATTTTGCCTCTATAGCCATGGTTTGGGGGGAGAAGGCAGGAAACAAGACAGGAAAAATGAAACCTCGTCTTGACTTACAGCTATGCCTTAACCATTGTGAGTGCGGACTCTGTTTTCATTACCAGTGTTCTGATTTGGGGACGCTTACTCATGTTAAGCGGTTCAGTGCCTACACACACGTTTCTGCTGGCATGTTTAGATGGCAGAGTCCTGAGCACTCTTTGCCCATATGGTGGTAGCTTCTGCCATTACTCGCGTTCGTGAAGTGATGCAAGTGGATAGGTTCTCAGTAGGGGAGCATCAGCACTAGAGGTGACACCGGTTTTTCTTGCAAATGCCATGAACTGAGTCCAAAATTGCGTAGGTCTTACATACAGAGAGAGGAGGCACGACCAAGCGGCTTGATTATTGTGTGACGCATAGTTTTGCAAATCTGGAGGTGTCCAGACACAACTCTGTGTATTCATATAGCTATTTGTGATTCAAATAGTTGTTTTCTTAAGCTGCAGTCAGTACTGCTTGACAGTAGTAACTGACTAGCTCTGATGATGAGCCCCAGAAGTCTTGGGATTGATTACCGTGTTTTATTGTGGATCTCTGTTCCGCCCAGCTGCAGCATAGCTGGCTGCTTGGAACAGTTTATTTTTCTTTATTTCTTTTTTTTCCCCTCTCTGAAAACAGTTGATTCCAAAACTGCTGTTTAAGTTTCTCATGCTTCCTCTATTGAAGATGATATCGAAACTCAAGTTACTAGAAATAACCACACAATATGTGGTATTGCGGTTAAAGGAAATGGTTAAGAGTTTTTTTAATAAGAGGAAGTGAGAGGTGAAGTATTCAAAGCTGCCTTACAGATTGCTGTAGATGCTGTCTAGGGAGCAGAGATTTTAAAGGAATAAGAATTTTTTCGACTGTTAGAAAGCAGGAAAACTTTACTTCCCAAGGAATTACAGAAGTCGTTAAAAGCAGTTAGAAACTTGATATTTGTACTTCATCTTCCTATATAAATTTCAGTTTAGATGTCATTGTGCTTATAGCTGTTAATTGTTCATCGTTTCCTGTTTATTGACTTTCTGTGCTATTGTAGTCTTCTGAAAGAGTTTAAAGTTTGTTGTTTTTAAGATAGAGTATCTGAATGTGTGGGGTTTTGCCTCTGAGAATGATATGGAAAATACAAAAAGTGGACTTACGCAGGTAATAGTGGATGATGAGACAAAACTCACATTTGATCTGTATGGAGGTGGATTTTTTGTTGCTGCTGTTATTTTAAAGGCTGACCCTTTGCTTGCTGCTTTCAGCTGTCTTCTGTACTGGGACCAGTATTAGTCCTGAAATCAGAAATCTTAACTGTTGCTGCTTCTTTCCTGGTTTGTTCCTTCTACTTTTTAAGAATTTATCCTTAATTATCCAGGCTAGCAGTTGTATTATTGTTTTCCATGTAACTCTTTTGTCATTACTTGCCTACAACTAAACCTCAACTAAAACCCAGAGACCAGGGTTTTTTTCATGCCATCCTGGCTCAGGTGAAGCTCGGATTTTGTGGTTACCTTTCAGAACAGACCAAGACTGTGTTGGTAAGCTTTATGTAACGCTGTCAGCACTGTCAGATAAGTGTATTGTTCAAGAGTGATGGCAGAGAAATAATCTTGTTTTCTGTGGGCCTGTCTCTTGTTTGTTATAAAGCCCTTGGTTACTGAGAAGTATTTACAGTAAGAGATTTCATCTTAAAATACCTGAAGTATAGATTTAGTCAGGGCAAGTAAAGAGAGTGTGATCTTGATGAATGCCGAAGCAGAGCTACTGTCAACAGAACTGCTGGGAATAAAAGTTAAGGTTTTGAATTATTTAGAGTATATGTTATTCAAACACGGTGAGTCTGTTATTTAGCATTAATTGCTTTGCTAGCAATGTTCTGTTCTTCATGGTACAGATTTTATGTTTGTGTGAAAAATTTTTTCTTAAAATGCCATTAACAAAACATTCTTTTGACTTTCACAACTCTGATGATTACATAGTATCTGAAAAATGAGGATCTTAAACCAATTCTTGGATATGAACTGCATAACCAAACTGAAGTCATAGATAAGGCACAGAATAAATATTTGCAGGGGCTTTAGCTGACTTTATCTTTTCCGTTCCAAACTAAAAATGTGGTCCCAACCCTATTGCGAGCACCACATAGCTTAGTATGAAGCCAGATTTAAAATCATTTAGCAGGTGATTAATAGCCGGTTAGTCCTTTAGAGATGCAATAGTGGGAATATTGGATTTTTACCTGTATTGAGGATGTTACTTATTAGCCATTTTAAAGACTGAGTACTTTTTGTTTTCCCTATTTATTTGCTCTTCTGCAGCAGTTAAAGTACATACTCTTTTCAAAAGAGCAAAAGCAGACATACATGCTGTGAGGGAAAGAGGAGGACTGCATCAAGTCTCCTGTGGTAAAACGATGACAAGTTGGCCATATCGACCAAGGCTGAATAGAGGTCAAATCTTACTTCAACAGCCTTTTACGCTGCTTGTGAGATTGGGCTGAAGAAAAAGATCCCAAAAGCTCTAAAACTGGACTGGAGAGGACTTGACAAAGCCTAAACATTGCAGGGGACATTTGTAAAAGGCAGTCGATTGTTTGATTAATAGAACCAGTTGATAAAGTGTACTGTTTTGCTCAGGCACTAGAGCAGTTCTTAAGGAAAAAGTAGGAGAGATTTTAGGTGACTGGCAGAACGTGTAGACGTTTCCAATCTGCAGAGCTCTGAGGTTTGGAAGGGTGTAGGATTAGATCACCGTTTTGACACTGAGCTCTGTGCTGAAGTGCAGAGCTTTGAGCTGAGACGAAAAGCTCACAAGTAATCTAGTTTTGAATTGTAAGGTTGTTACTGGAAAGAACAGGTAATGTCTTCAGGTCATCAGGAGGTGTCTTTGGGTAGGGCACTATTGCTTCCAGTGCTTGATAGATCTCAGCAGTACTTTAAAGGTTAAGATGACAATATATGTTTGTCTGTTTGTGTCTGCGATCTTGGAGGAATGGCTCAGAATATTGTCCCACTGATAAGAAGAGGAGGAAGCCCCAAACAAACTCAGAGTCAGTGCTGGCAGTAGCTAAATAAATGTGTTTGCTCAGGAAGCAAACACGAACTGAAGATACCATGTCACATTTTTTTTAACTCAGAAAAGCAACTAATTTTGTAAAGAAACAATAAGACTTTCTAATACAATATAAAAATATCCCATGATATCTTCCAAAATATACAGAGAGAAAGCCAGGTGGATTTATCCTTTTGTGTCAAGTGTAGATGCCCAGAATTATCTTGCATTGTTTCTTTATTTACAAATACCAATTACCTGCCACCCCAATTACTGTTCATTTGCCCTGCCATGTGTTCACACAAAAACAAATCCATTTTTCGTTGCAAGAGATTTTTAAGATCGTGTGCAGAGGAGATACAGCTAAAAAGTCGTAACAGTTCCCGTTTTAGATTCACAATAGACAGGGCATTCCAACTGCCTTCCTTTCTTTTTTTAAAATGTTACTTTATAAATTACATTTAGGCAAAGTTTTGTGGCAGTGAAACTGCTCTTCATTTTTTTTCTTTGTTTTTCACCTGCCCCATATTTGATTAATAGAACCAAGTGCTTAGTTAAACAGGTGCTACAAACACAAGAGGACAATGTGAATTTATCAGTGTACAGATAGCGTCAAATCAAGCATATTTCTTTCATTGGCGAGGTGACAGGTCACTCTAGTATGGACAACTTAGTAGAAATTTTACGCGTTGACCATAGCAAGGCTGCTAACATTACCTCATCTGATTGTTCTCATGAACAATCTAAGGAAGTACAATCTGGATGAAATTGTAATGATGAAAGCAGATGGATAACCATATTAGGGAACAGTTACAAAGATCTCCTTGTCAGACTGCGGTTCAGCAGGGTCTTTTTGGGGCGTGTCTTGCCTCTCCTTCCAGTCACTCTTTGCGTTAACAACCTAGACGATGATTACAGTGTGCTTAATAAATCCTTAGGTAGGAAACTGGGAGAAGCTACAGAAATAATGAAGAACCTAATTGGAATTCAGTTTGAGCTTAACAAATTGTAGGTATGGTCTAACAAACTTGGAGGTGGCTGAGCAACTATGATTGTAAGCTATTTTGGGCTTAGTGAAATTTTAAATACAAAATGAAAAGTAATGAGAGAGCGAGTCTGCAGAAAATGGCTGGGAAAGGTTAGGGACATGCCATGGCAAACGTGAGCCGACTAAGTTTCACTGCAAAAAATCAGGGATGATGTGAGGTTTTATATATGTGTGAGCAAGATAGCCTGTAGATAAATTAAGTAATCCTTTTGCTCTATATGGCATGCATTGAGACTCATCCGAAATGTGTCTGCTTTTCAAGAAAGATGTGGACAAAATGGAGAAACTCCAGAGCAGAATAGTAAGAAAGACCAGTGATGCAGAAAATTTCACCCGTTAAGAAAATGGGAAGATTTTTTTTAAAGTAAATAAATAAGCGATACAAGTTTTAAGTATTCAGGACTGTTGTAAAGAGAAGGGGAATAGTTTGTGCAATTCAGTGTGGCCACAGAGATCAAGAAGTGATGGATTAAATTGTAGTGAGAAAAGTTCAGTTTAGATCTTAGAACTTTCTAATGAAAAAGGTTGTTAAATGTTGGAAAAGACTGTGAGAATGTTTTTTAATGTAGCCTGTTGGAGACCCGTAAGTAAAGATGTGGCAGGTATCTCCCAGGAGCAACATAGATACAGTTGATCCTGTTCTGGAATAGGAAAGTAGGGTAGGCAATTTTTCAAGATCCTTTCTAGCCTTTTCTTCTGATTTCACATGAGTTTACATTTTAATGGTTGGATCTCTGAGTAGAGATACACTGGGATTTAAAATAAAGTATATACTTTAGGGTTCAAGACACACTAAATAATGAATAATGGTGAGGAAGATGTGTTGCTTAGCTCTAGGAAACATTG
The DNA here is from genome assembly GCA_024606505.1 of Aquila spilogaster. Taxonomy (NCBI): domain Eukaryota; kingdom Metazoa; phylum Chordata; class Aves; order Accipitriformes; family Accipitridae; genus Aquila; species Aquila spilogaster. The sequence goes on along the minus strand of JANHGO010000071.1, from coordinate 19,817,553 downwards.
GACTGACTTTTAAGATCTTTAATTGTAATTTTGATTTAATATGGAAGTGCATTATCTTTCAAACTTTTGAACCTTTGTGCATGAAAAGTGCAGTAGCTCTTAAATTTATAATAATTTAAAGCCATATTTTGGATACGTGCAAGGCCTACAGACACTGTCCAAAAATTAGTTAACTAGAGACTTTCTTCTGATTCCAGATCCTGGTTGGATCATGGGAACAATATAGTTTCAGTTGAATCTATTAGCATAGTTTATGTATCAAAATACAGGTTCACCTTTTGTACAAGTATCATTTATGTAACTGCAAACATCAATAATGTAACTTAGTACAAGATTACCCAAGGGATACTGGTGTAGAACAGTTAAAATTTGGCCATAAAAAGTATTAAACTGTAATAATTTGTCCATGTGTGACCAACTAATTCTTGCCTCTGCTTGCATAACTGTTAAGAGGGACAAGGCCTCATTCACAAATCTTATCTGGGACCAGCCTATCTAATAATAAATGTAGGCTTCCACAGAACCTAAAATACAGCAAAGCGGTTGTGGTAGGCTTCATCAGAGATGTTAAGGCAAATGTAGTGTGAACAGTGTCCTTACGTATTCACCATTCAAAGCAGCTCTTTATTGATTATTCACCTCTCTCTCCTTCTCATTAGTTTTGCCTTTTCAAAATCAGAGATTGTCAGTTGGTAATCTCATTATTTTAAATGCATTAAAGAAACAAAGAATAAATAATATGTTTTATCCTACAAAAATCTAGAGTTAATTATGAACCTGCCTCTTTGAACGTTTCTTTGCCTTGTATTATTTACTATAATTTATAGGATGCGTAGCCGCAAACCAGGCATTCAAATTTATAGATACATTTTAGGGCAAAGTCTTTAATGCCAGCAGCTGTTCCAAGGGAAGAACAACAGCTTTACTGTGCATGCCTTTCTGGTGTGTCAAGAGAATGTGCTGTAGTAAACTGTAAATGGTATGTACAGGAGCTTTTCCCATTTTTTTAGTACAAGAATCTTAGTGTATTTCCACTTACTAATGAAAGTTACTAACTCAGGGGATGGCATATTTTTGCTCTTGTTGAAATTCCATTGATTTGCTGGCTAAATTCACAGAGGGTTTTTAGTGCAGATTCATTTGTAAAGGAAACTTGAAGATGAGGCGACTTGTTGACTAAGATTATTTCAGTGTATGTTGTCACAGTCCAGTGGAACTGTGCTCAGCAGTGTTTTATCTCAAGTCCGGAGTAACAGTAAATCAAGATCATCTTGAAGTAATAAAAACGTGTTAAATTGCTGCAAAATATGACTTGTTTTATGATCATCTGCTGATGTAGGAAGTTTGGGGGATGAAAATAGGAAATTACTGACTCAAAAGGCCCTGTTTCTCTTTTATTGGGAAACAGCCCAGCTAATAATTTGGAATAGGCTGAGCTTAGCAACAAAAAGAAGAATATAAAAGGTATTTCCATAATACAGTAACAGTGTAGGCTTTTTTAATCATCCTACACTATGTAACTCAAGTAATACTTAGCAATGTTCTTACTCAAGGACGCGTGGTAGGTTTATGTAAAAGGCATGAGTGAAGTTTAGGTGTTCTAAATGCACCCTGTATGCTGTGCTGTGGCACTGACTTCTGACAAAGATTTTACCTGAACATAAACTTCCCTTTATTCATGTCACATCAGCTGGATATATGCAGTAATTTTGTTGATGGATTTTTTTGTTGTTGTTCTCTTCCACCATCCTCTGCCCCCAGGTAGGAAGTAAAATGTTAGGCTTTGATTTTTGCAGTGATAGCTGTAACTGTGTTGGAGCAAAATGTCTCTGCTGTATCTCTTAATGTTGGTGTATTCTGGGCCAAAGGCAGTTGTACTGGATTCTGTGTTCTTCTTTACAGGCTACTTATCTTAAATGTAGACCTTAAGGAGGTTTTTGTTGTTAGATGTTTTCTTGTTGGCTGCTTCTGAATGAGTACAACCTAGAAAGTGAAGCTATGTAGTATTCTTCATTTTCAAAGTGAAAATAGTATAGAAGAACCTAATAGCATCAAGTGAAGAGTAGAGTCTGAATTTTGTATAATAATAATCTAGTTATCTAGATTATTAGGGTAAGTAGGAAAATGCTGCTTTAATTTAAAATGTGTGGCATAGTGAAGGATCTCTAAACAGTACATGTAGACAGCAGTCTCTGAAGTTTGATGGCCTGTGCATGTGATAGCAAATGAGTATTCTGAATAATGAATCTCTTAGCTATAGAAATCATACTGTTCTTGTTAAGAGTTGGATGCACAGAATCAGATCAGGAAAATATGTTCGCTTATTTGAGAGCTTATCATAGCAGGGTACCGTTCTAAAGTGCTGTGGAAAGAAATGCTGTGTAACTTGATAGGAAATCCAGTGCCCGAGTCCTTTTAATTTTTATTTTAATTACTTAGATTAGTCTCTAACAGTAGCTTTGCATCATCTTTTTCAGCATAACTGCTTGACAGCTGTTTAGTAATGTACAAAGGAATTTAGAGATGACTGCTGGGAGATTCTTTCAGTATAATATTTCGGGGCTGAAGCAGCTTGAATCCCATAGCTTCAGAGCTGTATTCCATGAATGCTGCACCAGTAAGAACATTTTTAATTCTTGAATTTCTTTTGAATGCTCAAAAAACGTAGCCATTCTGGTGGTTTTTTGGTGTTTTTTTTAATTTATTTTAAGGTAAGAAATGAAGAAAGGTTATCGCAGCCCACTTAGGGCAAAAAGGTGATATCTGAGGCTAACTGAGAAAGGGCTACTGCATTTGGCTAATTCTCAAAATTCTATTTGAATGCTAGAGAGCTGTATATGGCAAAGTGGTCTTTGTATGTTGTACCACGATGTTCCTGCCTATTACAGTACTGACAAGGGATTTTGTATTGACTAATACAACTATTAAAAGCAAAAGCTACCTTTCTTATCTATATTCTAAGACCATTGCCCTCAATGTCTTTGTTCTTTCTACAATGCAAAATTGTGGTTATGTGCCTTATCACACTTCCACGCTTGTGCGAAAGTGCTCGGGTTGGGGTTTGTATTTTCATTCTTTTATGCTTTCTAGAGTAAACCATAGTGAGCCTGGGCTTCATAGGTCTGTTTGCCATTTTAGGAGAGATTTAGCTTGCATAGACTGTTTTACGTGTGACGCTGAATGCAGGTAACAGTATGGATGAAAACTGTATTGATGCAACAACAGCTAGTAATCAAATAATACCAGTTCTTAGAAAGGAGCTGAGCTGCTGTGGAATATGGGAGAGGGAAGGAAAAGGCATTGACCCACTTGTTCAGTGATGTCTGTTGTCCTCTTTCTATTCAGTCCAGGTAGGTAGGCTTGTACAGCTTTTTAGAAGCTGGAATTTTGAAATGTATGAAGGATACCTTTAACCTTTTATATCTTGCAGCAATCGTCTTTCTTATCTATGGATCAATCTTGTGTAATTTATTAGTAGGAAGGATTACAGTTGCTTTAAGTGTGATGTTAGCAAACAAACAATGGGAAGGAGCAAAGCTCGCTCTTGCATAGTCAGATGTATTGAGGGGGTTGCCAGTTAGACTGATGATCCCATCATTTCTGGGAACTGAGTTCCTGAAGCCACATGAGGATGTGCATGTTAGTGTTTTCAGATGTCTGTTTCCGTGTGAATGATTTGTGTGTAAGGGCCCGGGTAGAACATAATTTTTAGTAAACATTTCAGAGAGCTGATTTATAGGAGGAAAACCATCTGTTGCTAGGAAAAATAAGGAGTGTATGTGGCAGTAGTGTTTGAATTCAGACTGAAAAATTTAGGAACTGAACAGTGGTAGATTTTTTTTTTTGTCTCCTATATAACAGCAACCATATTGGAAGTTAACAGGCCACAAATATATGTTGTCTATTAGCTTGTAATTCTTCTGTTAGTAGAGAAAGTTATATGATGTGCAACAAGGACAACAAATTAAAATAATCTGACATAGATTCTGACAAACCCATGACATCTAGTTGATTAAGACTTCATGAATTCAAAGTGCACATTGTTTAATTTTTTGACACCTATTTACAGTATAATTTTTACTTTTGAAATTGTGTAAAGACTTTATGTACGGAATAGGTCTTTTGTGGCACGTGTTGTTTGCTGCTGTAAGAATATTGAAGCAACTATTTAATATCTAACTGATATTGTGGATGTTGCTGAATTTATTTTCATTATAAATTCCTCTTATAGATTTGATATTTTAATAAAATTCAGTATTTTTGTGGAAAAATTAGCAAATGTGAGAGTTTTGGTGTTAGAGTAGTACATTAGCATACATCATGATGGTCATGTACTGCTGGTAGGAGTTTTAGAAGCTTACAATAATGACTCTTTTGTTTTTTTTCTTGGCTACCGTTTCTTTTTCAGGTATGTAAAACTTCACTGAGTTTCTCTCCTTTTTTCCCCTGTAGTTGCATGTGATGTTTGTTAACTCCTTTTTTTCTCTCCCTACCTGAACTTAGTTTGGAAATACTGTTAGAAGTTACATGTCTCAGTATATATGCAGCACTTTGCACAATAGTAAAATTCTAATAAGTACATGTGAAGTTGTTTGTGAGTATTAGAATAATCACCATCCAGTAGAAAGTATGCTGCCTAGAGTAACAGAAGGTCGTAATGTTCTCTTGGATGTAGGTAATAGTGTATTAGTTCACTTAAATGTAACATATTTTAGAATTTAAGAGTAATTTGTTTATATGTAATTTTTCTCTCTTTTTATTACACTGCTTTCCCAGCAAGGACAAGTTTGGAAGGTTTGCAAAGCTTTTCACCTTCCCTTTGCCCGCTTGCCCGCTTTCAGAATCGGTCTCATACTCCATGACTTCTGTCTCTACAGTCCACAACTCGGTCATAGAAATCAATGTGGAAAAGTTTTTAAATGAGCTGTCATCTGAGTTCACTATGTTGCGTAGAAATGCCTAGCATGTAATTTAGTTTTGCATGAGACACAACTCCTTTGCAAATCCCTATGAGGACTATAAAACTAAATGAATATTTGAGAAAAAATACAATTTGAGGACAAGTTTTGTCATGTAAGTAACGCTGCTTTTAGTATGTTTCTTCAAACTAAATGGTATAGCATGGCTTGCTAGTCAGAGTAGTTGAGTAGTGTGTCTGACAGCATGCACTGTAGCTGGCAAAAGTAGGTGCTTCGTCAGTCGTCTGTCCACAGAAGCTGTTCTGATATGTCTATCTAACTTACTTAAGAGACCTAACACTTAGTTGTGACTTCTGTTCAAATCAAAATTTAATGAAATTTCTTGATTGCTGCTTTTAAAGCACAGCCTATGCTACTGTAGGAGTAAAGAAAATGAGCAAAACTTGAGTTCTTAATCTAAGGAAATAGGCAAGTACTGGTGGTTTTATTGTGGGTTGGAAAATTGTCTTGCAGTTAACAATTTAAAGAAAAATTAAATGCAGATTCGTGGGGCTTATAGTTTTGTTTCACAAAGGATAGTTTAATCATTTAATGTGCCCAGCACTGTCCTCCACAGATGATGACATGATTGAATCTTCTAACAGTTTATTAACTCCAGATGAATACAACACTACCTCAAACCAGGAATAGCATTAAAAGGAAACCATTTTTTTTCTCCTTCTTTTAGGATTGTGTTTTTTCCCTCACTGCTGTTCTGCACTAACTGCTTTGATACTCCATGCATCTTTTTCAGTAGAAGAGCATCTCTGTACTGTTTCCCATTGCATATTTCAGCTGTGACAGTCCCTGCACTTTGCCTTTCATTTTATCACCTGCTCACTAAAAACAAACAAACAAAAAAAGAATCTTTCTAGTTTGTCTTCAGATTTACAACTGTCACTTAGCTTTAGATGTATGATTCTGGTTTTACTTCATTTTTTATTGTATTTTTTTATAGGCATGTGGTGACCCCAAAGCCAAACCATCCTATCTTATTGACAAAAACCTGGAATCTGC
>JANHGO010000071.1:19758264-19811478 GCA_024606505.1 Aquila spilogaster | reverse complement strand
GCGCAGGCCGCGGCCCCCCGCCGTGGGGCCTAGGCCCGAGGCCGGGCCGCTCCCCGTGAGTCAGGCGGCGGTCCGGCTTTGCCGCGCCGCTACCGCCGGGCAGGGCTTCGGGTAAAATTAGTAAGTTGGGCTCCCGCAAGTTGGCGTTGCTTAGCAGCTCCCGGCTGGAGCCGGAGCCGGGAGCTGCCGTGGGTGCTGCGGCTGCTCGCCGCCTTCCCGAAACGCAGCCCGGCTGCTCGTCCTGAGGCGGAAATCCCTGCGCCGTGCCATGGCACGGAGCGCCGTGCCGGTGCTCCAGCTGCTCCCTTGGCCTTCCTGGCTCGATTTTCCCAATGGGAATGCGTGATCTGGAGGTATGCGTTTGTATAATCCAGCTCCAGTAGTGAATCTTTAGACGTGAACATAGTTTATGGGAGAGTTTTTCGTTTTTCAAAGAAGACCTCTGTTCCTGTGCTCAAGCAGCGAGCACATCTTTGCAGGCTGTGTATGTTAGAAGAGCTGTGCTGTTCCCCGTGCTCTGTGCTGCAGTGCTGTTAGGGGGCTGCAAAGAATCCTGGGGCCCACGGGGCCTGGAGCTGGTCATCATCCATCTATGAGTTAGTTTTTGTGACCCTGAACCCCCCTTTCTGGTGAGACCCATCCTGTCCAGTGCTCTGTCCAGCAGCTGTGCTGTGGGAGCAGCATGAGCTGCTGGCAATCCCAGGCACGGGGTTGGTCTTATTTGACTGTCATTTCCAGAGAAAGAAAGTGACTGTGGTATTCAAAGTCAGTGTTAATCCCAGCCAGTACCAGTAGTTGATCTGCTGTTAAGTGTTGCTGTAGATCTTCACTAGCATCAATCATACCGAATTATTGCTAATTTATATCTTCCAGAAATAGAAATGGAGTTTCTTTTAACTTGCGGTTTTATATGTTGGAAACTTTCTGCTACTTATTAATGGCAATAGTATAAATATACTTGTAGTGCAAAACAGAATGTCTCAGTTTATGGGGAGAAACATCAAAATGTTGAAGTCATTTGAGTGTGCACTTTGTCACGCTTTGAGAGAAGTGTCAGCTGGAAACTGGTCCAGTAGAGTTGTGCCACAGCGAGGTCCTTGCCAGAGAGCCGTGCTATGCAGAAAGGAGGCAGGAAAAGAGGCAGGTGAAGCATCTCTTGGCATAAAGCTGTGCCTTAACAAGGGTAAGTGCAGGCTGTGCTGTGATTACTGGTTTGGGGATGCTTATGGTAAGCAGCACAGTGCCTTTGGATGTGTTTCCGTCAGCGCATTTGGCGAAGGGAGTCCTGGGCGGGTTGGTCCATATGGCATTCCTGTTGGTGCAGTGATGCGTGTGGATGGGCTCTCAGCGTGGGAGCAGAAACACTGGAGGTGACAGCAGGTTTTCCTGCAAACACTGTAAATGGACTCAAAAACTGCTTAGGTCTTAAGTACAGAGACAGGAGACACATCCAAGTGGCTTGGTTGCTGAGCAATGTAGAGCTTGGCCAATCTGGAGATGGGCAGATAGAGCACTTTGTATTCAAATGGCACGCTGAGATGCAAATGGTTATTTTCCGAAGCTGCAGTAAGTATCGCTTGATGCTGGTAGCTGGCTGGCTCTGATGGTGAGCCCCAGAAGTCCTGAGGTGTCTGTGTTTCATCCCTTCAGACTAGCTTCAGCAGAGCTGGCTTCTTGGAACCCTTTCTTTTTCTTCTGCTTTCCAACTTTTTCCCTCTTTGCAAACAGATGATTTCAAAACTGCTGCTAAAGGTTCTCCCAGCTTCCTCCGCAGAAGAGAATATCAAAACTCAAGTTTGTAGAGAACTGCACAATATGCGGTATTGCGGTTAAAGGAAATGGTTAAGACTCATTTTAATAAGAGGAAGTGAGAGGTGACGCTCTCATCATTGCTGCACAGATTGCTGTAGATGATGTTTAGGGAGTAAAGGATTAAGATTTTCTTGAATTACAGAAATTCTAAAAAACAATTAGAGACTTGTTATTTATACTTCCTATTTAAAAAAATAAATCAATTTTGATCTCATTTTCCTTATAGCTGTTAATTGTTCTTCTCTTCCTGTTTGCTGGCCTGTGCTGTTGTCTTCTGAAATGGTTTACGGTTCTTTTTTAAGATGGGATATCTGAACATGCGATTTTCTGCCTCTTTGAGAGCAGCATGGAAAATATGAAATGCAGAGTTACTGAAGTAACAGTGGGTGGTGAGGCTGAACTCCTACTCGGTCTGTATGGAGGTGGAACTTTTTATAAAGAATGACATTGCCTGCTGCTTTCAGCTGTTTTTAGCTGCCTATTGTACTGGGACCAGCATCAGTCCTGAATTTGGAAATGTTACCACTGCAGTTTCTCTCTTGTTTTGCTCCTTCTGCTTTTAAAGTGTTTATCCTCAATTGTGCAGACTAACAATTGTTTTATTGCTTTTGCTGTTTGTGCTTACAGCTATGTGTGTAAGTCAGATACAGCATTTTTCATGTCATCCTGGCTCAGGTGAAACTGGAATGTTGTTAGTGCCAGAGCAGACGGATGATGGTATGCTTTGTGTGATACTGCAGTATTGTAAAATTAAAATCAGTGTGGTGATCAAGAGAGGTGGCAGAAAAATAATCTTACTGTGTGTGGGTCTGCTTTTGTTTGTTTATAAACTACTCGGATACCATTTGCAGTAAGAGATTCAGTGTTGAAATACCGGAATCGTAGACTTGGAGCAAATCAAGAGAGTATGGTTTTGATGGATGTCAGAACAGTGCTACTTAGAACAAAGCTGTTTGGGATAAGAGTTAGGGTTTTGAATTATTTAGAGTGTATGTTCTTCAAAAACAGTAGGTGTTACTTGGTACTAATAGTGTTGCAAGCAATGTCATTCTGTTGTTATTTATGGTACAGGTTTTAAGTTTGTACGCAAAACTTTTTTCCTAAAATGTCATTAGTGCAGCATTCTTTTGGCTTTCAGAGCTCCCAGGATCATATGCTGTCTGAAAATGGGAACCTAGAGCAGACTCTTAGATATGAACTGCATAACCAAATTGAAGGCTTGAGTAAAGAACAGAATAAATCCTTGCAAGGGCTTTAGTTGGCCTTGTCGTTACCATTCTAAATGAAAATTTGGTCCCAGTACTCCTGTAAACACTGTGTAGCGTAATAAGTCAGATGTGAGATCACTTAGTAGGTGATTGATTATTTGTTGGTTAGTACTTTAAAGACGTAATTTGGGAATATTGTATTTGTACTTATATTAAGGGTGTTGCTTGTTAGCCATTTCAAAGACCAAATGAATACTTTTTTTCCTGTTTATCTCCTGCAGCAGTTAAATTACATACTATTTATGAAAGAGTAACAGTGCTGTGAGGGTGAAGGACAGCACCGATTCTCCTGAGGTAAAACAATGAGAAGTTGGCTGCATTGGCTAAAGCTACATAGAGGTTAGGCCCTCAGTTCTCCAGCCTTTCCCTCGGGTCATGAGACTATGGTGAAGGAAAAGATCCCAAAAGCTCCAAAACTGAACTGGGGAGAACTTGACAAAGACTAAACATTGGTGGGAAAGTTGTAAGCCAGTCAATGAAGTGTACTGTTCTTCTGCTCAGGCACTGCAGCGGCTGTTCAGGAAAAGTAGAAGAGCCTTTTAAGTGACTGGCAAACATGGAGAAATTCCCAAACTGCAGAGCTCTGAAATTTGGAAGGCTATTGGATTAGATCACCCTTTGGACACTGAGCTCTAAGAAGGCTGTAGAGCACTGAGCTGAGAGAAGCAGCTCACTGATAATCTCATTCTGAGTTGTACATTTGGTATTGGAAGGAGCAGATAATGTCTTCAAGTCATCAGGAAGTGACTTAGGGTGGAATAGGGCTATTTTTAGTGCTTAATTGATATTAACAGTTCTTTAAAGGTTAAGACAACAGTATTTGTTGGTCCATTTGTGTTTGTAGCCTTAGAGGAATGGTTCAAAATACTGCCCTGCTGATAGTCAGGAGGAAACAGCAAACAAACTTATGATCTGTACTGCCAAGGCAGAAAAGCTACTTACTTTTCTCTGGAAGCAAATACAAACTGAAGGTATCATGTGAGGTTTTTTTTTCCCACATTGAATATTTCAAAAAAATTCCAAAAAGCAACTCATTTTGTAGAGAGACATGAAACTTTTAAATACAGTACCAAAATATCCCAAGATACCTTCTCAAATATACAGAAGGAAATCTGGATGGGCTTGTACTTGTGCATCAATGGTAGACACCCAGAATTATCTTGCTTTGTTTATTAGATTAGAAATATTCATATTAGTTGCTTTCCCCTGCCCGCCATTGCTCTTCATTTGCCCTGCTGCGTGCTGAAAAAAAAAAGTTTTGTTTTTGTTGCAGGAGATCTCTGGGATTTGTATGCAGAGAAGATGTAGCTGAAAAATCCAAACAATTCATGGTCTAGAATCAAAATGGACTGGATGTTCCCATTGCCTTGTTTTCTCTTATTAGTGTTACTTTATAAATCACATTTAAGGAAAGTTTTGTGGCAGTGAAACCTCTTCATTTTTGTTCTTTGTGTTTCATCTGCCCTGTATTTGATTAATAGACCCAAATATGGCCATTACAAACACGAGAAGATAATATGGATTTATATATACAGGTAGTGTTAAACCAAGCACATTTCTTTAATCAGTGAGATGACAGGTCACTCTCATAAGGACGATTTGGTAGGTATTTTGCACATTGACCTTAGCAAGGCTGCTGACATTACCTCATCTGATTGTTCATACAAACAATCTCAGGAAATACAGTCTGCATGAAATTGTAATAATGAAAGCAGATGGGTAACCATGTTAGGGAAAGGTTATGAAAATGTCATTGTTGGACTGTAGTCCTACAGCGTCTCGCTGGGCTGTGTCCTAGCTCTGTTCCAGCCAGGCTCTGCATTAACAGCCTAGGTGATGAATACAGTGTGCTTACTAAATTTGTTGGTAAGAAACTGAGAAGAGCTGCAGAAATAAGGAAGAATGTAATTAGAGTTCAGTTTGAGCCTAACAGATTGTAGGTGTGCTCTAACAAATTTTGTAGGTAGCTGAGCAAGCGTGATTGTAAATTAGTTTATGCTTATTGAAATGTGAAATGGAAGATAAAGAGTAATGAGAGGGCAAGTCTGCAGAAAATGGTTGGGAGAAGCTAAGGAAAACTCGAGCCAACTAGGTTTAACTGCAAGGAATAAAGACAGGTTTCATAAACATGTGAATAGGTACATGGCAAGCATCAAGGCTCACCTGAAAAATAGGTGTTTCAACACACTTTTGAAGAGGGACGTGGACAAAACGGAGGTGATCCAAAGAATGGTGCAAATGACCTAGGATGAAGAAAAAATAAACAATGAATTCTTTTAAAAGTAAATTGTTATGATTGATATGAGTTTTCAAATATTTCAGACAGCTGTAGGGGGAGGAGGAATAACTTGTTTAAGTCAGTATGGCCACAGAAAGCATGAAGTGATGGATTAAATTGTAGCAAGAAGAATACAGCTAAGATCATAGAGCTTTCTAGTGATAAAGATGATTAAATAATGGAAAAGATCATCTCAGGATGCTTTTGAATTTAGTCTCTTGGAGAACTGTGAGTAAAGATTTGGCAGACACCTCCCAGAAGCAAGAGAAATGCAGTTGGTCATGCTTTGGACAGAGGAAGTTGGGTAGGCAAATTCTCAAGGCCTATTCTAGCTTTTTTTCTTCAGATTTCACGAGTTTACACCTGATGTATTGGATCTTTGAGTTTAAATATAGTAGATACTGTGTGGTTCAACACATGATGATGAGCAAATAATATGAGAGTAGAACAGTTGAATTTTAGCCATCAAAATACTAAACTATAATAATTTGTCCTTGTGTGACTAGCTGGTGCTCGCATGTCATTTCACAGCTGTTAAAAGGTTCATTCACAAAGATCATCTGGGACAAGCCTGTTTGGTATTGAACTCAGCTTCCACAAAACTTAAAATGCAGCAAAGCAGCCATGGTACTTTTCAACAGAGAGAGTAAGGCAAATGGAGTGTGAACTACTTCCTAATGCACTCAGCTTTTAAAGCAGTTACTCATCGATTATTCACCTCTCTGTTCTCTATAGTTTTGCTTGATTCAAAATCAGAGATTGTCAGTTGGTAATCTCATTAGTTTAAATGCATGACATAAATGAAAAATAAATAGTGCACGGTATCCTACAGAAACGTAGAGTTAATAATGAGCTTGTCTCTTTGAATATTTCTTTGCCATTTATTATTTAGTACAGTTTTGTAGGATGTGCAACCACAAACCAAGCACTTAAATTCAGATATATTTTAGGGTGAAGTCTTTAACGTCAGCATCAGGGAAGAAGAATGGTTTTTATGCACATTCCTTTCCTGTTTGTCAAGAGAATGTGCTGTAGTAAGCTGTAAATGATACACGCAGGAGTTTTTCCTCTTTTTTAATACTAAAAATCTTAGCATATTTCTGTTTTCTAAGGGAAGTTACTAGTGCAGGGAATGACTTTTTGAAAATTATTTTTGTCATTGAAATTCCATCTATTTGCTTGTTACATTGTGTTTTTAATGCAGATTCATTCATAAATGGAACTTGATGGCAAGGTGATTCATTGGCTATTTCAGTATATATTGTCACCAGTGAATCTGCTCAGCAGTGTTTTATCTTGAGTCTGTAGTAGCAGTAAAATCCTAAATAATAAAACCATGTTAAACTGCTTCAGTATATGACTTATTTTATGATAGTCTTCTGATGTTGACAGTTTGAAGGATGAAAATAGAAGGATACTGATTCAAACGATAGCTCTCTTCTGGCTCTGTTTCTTTTTTTATTGGGCAACAGCCCTGCTCATCATTTGGAACAGATTGGGCTTAGCACCAACAAGAAAGGTATGAAAGATATTTCCATATTTCAGTAACTTAGAACTGCGTCGTGTAACTGAAGTTGTGCTTCCCAGTGCTCTTGAGGATGCTGCAGGTCTGTGCAAAAGGCAGGAGTGGAGCATCGGTGTTACAAATGCAAGATTGTGCCCTGCACGCTGTGCCGTGCTACTGGCTTTTGACAGTGATTGTGCCTGGACATAATTTATGTCATGTCAGCTGGAGCCTGTCCTGTTTAATATATTTATTGATGACCTGGATGAGGGGATTGGATGCACCCTCAGTAAGTTTGTAGATGACACCGAGTTGGGAGGAAGTGTTGATCTGCTTTGCAGAAGGATCTGGACAGTCTGGATCACTGGGCTGAGGCCAATGGGATGAAGTTCACCAAGACCAAGTGCTGGGCCCCGTACTTTGGCCACAACAACCTCAGGTAACACTACAGGCTTGGGGCAGAGTGGCTGGAAGGCTGTGTGGAAGAAATGTACCTGCAGGTGTTGGTTGATGCTCAGCTGAACATGAGCCAGCAGTGTGCCCAGGTAGCCAAGGCCAATGACATCCTGGCTTGTATCAGAAATAGTGTTGCCAGCAGGAGCAGGGAAGTGATCATCCCTCTGTACTCAGCCCAAGTGAGGCCACACCTCAAGTGCTGTGTTCAGTTTTGTCGATTAACTTTTTTCATCCTTGCCCAACAGCATATGTCCTCAGCTTGGAAGTAAGGTGTTAGGCTTTGATTTTTGCAGTGATAACACCAGCTGTACTGGAGCAAAAGGGTTTTTTGGCACACCTCTTAATGTTGGTGTTCTGCGGTACAGGGGCAATTGTACTGGAGTCTTTGGTGTTCTTTAGAGACTGCTTGCCTTCAGTGTAGATCTTAAGCATGCTATTGCTGGGTGCTTTCTTGTAGGTTGCTGCTTATGCAATGCAAACTAGAAAGTGAAGCCAAGCAGTCATTGCTTTCAAAGTGACACTCGTATAGAAGAGTGCTGTTAGCTTCAAGTGAAGGGCAGTCTGAATTTTGTTTATTGGTGTAGTTTCCCAAGGGAGGAGGATGCTGCTTTAGTTCAAAATTGGTGGCATTGTACAGTTTATGCAACTTGATCCGTCTAATCTGTTTTGATGACCTGTGCATATGATGGCAAAGAAACATTCTGATTAATGACTTTGTTAGCTATAGAAATTTTCTTGTTCTTGCTGGGGTTGAATGCACAGAATCAGATAAAGAAGAGTTGCTTACTTGGTTAAGAGCTTGTCGTAGGAGGGTATTCTTAAGTACAGTGGAAAGAAATGGAGTCTAGCTTGATAGAAATCCAGTGTCCGAGTCCTTCCTATTTTTATTTTTAAATAGTGATGTAGACTAGGCTCAGTGGTAATTCTGCATCGTCTTTTTCATTGCAACTGCTTGACAGCTGTTTAGTAATGTTCAAAAGAATTGGGAGGTGCCTGCTGGGAGATTCTTACAGTATGTTATGTTGAGCTCCAAGGGGCTGGAATCCCATAGCTTTAGAAAGCTGTATTCCACAAATGTTGCGCTAGCAAGACCATATTAATTCTGGAATTTTCAATGCTCAGATACGTAGCCTTGAAACATAGGCTTGTTTAGAGTAATGGTTTAAAGCTCCTAGCCTACTGAAGTTTTCTTCCGGCTCTTTGGATTAATCTTGTGTAGTTTATTAGGAGACAGAATTACAGGTGCTGTATGTGTAATGTTAGCAGACAAGCAGTGGAAAGAAACAAACCTATCTCTTGCACTCTTGGATGTCTGCAGGGATTTGCCGCTTAGGCTGCAAGTAATATTTGTCATTGCTGGGAACCAAGTTCCTGAAACTCAGTGAGGATGTTTGTGTTTGTTTTCAGAGGTCTGTTTCCATGTGAAGAAGCTGCATGCAAGGGCCTGATTAGAACACAACTTCTAGTAAAGTAAGCCTTCATTTTATAGGAGGAAAACCATCTGGTGCTAGGAAGCAATGAGAAATAGCATATGTGGAAGTAATTTTTGAAGTCATGCTGAAAAACTTAGGCAATCAGTGGTGGCAGGATTAACAATTCTTATCTGCTGTATGAGAACTAGTGCGTTGAAATAAAATGGACCACAGATACATGTTGGCTATTAAACTCCTTCCTTAGTTTGTACATACTGTGTGGCACGGATAGCAAATTGCCTTAAGCTGACACAGATTTTTAAGAGACCCATGGCTTCTGATTCATTAAGACTTCATAAATCTGAAGTGTGAATTGTTTAATTTTTGACACTTATAGTATAATTTTTACTTTAGAAATAGAGTGAAGACTGTCAAGACTTTCAAGTGTATTTGGAACAGACCTTTTGTGGCACGCGTTGTTTGCTGTTGTAAGAATACCGAAGCAACCGTTTTCATCTCTCATCAGTGACGTGGATGTTGCTGAGATGGTTTTGGTTATCGGTTCCTCTTGGAATGTTATGGATGTAACATTTTAATAAAATTTAGTATGTGTTGTGGAAAAATTAGCAAATGTTAAGAGTGTAGGTATCGGAGTGGTGTGTTCACGTGCATTTTGATGGTCATGTACTGCAGGCAGGAGTTGTAGAAACGTACAATAATGACTTTTGTTTTGTTTTTTTTCTTGGCTACCGTTTCTTTTTCAGGTATGTAAAACTTCACTGAGTTTCTCTCCTGTTTTTCCCCTGTAGATGCATGTGATGTTGAACTCCTTTTTTTTCCTTCCTTCCTGAACTTAAGTTTGAAATTACTATTAGAAGTTACGTGTTTCAGCTTATACTCAAACTGTGCACAATAGTAAAGTTCTATTAAGTACATGTAAAATTTTTTTGTGAGTATCAGTAATCGCTATCCGCTAGAAAGTGTGCTGTCTATAGTAACAGATGGTCCTAATGTTCTCTTGGATGTAGGTAACAGTGTATTAGCTCACTTAAATGTAACGTATTTTAGAATTTGAGTCACTTGTTTATATGTAATTTTTCTCTCTTTTTATTGCAATGCTTTCCCAGCAAGGACAAGTTTGGAAGGTTTGCAAAGCTTTTCACCTTCCCTTTGCCCGCTTGCCCGCTTTCAGAATCGGTCTCATACTCCATGACTTCTGTCTCTACGGTCTGCAACTCAGCCATAGAATTCGATGTGGAAGAGTTTAAGCGAGCTGTCATTCAAGTTCACTATGTTGCGTAGAAATGCGTAGCATGTAATTCAGTTTTGCATGAGACACGAAAATCCCTCTGAGGGCTATAAAGCTAAATACGTATTTGAGAGAAAATACAATTTGAGCACAAATTGTTGCATTAGTAGTGCTTGCTGCCTCTAGTATGTCTCTCCCAGCTAAACTGTGTAGCATGGCTCGATAGAGTAGTTGGGAATAAATAGCGTGTCCAACAGCATGCTCTGCAGCTGGCTAAAGTAGCTGAGTCGCTCCTCCAACCTGGGCTTCTGAGATGTCTGTGTAGGCTATTCAAGAGGCTTCCACTGAGCTGTGGCTTCCGTTCAAATGGAAATTTAATCAAGTTTCTTCATTGCTGCTTTTAAAGCACAGCTTATGCTACTGCAGGAGTAAAGGAAAATGAGCAAAACGTGAGTTGCTAATTTAACAAAATAGGGCACTTTAGGCAAGTATTGGTGTTTTTATCGTGGGGTGGAAAACTCTCTTGCAGTTCACAGTTTAAAGAGAAGTTAAATGCAGATTGGTGGTGGGGCTTTTTTAGTTTTGTTTCACCACGGATAGTCCTCCGTAGATGATGACATGATTGAATTTTCTAACAGTTTATTAACTCCAGATGAATACAACACTACCTCAAACCAGGAATAGCAGTAAAAAGAAAACCTTTTTTTTTCCTTCTTTTAGGATTGAGTTGTTTTTCCCTCACTGCTGTTCTGCACTAACTGCTTTGATACTTCCATGCATCTTTTTCAGTAGAAGAGCATCTCTGTACTGTTTCCCATTGCATACTTCAGCTGTGACAGTCCCTGCACTTTGCCTCTCATTATCACCTGCTCACTTTAAACAAAAAAACAGTAAAAAAAAAGTAATGACCAACAAACCAAAACAAAAAGATCTTTCTAGTTTGTCTTCAGATTTGCAACTATCGCTTAATTTGACATGGTTGATGTTTTTTTTTACTACATTTTGTATTGTATTTTTTTATAGGCATGTGGAGACCCCAAAGCCAAACCATCCTATCTTATTGACAAAAACCTGGAATCTGCAGTCAAATTCATAGTCAGGAAGTTTCCAGCGGTAGAAACACGCAACAACAACGTAAGTAACTAAATGACTGTATATACACTGTTTCCTTCAGTGCCCTTTGACACATGCTGCTCAGTTCTGTGAGGTTTGGTGAATTACATCAAGCTCTTGATGCTGACAGCCACAGTTGAAATACAGTTGTTGATTCAAGTGTCTGACAAGATCCTACAGCAAGAGCTAACTCCAAAGTCAGACTATTACAGCTCGCCGTAGTTCTTTGTTGTTGTTAGTGTAGCTTACTTTGCAGCTTTCTTTTTGCTTATTCTTTGTTCAGTTTCTAAGAGCTGTTAGTGGGAAATAGTCCTGGGCAGAAATCTAAATTTGCATGCTGCCTTCCTTTGATATCAGAAATCTTTGGTGAGTGGAAGATGGAAGCTGTGTAACTTCTGACTTCTTGTGACGAGGCCTGACAAGCAGATCAATAGAAGCCAGCTGACTGAGAATGGGGAAATGTGTTTGTACCTCATGGGTGCTCCTGTCTGTGGTAGGAAATAAGGGATGGACGTGTAGGAGGAGCCTTACACGGCATAAAACACAGATCCTGAAGAGATATAATTACTTTTCAGATGCGTTGAGATCAGTTGTGATTGCTGAGTATGACACTGTAGCTTTTGATTAGATGGCAGGAGTTCTTTGGCAGGCAATGCACATGAAGTTTCTCTGTTTCAGTTTGAAAGTCAAGGGAAAGATTTTTTTTTTCCTTTTTATCTGCTTATATTTCTTTCAAAAGGTGGAATGCAGAGGTAGGTGACGGGGTTTGCATGTTCCCTGCATGCAGTTAATTGCATGTGTGCTCGAGAGGTTTAGGCTTGCTTTAAGCATTCTGGTTTTTGCAGAATGGCGGTGATAGCAGCAGTGGGAATAGTGAGTTTGTTTTTTAAACCCCTGTGATGTCCTCAGTAATGCCAACAGCAACTTAAGAAGCAAAAAAAAAGCTCTCCTTTATGGTAGAAACTATTTCAGTTACAATGTGAACAGCGTGCTTCCTCACTTCAGAACTCAGACGTTTTGTGCTGTTTGATATTGCTCGTTTTTGCCTTGAATATGATCGTGTTAGTGACAAATAGGGCAAATTCTTTATCAAATTAACATTAAAAAGTAAATGTTTTTTTTCCCTAAACGTTTGGGGAACTCTTCCATGTTCTCTGAACTTCTGTGGCAACTATACTATTGAAAAAAGGTTCTTACATACATAAGAACTCATTCAGCGCAGTTAAGTGTATGCTCCCAGTGTCTTCCAGCCCTTGACTATGAATTTAGAGCTTAACTAATGATGGGTATTTACGGATTTGGTACTGTGAAGTTTATGGAAGTTGATCAAAGCTCATTTGAGATGGTTTGACAGTCCCTTTTCTAAAATAGGGCACACTCAAATGTTTCATTGTTGCCTTTTGTTTGTTTACCATGAGGCAGCCAGGACTGTGTTTAAGGAGAGCAGTGATACCAAGGCAAGTTATGTAAAGCCTGCACTTTATATGGAGCATAGTTTAAACTATGGATTTTGTCTTCCAGCAGTAGGCATCTGTGCTCACAGGAAACAGCAGTTTGCTTCTCCTAAAAGATTTCTCATATAGTGTTGTATGTTTCAAAATAAACTTTTACTCATAGTCAGCACCCCATGGGACAAAAGTCATGTCATGTTGCAGAGAGAGTTCAAGTTCAGTGTGAGATAAACTTCTGTTCATAAACCTTAGCTTCGGAAAGGCATAAGTATCAAGCCCAAGT
This sequence comes from Aquila spilogaster, assembly GCA_024606505.1. Classification (NCBI taxonomy): domain Eukaryota; kingdom Metazoa; phylum Chordata; class Aves; order Accipitriformes; family Accipitridae; genus Aquila; species Aquila spilogaster. The sequence goes on along the minus strand of JANHGO010000071.1, from coordinate 19,798,652 downwards.
CAGGAAGATGCTGTTCCCCTACTTGCTCTTCCTTTGTCTTCTTTCTCCCATTGGCCAGCAGTGCTCACCATAATTTAGAAGTGAGTTCCTTCAGCAGGAAAACATGATGAGGGATGGGGAAGGGCCAGAAGCTTACTGGAACAATGAAACATCAGTTAGTAAAATGTTATTGAGGATAATTACAGGGGAAGTATGTGAGACGTCATAACCTGTGTCCTGGTGATGAAAACTGGGGGACAGCCTTTCAGGACCATTTCTGGATTTTGTCTGTTCAGCTGCAGCAATTCCATTGCTTCGCTTTGTGCATCTATGCAGTTATTATCACCTATTGATGTGTCAGTAGGTGATGTGGCCAAGCAAACAAGCTCGCATTCAGTTAGAGAATTGTTAATGCCTGTATTTTTTATTTTTTATTTTTTTAACTGATCGTAGCTGTTACATGGGTTTTCTCACATACCATCATTTACAATGCTCTGTGTGTCAAAGGTAAACAACCCACTTTATTGAAGATATGAGTGGTCTCTGCGGTAGTTGAATGGCTCCTGATCTTAATGTATGTTTTAATTCTGTTGAAACTAGTGATTCTGTGACGTTTACTACAGAGCTTTAGATTTTCATTGACTAAAACCGTGGCTGCTGATTGTGATCCTCCTCTGACATGCCGTCATGCTGGATTCATGTCCAACAACTGCTGACTGTCAGTACTGCAGCAAGAGTGAAAGATTATGAGCTGTTCAAACAAAAGTGAAGTACCTGTTGGATCCTTGCTGACCAGGCTGAAAAACTGAATGGGTAGTCTGTCTTCCAAAAGATCGATTATAGATAACTCAGGACCTCATCAGTTCATTACTCTCTCTCTCCTTTTGTCAGAGGGCAGTTGCAGTGGCCTTACACTTGCCCTTTCTTCTCCAGTCACCATCTAGAGTCGTATAACCTTGAAAATGGGTAGTGTGAAGACTGAGCTCTTAAATCACCTGTTAATGATGTTGGCTAGCAAGGTTGCACTGATTAATAGCGTGTGAAATATGTGACTGTGTGAACAGTCATCTGATGTAGTAGGACCTAAAATTTCTCTTTTCTTAGCTAGTGCTACCATTTAATTACATTGTAAAGACAGAATAAAATATTTCACACTGGGGAGCTGGAGATGGAGAGTGAGAAGATGAACATTTTCTGTACATTGTGGGTAGGATGTGAAAATCCACTGCCCGCATAGGTAAAACTCTGTTTTATGTAATAGAGCTAGTTCGCTTTCTGCTTTCCAAACCAGCACATATGGAAAGTAGTGAGAATTTCTTCATTCTTTCTTGAACATATGTTCTTCTACTCAGATTGCTCCTGAGCATTTCTCCTGTAGAAAAACTTCCTATATTTTGAAATGTCTTCTGGTGATGCTGCGACTTAGTCATTGCTTAACAGCAAGCAGACTGATGAAACCTTACTCACAAGTGTGTAAGGTATGCTTAGTGGGGGAAGTGTCCATGTTTTCCAGCTACCGTTAATCTGGATTTGTCAGTAGCTGCATTCCTTTTACCGTTCTTATCTCCTCATTTAGGTTGATCTCAAATTCTTGAGATATTCTTTTTAGAGATGTTTCCCTGTTTTAACTCCAACTGCAATCTGCTGGTTTGTGTCAGAGGGGACTGGAAATGAGATCAGATGAGAACAGAGTGCAGGTGGTGAGACCGTTTCCAGTCTCCCTGGGTTGGGGTCTGTACATGTGAATTATCCCACTCTACATTTTATTTATTGTTCTTCATGGTTGTCAGCTTTCTCCTTTTAGATGGCAGTATGTATGTCTGGGCTGCTTGCTCTCCCTTTCCCAGTTTCACTTCAGAGTGATTGAGCTACACAGAAAATGAGCTGTGTGGGAGAGGTGCTGGGGGGCACACGTTGGCTGGACCTCCTTGGCTGAAGCACACTTTTATTAAATATTTTCTTGCATTGTAATGTTATGTAAATATGGGCTTTTGTAACCAACCTTGATTTTAATTCATGATAGATGCTTCCAATAAAGTCTTTTTCAAAACAGTTAAGTACTTAAAATCATGCTTTTAAAATTACTCCTTTCAGCCTTTTTGAGTACAGTGGTACAATGCAAGTGGTGTTGGTTTGTTTGCTTGTTTTTAACAGAACTCTTAGTATTGCCATTTGCACAGTACTAGTGGATACAGTCTAGAAATTCTCCTCGATGAAAAACTACTTCAGGGTCTCAACTGTGCTGTCTTATGTATTATTAATACTTCTTCACTAAAAAATAATGATTTACTTTCCAGGGAATGGTATGGTATTAACACCTATGGCAGCTGTTATTTAAAATTCCAGTAACTTAATCCCTCTAGCCAGTAAACTTGAGAATAAATGTCCTTCTGGTGAGCTAGGTCTCTTGCCTGGAGACTTGATTTTTCAGACGCCTTATTGCTTAAGCAATAAAACCAGTTCCCTGTATGCCTCCACAAAGCTACCTGGCTTCCTGGCCAGGAAGACTAAAGCCTTTCTGGGTCAGAGGATGCTGTGCCCTCCTTACACAGATGTTTGTTCAGCTCCCATGCTGCCCAAAGTACCTGCAGTGCTGCTGACAGTACAGATGAGCTGAGCTTCCCAGAGCTCCCCAAGGCAGTCATGTAGCTTGCAGGAGATGCCTGGCGTGAATAAAGCAATGTGAGCAGCAACCAGCCTCCATTAAGCTTTGCACTAGCTGTTGCTTTTAATAATGTTTGAGAAAAGGATGCAGTGATGACACTTCTTTTCAGAAGAAATTATACCTTCTCTGCAACAACACTTTTTGTCTAGATTTTTTACAAAGAATCATTTTAAAGTTGAACTGCTCTGCCACTGCTGTGTTCTGGTACAGCCACACCTACTGTTTTCATTTTGTGTACAGTAGTATGTCTGATGTCTTCAGTTCTTAAGAGCCTGGCCATTGAAAAACACAAACCGACCCACCACACTCTGATTAGTACGGAACGATATCTTAGTTATGCGGTGTTACTGAGATGGCATCTCAAAATTGTCATGCATCTTGAATGAAGTTTCTTCCCAGTTTCACACTATGAAAGTTAAGTATGCAGGCAGATAGACTTTTTTTGCCCCAAGCATTTTTGTCTGTATAACAGTGTGGCAGAGAACTTTTCTCCATAAACAGTTGCTACAGTGACATCAAGACCAGTGACCAAGGCTTGGACTATACAGTAACGTGTAATGAGCAAAGTGTGGGAATTAATACAGAAATCTGTGTAAAATTGAGGGAGTAGGGAAACTTCCCTGTAGGCTGGCAGATTGGGTTCTGAAGAGGAACCTCCTGTCCCAAGAGCAGGCCCCGCACACAGTAACAGTTGTGGAGGGCCGTGAGTGGTTATTTCCTTTTCAGAAAAGCTGCCTTGGTGCTAGAAACTTGAAAACTAACCAAAAATAGATCATAGGATACACATGCATAAGTTAGTAAGCACAAATGTTTTGTAGCATCTTTGTAAGCGGACTGCCACTTGAGAGCTTGCTTTTAACTGGAGAGAAAACCAAGGGCACATCTATCGTTCTGCAGTTAATTTACACAACTTAAAACTTTTTCTTCATTTAGTTAGATTCTTCTCCCTCCACCATGCTGCTATGGTTTTTGTAGATGCAGAATTCCATTCAAATGAATTGAATTTTTCAAGTCTTCATTGAAAGACTCTATGCGTGGCAGGCATATGGAGTAAAATAATAGCAAGAATACTGACAGGGATTATTTTCCCTGTATCCCCTGAATTTTAGCAGTTAGAGTTTGTAACACTGCTTTGGGGGCATAATGTTCTAGCTGGTAAGATGGAGGTGATGGTGTGTCCTCTGAGGGCATTGTAATAACTGTACTGTTGGTTTGTAGAAAAGAACTACAGTATTTAATGCAGGAAAAATGTCAATAATGTAAGAATTGGAGAATTCCCCTACCTACCATCTACTCTGGGATCATAGAGTAAGACACTTGTGCACATGCTGCTGCTGCTGGTTAAATAAATACGATTCAGTAGTTACAGAACTGTGATTATCCTATTTTTCCACATACAGTTCCCTTACAACCTTTTCTACTTGTCTCATATTTTTCTTGTGTATTCATATTTAGTAATGTCATTAATATGCCAACATCTGTGTTATTACTCTCATCCCTGAGTGTTCATACAAGCTTTAAATAATGCTGGCTTGCAATTGCTGGTTTGGTTCTTGTTTCTTTTAAGATACATTATCTGTGCATGTAATCAGTTGCTTAAAGATTTAGGAGGTTAATGTGAAGGAGGAAAAACACAAAAACTTGGTCAGAGTCAGTTTCTCTCCTGCAGATAATACACTTGAACTGCTGGTTTGTTGATGATTTCATATACATGATTTTTTCTGCTCTTGCTCTTCATTTATCTTAAATCTAGTTAACCTTGTTCAACAACATCATTGACATCCTTACTGGTATGTTTTGTTCTTCAAGTTCTTGAAGTTTTATTAACAAAACTCTTATGTCTAACCAATCAGTAAGGCACAGTTAGCTGTAGTGAAAACAGTCTCATGGTGAGAGTTATATTTCAGCTTATCCTTTTTTAAATTTACTGTTGAGTATTGGAAACAGAAGTGTTTGCTGGTAAGTGAGAATTACAGCTGAGGAGAACAGCCTCAAACCAAATACAAGACGATACAGCACCTAATACATCCAAACAGCTGTTAGGAAATTGGTGATGGAAAATTTTATTGCAGTGGGTGTGGTAAGAGCTACACCCACATTCCTGGGCAATAAAAATGCAAATAAACATCCCAGACCCTACATGATGTCAACTGCTTTTAAATGTCACTGTTCAGTCTGTGTTGTATGAGTTGAACTTCTTCCACCATGCTTTGCCAGCAGTGGTTGCAGTTGGCTAGATAAAAATCCAAGTGAAACAATATACCAAGAAAATGTCATGCCTACCTTGTTAAGCCTCAGAGTTCAAGTAATGATGATCTTGATGCTGGAAGGGTGCTTTAGAGGTCTTTACATATTACTGGGAAGATAACTGGGAAAGTAACTACATAGGTTGGCCTGAAAGTAATGCCTCCTATTTATTTCCAGAGACAATAACACTGTTGGATAGAGCAAAACAAAACAGAATAGGAGGCTGTACTTTCAGAGCAGCCCTCATAGTTAACAGTGTACAGCAGCGATGCCTTAATACATGGTAGGGTGCGAGTAATGCTTCTCCGTATATTTTCACTTAATTAACAACTTCCTGGAATTTCTGGAAAGCAGAGTTTCCGGCACCATCTCCTGTTTGCTGTGCCTCCTCACACTGTGGCCTTGAAGCATGGAGTGCAGACTCAGATGTAGGTATTGCATACAATACCCTATAGCCATGATGGTCTCACCTTAGCATTGCCCCTTGCTTAGTCTAGGTTGGGACTGCAGAAGGGAGGAGACATTAGAGCTCACGTGCAGTCGTGATGACAGTCTTTTTTTCCTCTCCTATAGTCTGTCACAGAAGATTCATGAAATGACTCTTCAGATTTGTCCCATTCACGCTTTTTTTTTTTTAGTTACACAGAAATAAGCCCTACTTCTGCTTAGTATTTTAATTACAACTCACTTGCAATAAGTATTTTAAACATCCAGGCTGAAGGCTGAACTCAAACATCTTAGGCAGTGAGCTTTCATCCTGTAATGGCTGCAGACTGGCAGAGCAGCATTGAATGTACCAAGTGCTCTTTCCTCTGCGTATGGTGGTTCTGATGCTCTGTTCTCTGAGCGCTGGGCATCTGGAATGTAAGGTGTGCACTGGGAGAGCTTCACTGGTGCTGATGGTCAGGGCAGAGCTGAAAGGACTGTTTGAAAACGGGTCTCTTACTGCAGCAGTTGAAATGGCAATAGCCTCTTTCCGAGTGGATGTGAGATTCAGGTGTAGTTACAAAATGAACATATTTCATTTTATTCAATCTTGAAAATAAAGCAATTTATTAAACTTAAGTTTAAAAAATGATTTTTTTTTCTTTTAACAATTGCTTACACTTGCTCAGAAGACACTAATTAGTAACTGAATATTGGAAGTTACGTGTTTGGATCCTTGTAGTGCTTTAAGACTCCGATATATAGCTACTGAACAGCCGTCCCATTTGTTCTAACCGCTGCTTTTTCTGTTCTCAGTTGTAATCTTTTAAGGGAGCTGTCGGGCTCCTCAGGAACATTTTGAAGAATATGGAAATGAAATGAGATTTCTTTGTCTGTTAAAAAATAAATCAATCCATGTGGACTATTTTATGCCTTTGTATTCACATTTGCCTCTTCCATTTTATCCACCGGTGTCTACTGCTAGTGTTTTGCTTCTTTTGTGTTTCTTTATTTTGTTGCTTTTGTTTGAATGTATTATTGTGTTATATGGAACTGGTCAAAGAACCGTTACTGTATTTTATGTTTGTATCTACATTTTATTTTGCATGCTTAACGTGGCTTTGCCTGGATATTCTTTTTGGTAAGTTCAGAATTCAAAAGCATAATGTTTTCCTGTAGTAAAATTTGTAACCTGCCACCTTCTTTTCTCCCACCTCGAGTAATGTCGTTATTTTTTTTGTCATACTGATTCGTGCTCACGTACTGTTCTGCTTTTGCTAATAATGCACATGATAACGCTATTTTCCTAACTACCCATTTTTATCTCTAGTTGAGCTAAACAGTATGATGTTGGTACTAATGTGTACTAATTTGATTTTTATCTCCAAAGCATAGTTAGCAGCTATTAAATGATCCGCTTTGAGAACTCTGTGTGCATTTGAGATACACACAGAGCTTCAGTCTTAGAAAACTATGTTAAAACTTCCTTTTATGACCTGGTGGTTAATCTGCACCTTACAGGTAGTATTTGACAGCTGTCTTCTCGGGATTTCAGAACAGTGAACGTGTTTCTGTTTTTCTTTTAGCAACAGCTCGCTCAGCTACAGAAAGAAAAGTCAGAGATTTTGAAGAACCTGGCATTATACTACTTCACGTTTGTAGATGTTATGGAATTTAAGGTAAGGTACAGCACTTGAGATTTCTGTCTTTTATTTATAAATGAAGATCATTGAATTTGTAGGTCTGCTTTGTTTGTTTAAATCAGTGTAGTCTCTGTCACTAAAAACAGTGAAGTGATTCAATTAAATTTACTTAAAATTATTCCTTTTTTTTTTTTCCAAAGGACCATGTTTGTGAGCTGCTGAACACTATTGATGTTTGCCAAGTCTTCTTTGATATTGTAAGTTTCTGGGTTAAACTGTAAAAAGCCAGCTAAAAATGTTTCTAATCAAAGTTCTGTATGGTGATTTGCAAAGATTTGTTTATGCTAGCCCAAGAAACACGATGCCTCTAGTTATAAATGCAAGAGAAATACACGTGTTAGAATGTTCATTTCTCTAACTTTAATAAATAGTGTTGTAGCAGAAATGCTAAGTCATGGCCTGTAGCAGTGATTGAGCACCTGGTGGGAAGGCAGGGCCAACCCAGGGGAGCTCAGGTGCATGCAATGCATCTGATTGAATGGAAGGGGTGGAGCCAGGATCCATTCCCTTCCAGACCTCATTTAAGGGTTGGCAGTGGAGGTGAGGGGGTCTCTTGCTGGAGATCCCTGCATACCTGAGGTTTTCCAAAGGTAAGTAGCTCTTTTTCTTCATTCCAGTGTTTGTGGCTGCTGTGTTTGGGCTTGTTCTCATTTGCTGTAGCCAGAGACTTTGCCACCCTGCTATTATTGTGGTACTTTCCATCCAATTATAGCATTACAAGTGTGATATCAGAAGATACACCCTTTGGAACAGGCTAATTATGGACTGTAGTTGATAGTCAAATACAGATGGCGTTTTTTGCTTTATAGCATCTGTATTCTTAGAGGTATACTGTAATCTTTATGCTTAAGTTGTGTGAGGCTCACAACCAGGAATATTACTGGTGTTCCATCAGTATGTGTGGGATATGTGAGGTCATCACTCCTTTGGCTAACTGCAAGAACAAAAGTACCTAAACGTGTTACACTTTAAATAAAATCAATCACCTCTTGGTTTTATCTTCATTTCCTATCGTTCAACTAGTGTCTCCTTGTTAGTTTTGTCATTCTTAACTTTGGTTGACGTTCCTACGGAATGGTTGTAGCATGTTAGTGAGGTATTTGCTGGGTTTTTACATAAGAGTCTTATTAAAATATACTTTGGAGACTAGGCCCTTGTTGACTGTTTGTAACATCCAAGAAAAGCTTTCTTGTTTGCCAGCTGCGATGCTTGAGCCTGAAAGGATTTATTTGTATGATTGCTTTCACCAATAAAAACGTTTCTGGGGACTTGGGTGAATAAATTAAGATCATACAAAGTCTATATACAAGCAGGACAAAAACACTGATCAAGACAGTCAATTGTATTTTAAATCAAAAATGAGTGGCAGTAAGAAGAAAAAGTTTTATGCTTGTTTCTGAAAGTTTTAGAATGAAACTTATTGTTGTTTTTGTTTTTACCTCTAGACTGTAAACTTTGATTTGACGAAGAACTACCTAGACTTGATTATAACCTACACAACACTAATGATACTGCTGTCTCGAATTGAAGAAAGGAAGGCTATCATTGGATTGTATAACTATGCTCATGAAATGACACATGGAGCGAGGTAGAAAGCTGTTGTGTAGGACATGTATTTTTAAAAAAGTAATAATTACACCTGCATGAATTATTGTGTTGGTTTTTTTTCAAGTGACAGAGAATATCCACGCCTTGGCCAGATGATTGTGGATTATGAAAATCCTTTAAAGAAAATGATGGAGGAATTTGTACCTCACAGTAAGGTCTGTAAACGCTTTTCACAGGAACACAGTAACCTTAATTGAGAGAAGCAGAGATCAAAAAGAAAATATGCAAATGCTTTTGTCAAGGCTCGTAGGTACAGGTTTTACAGGAGGTCTTATTTACAATGGATGGTTGGGACTGGAGATTGGTATCCCATTAAATGAAAATGATAGATATGCAGGGATGCTATGATACTTTGGTAAGGTTCCGCCTTATTCACTGAGGAGTAAAACTTGCTTAAAAATCAGTTGTGGTTCATCTGGGTATAGCTGATTCTGTGTGCTGTTCTGGTTTGTACCTTGAAGTTAAGAAATGAGTTTTCTTCAAATTTACCATCCTGGTTGAATGCTTCTTTCTGTTTTGTAACCTGAGGGTTTTTGCTTTGGAATTTCCTTAAATCTGGCATCCTGGAGAACAGCTGATCACCTCTGCCTCTTTTTCTCTTAAGATTTTATTTATATCCTTATCTTTTGAAGATAGTCACTGAAAGTTGAAAGTTTTCCAACTATTTCTCTAAGTAGTACTCTAAGTAGTTTTTGAATACTTCTTATTTGTGTAAATGATCCATAATCTCAGCTTTGTTGCAGTTTCCTGTGCATGATTCCTGTCTCATTAAGAGACGTTGCTGACATTGCTAAGGATCTGATTTGCAGTTAACCTTTTCTTGTGTGCATTCTAGTGCTTTGCTTTTCTGTACTATCTTTGTTTATGTGTTTGTTTAATAATGGACCAGTCTTTTCCCTTGAAGTGTTTTGTAAAGCCGTTTGCCAGTCTAGTTTCTGTTCTTCTTCTGATTCCCTGTTAGAGGTATAAATTGGGGTCAAGGATCCCTTCAGGCAGCTACTGCACAAATACATACTTAAGTTAAACTGTCATGGAACTACACACTTAAGTTGTTCTTTTGCCTTCCCACAACTTCGCAGTAGCCCTGACAGTTGTTTAGCCTTTTAAATTAGCTTCAGCTGAGAACTTTCATGGTTGTTTTTTTTGCCTGAGTGAACTTCTCTGCTGCATTAATGCTTAGATCCTGGCTCCCTGACAACTCATGCAAGCACCAATACCGATGCAGAAGACCAGGGAAAGGCACATGGGACCAGACTTATTTGGATATGCTTAATCCATTATAAAGCTGCTCCTGTCATATCTGCTCAAAATAATATTAATTTACTAGCAAAGAGGGAGGGACATAATAAAGTAAGTGGCGGAGAAGGGAATAACACAGTAGGTGAGATGCTTGAATAAATAGTGGAAAGCTTTTAGTTGTCACAGATTTATTAGCGCTATACTGCTTTCTTTTGTATATTCTAATTCTGAGCTGTGAATTTTTTAACTCCATTTACACAGACAAGTAAAAACTTGCTTCTCTTCATCCATCCCCTCAGCCTAGAATAGTCTTCTGTCTGTGAAATGAGCTAGGCACAGTAGGTTTTAACCTCAAGTTAAGTTTCAGAACTATTTCCTTAAAATAAATGGATGATTATTGGTAGGAATCCTGAGAAAATAGCACTAATAAAATATTTAGTTTCTCTTGTGCTCGAATTATGGAGGTTTTTGAACTTCAGTTGTAGTACGTAGCTGCTGGTATAAATTAAGACTCTTGTGATAATGCATTGCCGTAGCTTCTAACCAGTTTTGTCTCTTTTTCAGTCCCTTTCGGATGCCCTGATTTCACTCCAGATGGTCTATCCTCGAAGAAATCTCTCAGCTGACCAGTGGAGAAACGCACAACTACTGAGCCTCATCAGCGCACCTAGTACAATGCTTAATCCTGCACAGTCCGACACAGTATGGCCTTTTAATTTGATTTATATGATAAAGTTAAGCAAGGTTTTCTGTAAAATAATATAGGGATAATTTGTTTTCTATTTGGTAACCTTTACAAGGCTTTTAATCAGGGAGATCAATAGGTGAGTTGGGAAAGTTGCATCCTTTTGTAAATGGAAATGCTGTTGCATTAGCCCGTGCCTTCATTTCTAACATTCGATAATCAAAAGATGAAGGGAAGTGATGTTACTGCTGCAGTGTAGAGTGAGGGAATCCTGTGTACTGTCAGATGGCTTGGGGCCAGCAGACTGAAAATCAGAACTGACGCATCCTTGTAAATATTTACTGTTTTCAATTTTTGTCTCAGTTTGGGTAGGAATAATCATGTTTTGGGGGAAAAAAATCAAGGTAGTTGTCAGGTTGTGATTGGTATACATCAAAAGCTTTTTGTTCTTAAATGCAGCGTCCAAATGTATTTTTTTTCAAGGAAACTATTGGAAGCTCATTTCATGTTCCATCCCCTGGTTTCTAAAGCAGTGACTTGTTTAGTAATCAGAAGCAATGTTCCATGATTCATCAGCATTTAAGACTCTTTTTGTCCCTCTTTCTAAAACGTACTTCTTGTGTAATGCCTTGTATACAAATAGTTTGCTGCAAATTACTGCTCTTTCAACAGATGCCATGTGAATACCTCTCTCTGGATGCAATGGAAAAATGGATTATTTGTGAGTAAAATCTTCTGAAATAGCTCATGGTTGTGTTTAAAAAAGAGGAGGGTTAACATTTAATAGGCAGTTTGTGCTTCTGTACTGTACAAGAGGTTCTAGAGAACTTGATTAAATCTTAATTGTATGGATCATATTTTATATGCAGCAAAGCTAGAATTCAGCTTGTGCAGGAATGTAGATTGTCTTGAATTTATTCTGGACATTCACAGAAATTTGAGGTTTTAGTAATTCACATGAATATAGTTGTGAAACTATTGAGTAATTTGTTACAGTAATGTAAGAATTCCTCTACTGCAGTGAATGGTGGAGTATTTTCATGTGTATATAACTGCATGTTTTCCATTAAAGAGTTTATCAGTAAATTAATTGACCACTTTAAGAGAAAATGCCTGTGATCTCACTGTTCTCTTAATGTCTTTGTGCATCGTGTTTGTGGCACGCATTGACATGAACTTTTGAAGTTGGGTTTATTTTGTGCCATGGAGTCCTAAATAGTGACGCGACAGCTTTGAACCTTTGGAAACTCGCACTTCAAAGCAGCTCCTGCTTGGCTCTGTTTAGAGATGAAGTATTCCACATTCACAAAGCTGCAGAAGACTTATTCGTAAACATACGAGGGTAAGTTTTCGTTCTTTTCTTCTTTCTTGTATTGAAAGCGTATCATTTCTTTAAGAACTAGTCTGAAAACATCACTTGTACTTCATATGAGCTCCTCTTTTAATCAATACAAAAAAAAAATTCTAAGTACTGTGACTGTTTCTTTAATGCATAACTTCCAAGAGCCTGTTTCGTAATGGTCATGTTTGTTTTGCTTTGTTTTATTTTTATTCTTGGTTCTGAAAGTTTCTGGTGAATTGGTCTCTGATATGGCAAGCATTTAAAATTAGTGCTCGCAAATCTAGGGGAGAGAAACGATGTTGTGAATGCAGAGTGTGCTTGAAAAGTTGCAAGCATTTGTCGCTTTCTGCAATACATCATGCAAAAACTCAGCCAGAGAACAGCAGGAACACTTCAATAGAGAGTTTTCAGCTTGAGTATTCTATTTTAGCATTTAGATCTGGCCACGGAAAGAAGTCTTGCTTGAGCTTTGTGCAGTACCCCGCTTGCTTTGGAATTGCAGCTCCTTGCCAGTCCCAGTTCTTGCTAGGTTGTGCTGCTGGTTCTTTCTTACCATCTTGGGTTGTTCTTCTACTTACAGCTACAACAAGCGTATCAACGACATCAGAGAGTGTAAAGAAGCTGCTGTTTCACATGCGTAAGTGTCTTAAAGATTTTCTGAGGGATATTAGTGTTGATTTTTCTCCTCAGTGAAGTTACAAAGACTGTATAAACGTGACTTGTTGAATCCCAACTTAATTGTGCATTTTCAAGGGAGATCATACATTGACTTTCTTGGATTTGCTTAATGTTATGCCATTATCAATTTAACTTCTCAAGTCTTAGATTATTCGTCAGATTTTTCAGAGCATTCAGTTTATGTACTCTTTGCTTTTTGTCTAGTTAATGTGAATGCAAATTGGAGTGTTTTAGTGAAGTCAAATGCAAATCACAGACTGGGGCAGAGGACTTCGATGTTTAAATTTTCCTTCAGCAATATGCAGCGTGGATGATGGCGATGCTAATTTCAAATGAATCACGTCCTTTGAAATACTGAACTTTGGAAGTTGATGTGATAGGAGCTGGGTCTTAAATGTCTGGAATGAGTCAAGTGTCTGTGATTTGCATGTTGGATGATGTTTTGATTTGTTCTTTCAATGCAGCGGTTCAATGCATAGAGAGAGACGCAAGTTTTTACGTTCTGCACTCAAGGAACTGGCTACTGTCCTGTCTGATCAGCCAGGCCTGCTGGGCCCCAAGGTAATTACTGGCCTTGCCTTTCATCTTGCATTGTAGGTTGTTCATTGGTAATATTGTGTCTTTTGGCTCATTTGAGGGAGGGTGAAACCTTCTGTACTCAGGTAAAACCTGCTTAGGTTTTAAGTTTCTTTTGTTTTAGAGACTGGTTGTCTCTTAGTGTGCACAAGGTGTCCAAGTGTTGTATAAACCTTAATTTTTCTTTTTCAGGCACTTTTTGTATTTATGGCATTATCCTTTGCTCGTGATGAAATTATTTGGCTTCTTCGTCACGCTGATAATATGCCGAAGAAGAGCGCAGATGATTTCATAGATAAGTACGTTAACAATTCTTAGTGTGATAGCTTTAACACTTACAAGAACTTGATGGAGGAAGTACATTTGAAGGCAAGGGAATATCAGAAAGTAACTTGGGAGGAGAATTGGGACTATTTTGGGACAATGCTGATCTTCCCCTCGAAACAGAAAAACAAAGGTATTTATTGTGTTAGAAATTGCTGGGCCAATGGTAAAAATTCATTTTCTGCGGAAGATTTATTTGTAAAGGAACAATGATTTTGTGATAAGTTTTATGCATTTTTTTCCTCTAAGAAAGGAGGGAAAAAAGAAAGCTTGTGTGGTCATCGCTCTTGACTCTGAACAAATTAACAAAGGGGGGAACAAACTGTCAAGGAGATTGATTTGTAGAATGTCTCCTTCATTGTAGTAGAGCTGTCTTTTAAATCAGATAAGGTTCATTTGTGTAATATAGCATTAGTGTCATCATAAACAGAAAGTAAAAATGAGAAGTGAGATTAAGAAATGTCATGAGCGTGAGTAGACAGAAGAGAGCTTGTTGTCCATGCGTTCTTTTCAAGGTCAGAGAGCGCAGCAGTTCGATCTTGGGAGTAAAATCTGAAAGCGTATTCACTTGACACATGACAATCACAAGAGTATTTCTAGAGCTGGAAGAGGAAAACTTTGGTGTTTCTTCACTGAGCTGCGTGCTAGGGATGGCGGTACTGCAGATACATAAGATACCTTTCTAAAATGTTTGCAGGAATCTTTTTGGGTACCACTTCTGAACAACAATAAAGGTGGCTTTTATCGTGATTTCCCAGGTGGTACACTTGGACTGAAGTTTGAGCGGTCAGCTGCTATTACAGTTACTTAGTTTGATTTACACACATAACTCACTGTTATCATATCTCATTTTTGTGTCGTGTGCCATAACCTGGATTTAAAAATCAACTTTAATTCTTACTCTGCGTGTTCTTGGACTGCTCGAGGCTGTGTTCTTGGTCTTGTTTAAGTAGGTACATGTGAACACATCTGGTCCATCAAAAGAAAATGCACAGTGGTTAAGTTTGTCAAGCTATTTGATTGTTTCTCACACAGAATTGGACTTAATCCAAGAAGCTATTAGTCTAATAATTGGAAGAGCATTTGGTGCTTTCAGATTTAGCTAGGGGTTGCAGGTGTTAGAACATTGATAGTGTTACTCATAGAAAATTGCTCATTGTTAACTATTTTTAGTTTATTCACGTCTACACGAGGAATGATGTACAGTATCCTCTGTGCAGTGCTTTCAGCAGAGGAGGACATCTTACCATCTTGTGAAGTCATGGGTTTTTAGAATAAAGATCTTCTGACTTGAGCTGAGATGAGCAGTTACTACAATTCTGTTTTTCAGATTTAACCACTTAAGCACTTTTTCTTTTAAATTGACCATTACGGAAGGGCTTCTTCTGAAAGAAATGGGTAGTTACAGAAACCTTTGAGGATTACTGTGAGGGGAGTGCTGTGAATTTATTTCCAAGGGAGTGGATTTTACCTTACAGAGAAAATGTATGAAAACATTATATAATGTGAGATGATGATACAAAAATAACCTGTAAATAATAGTTTTAAAAGCAAGGTTTAGAAGGAGATCCCCGTGGGAAGCATTGCACTAGTGGAAATCTTTAATATTTCTCATACTTTGTAAGCTTTCCCTTGTCTTTTGGAATAGGCACATAGCTGAGCTAATATTCTACATGGAGGAGCTCAGAGCACATGTGCGAAAATATGGACCTGTGATGCAGAGATACTACGTACAGTATCTCTCTGGCTTTGATGCGGTGGTCTTAAATGAGCTTGTTCAGGTATGGGAGGACCATGGTTTGGGTCTTGGTTTTTTTGTCCAAAATGTCTTTATGAAACATAGTTTGGTTTTGTGGATTTTAATAAATGTCATAGAATAAGGCGAAGTATCTGAGCTCACTGCTTCTTACTGCTTAATTCTGGGATTTAGAGCTGTGCCTTTCTTTGCTGTATGAATACTGAAATGCTAGAGCTTTGCTCTGCTGCTTTTGAGAGGGGAAAAAACAAATTGTGCTTGCAACAGAGTCAAGCTGATCTTGCTGGCTGTGATTCTTTTATGTACAATGTTTCTTCTTTGTAGTCTTTTGAGAGCAACAGTGTTGCCTAAATAACACCCTTCATGCTGTTTAATGCTTCTGCTTTCTGGCACAATGGAGAAAATATGGCTTGTGTCATTTAACAAATGATGGCAAGCGAAACAGAGAAACAAGAATCCCTTGGTATCCTTTTGTAATATACAATATAAATTGATGATTTCTCTCGTTCAGCATCAGTGTATTGAGGAAGTAATTTAAGTATTTGAGATCAGTGCCGTATCATTCCAGGAAACAGTTACTGGTCTGCATTCCTATTTGCTCCCAGAAAAAAAAAAGGACAACTGAGGTAGCTTGACATGCTTAAACCTAAATATGAAGTCGAGTAGTTGGAGGTGTCACCGGAGACTGTTTGGCTGTGGTCTCCTTTGTTACCTTTCTTATCACTGCAAGTGAACATACACTGGGGAGCTTTGGAGCTGCCTAGTAGTTGGTGTAGTGTCACTTAGCCCTGCACTGTCAAAACTCTTTCTAGTCAAGGCAAGCAGGTAACTGTCAGGATTTCTGATCTGCTTTGATTAGATTTCTGAGTGACCACGAGGTGGAGCCCAAATTTTATGAACACAAGAGCTACTCAAACAGGAGAGGCTTCTGTTGAGTATTAAGCACTTTTGTTGTTTTCAGAAATAACTTTCCCACATCAATGACCAGAAGGTGGAACTTATCTCCTCTGCTGTTCATTTTAACAAACTGTTCAAACAGTTTCTATATCAGTTTGTATTACTTTTATTTAAACTGTTAAATGTAACTGAATCCTGGTTTTACTTTTAATACAAAAACTGTAATTATGGGGTTTTTTACTTGTAATCATGTATGTTAATAGATTTGTTGGGGACGGAATGTAATATCTTCTAAATCTCTCTTTAATTCCTGAGAGGTGGTTTCTTAAATTCAGCAAAAGGCTTCTAAATGCAATATAAACGACACAAATGTTTTATCTGTAAGATAATCCTTAGGATCAAACTGAAATGAAGGGGGAAATAAAAAGTGGCTTGAATTTAGTTGCAGTTAGCCTGTAAAAAAAAGTATCAAATATCATTCGTTTCTGCCTAGTCTGACAACGGATTTTTTCAATCTTTATGCTAAAAGTGTCAGTCATATCCATATTATATGAACCTTATCTTCAGCAGAAATACGGTCTTAGCAATTGCTGAAGTTGCTTCTTCGTAATTTGTTCCATTTTGTAGGATTTCTAAACTTGATAGACTATCTTTAAGGTATTGTAAATCATTTAGATGTTAGTAGAAATCTATTGATAGATTTCTGTGGGAAGCCTAGTAATTCTGATTTGGACTCTGTTATATTCTGTCTTGACTGAGTTTTCTGTGCAGACAGATGAGATGCCTGTAGAGATCTGCAAAATGTTTTGTGTCTCCTGTATAACAGAAAAACGGTCCGTGTCCATTCTGTAACTGACAACAGCCTGAAAATGTGTGGGCATGTTTACTGACAGATCTTTGTTTTGTGGCTGAGTTGGTTTGGAAGCAACCTTTCATAGGTGTTTTCATTCACCAATGAATTGAAAAACAGAACTTGTTAATTCTCACTATTCAAAATACTCCATTGATTAAGTTACCTTTTGTGAAGTATATAAAACATATTTTCAGATTACAGATGATAATTTGTCATAGATTTTGACAGCCTTTTATAACTGAAGTTTGAAGTAATAATAGTAGCAATAATTATTTCAGAATCTTTCAGTGTGCCCAGAGGATGAATCGATCATCATGTCCTCTTTTGTAAACACTATGACTTCGCTAAGCGTGAAGCAAGGTAAGTCTATTCCTATGAAGATGGGGGAAAATGGCAACCAAACGAAATGTTCCTCTAGAAAGCTTCATGGCTTTTTGTTTTGTGCAATCAGTAGTAGCAGATAACGGGCATAAGCTCAACTGAATTTCCTTGTTACTTTTCCGTTATGGTATCTGCTTCTTGTTCCATGTCGCTTTTCCTGGGCAGGACTGTACAGATAAGGCTTCTGAAGAACACTAGCTTTTAATGTAGAAAGCATATTGTACATATTTAGGTATTTCAATTCCTGTTA
This sequence comes from Aquila spilogaster, assembly GCA_024606505.1. Taxonomy (NCBI): domain Eukaryota; kingdom Metazoa; phylum Chordata; class Aves; order Accipitriformes; family Accipitridae; genus Aquila; species Aquila spilogaster. The sequence goes on along the minus strand of JANHGO010000071.1, from coordinate 19,781,043 downwards.
GCATGGTTGTGCTGGATTGAAATCGTTAGGTAAAAGCAAGAGGTTCAATACCCACGTGATTTTTTTTTTTTACTGATTGAGTGTTTCTGAATGGCTGTAGTTACTTCCCTCAAGTTTTTATGTTCTGTACTTTTCCTTCATTTTTCCTTCAGTTGAAGATGGAGAGGTATTTGACTTCAGAGGAATGAGATTAGATTGGTTTAGATTGCAGGTAAGACTTTGTGTGTCTGCATGACATTTAACTTAAAGCACGTTTTGATTTCAACTCTTACTGCTACTGCAAGTAGATGATAGACTATATAAGGATGTTCTTCATTATTTAAAATCAAACAAATACAGAAGATAACTTGCTCCATTTTGACGCAACTTCATTTTTACCTTTGCATCGTGTACTTCTTGCAAATAATTCTTTGGAGGATTTATGACAGTTTGGAAGTGCAATGTGTTGAGGATGGGCGGCTTGTTGGCTGCTGTGCACTGTGCAGAGTATGATTCAGCCTGCCCAGCTGATGGGGGGTAGAAACTGCTCAGTAAGAAAATAACGTTTGGTGCGATGACTTCTGTATGCTGAGGTTACATTGTCTTCAGCTGACATAATAAAAGGGGGAGAATTATTTAGATGATAAATTATTTCTCAGTGTTAGATAGACATATTTTTATATATTAGAAATATGCTCTCTTCCTCTTATGTACTGAAACTTGAATATTAAAAAGGGTAGGGACAGGTTCTCTCAACCTGATTCCAGCAATGTGCGTACGTGTTGTCAGCGCTTTCCTGCCTCAGTTTGAGTGCATTGCTGTCATGCTCAAGACATTTGGTGACTTCACTGAAAGGCAGTTCGCTTTCCTTCAACTATAGAAGGATAACGTGGTCTGCGCGAAGCCATGAAAAACAGGTGTTCCATGCATAGTGTAATCAGTGCTTAACCTTTATATTGGGCGATAGCAGTGAAATTTGCAAAAAAGCAGTAGTAAATTTGTTTTCTTGTTTCTTTCCAGGCCTACACCAGTGTCTCGAAAGCTTCTCTTGGTCTGGCAGACCACAGAGAGCTAGGAAAAATGATGAACACAATCATTTTCCACACAAAAATGGTAGATTCTTTGGTGGAGATGTTGGTTGAAACCTCAGATCTTTCTATATTTTGGTAAGTTGCTAACCTGAGCAAATATTTGTATAAATTATTGTTTGGTTTGTTCTTGCATGTTTAACTTATTAATTAATAAGCTTTGTAGGAAGATGTTCAGTGGGAGAATCAAATGGAAATCTAGTTTAACTGTTGTTTTTCTCTGATATGGTTGGTTTTTTTAGGGTTTGGGGTTTATTTGTACTTGGTTTTGTACTGACCTTAGCGCAGCTTGTATGCCTTTTATTTCAAACAACAGAATGCTCCCCAGGATTGTTTGTGTACGTAGTGTGGCCTAATGAGCTTTGATAGAGAATTGTGTACACTGATCATCAGATAACCAGAATTGTACGAATACTCACTGTAATTCCTATGTCATAAAGAGAGTCTTTTAAATGACTTAACGCATACAGAGCTAGTACATTTAGAAGTACCCATATCATTGTCTGAGTCAGTTGTACCCCATGAGTGGGATTGATTATAACTGTTTGTATTAGTTGACTGTTGAAAGCATTTCTGAAGGTTGTGTTACAGCAGTTTTAAATTCAAAAAACACTTTTCTAAAAAGGTGTGTTGCTTTGAATGTAAATCAACACGGGAGATCATATAGCTTTAATCATGCAGGTGGGTCAGACTTGATTATTGCAATGAATTATTTTACCTGCAAATGTAATGTACTGCCAGTTATTGCTTAAACTGATTCCTTTCCATGGCTGACAAATTCTAATGTTTTTGCATGAAGTCTACTGTCATCCACTGAGGCTGGCTTTGTCATCAGTCTGCTTTTGTAGCTAGTGGTCAGTAATGCTGAGTTCTCCTGTCAATGCATACGTAACCTTTTTTAATGTGAAGAATTTTCATTTTCTTTTTTCATTGGATCGTTCAGAGCTTTGAGTGTGTCAAATGGATCAATCACTCTAATAGCTCAAATGGCAGTTCTCTTCCAGCAGTGAGTTCTCTTATGTCTGTGCAGCTCTGGTCCCCAGATGAAGTTCTTTAAAGCCCTCGACAATTGTTATGTTTGTAAGAAGGAGATGAAATTAAGCTTCTTTTAGTTTAGTTGTAATTGGGTCATAGAACTCCTGCTCTGGAAAAGAAAACCAGTTGATTCCCTTCTCTTTCTTCCCCTGTTCCCAAACAGGAAGAGCCAGCTTTGCATTGCCACTTCTTTAATGGCTTTTTTGTAACTTGCTTTGATTTTGATTTTTTTCTAAGTTTGCCAGCAATACGTTGCTTTGGAAAAAGTAGATGAATTATGTCTTGCTCTTGAACAAAGATGTGTGAGAACAGCATCAGGAAGCAGACTGATGGGAATCTTTCTCTGACTGTTTAAGCTCAAATAATGTTCGCGGTATCTGCAGATAAATAAGCAGCAGTTGAAATAAATCATTGGCAGTCCCAGTGTGAAAATACTGTTCTTTGAGAAGCTTTCTCAGTGGTATTTTAGGTTCTTTTTCAGTTTCAAGTGGAGAAAACACAGCCTTATTGGGGCTAGGTTTAACGGTGGAAGTCCAGCCTTCACGTGGTTGTCATGTTTGTGTTGAAGGGAGACTCACATACTTATTTTTTGCATGTTAAGATTTTTTTGTCTGAAGATTACTTAAAAAGAAGCAACTATGGAATACACGTCTTCTTAGTGTTCTACCAGAATTAGTTTGATAGAAGTATTTCTGAAGATCTCAGAGATTCTTACAACAGTCACATAACTGATCTGGGGTCATTTGTGAATTCTTCTGCAACAAATTCTTGCAAAAGATGTGAATCCTCACGGTGTCCATGTGTTTTCAAACAGCAGAATAAAAATGGTATAATAAGAGTTGTAAACCAAGTGTGTTAGAAGTTAACTTTTTTGGAAACATGATGCACTTCTTGATATCAGCAGCGTTATAATTCCATACCTGGCATTAACAGCATATTTGATTTGTGTAAGTAGACTTCATCTGCAGCATAGTTATGCATGCGTTCCACTGAATTGTCTATTTCTGATCAGTTTTTATAGTCGTGCTTTTGAGAAGATGTTTCAGCAGTGTTTGGAGCTCCCCTCTCAATCAAGATACTCAATTGCATTCCCACTGCTTTGTACTCATTTTATGAGCTGCACCCACGAACTTTGCCCAGAAGAGGTAATTTTTCAATACATTGTCTTAGATATTGTCAGCTCTCGTTTAAAGTAGAAAGTACTGGTGCTCAGTACTGCAAGGTATTTGTTGCAGCAGTATAGGATTAGAGGAAGGAGAGATAAGAAAGGGAAGTTCAAGTAAACCCTTTACTGTACTGGCCTTTATCCACAGAGCTCAAAATTGTTTTCTGAAGTATATCTTTATCTTTGCATTGAAGAGAGATGAAGCTAAGGTACAAAGGTGAAATTAGTTTTCTGGGTCATTCAGGTTGAGGTGCTGATACATGCTGTATGCCTACTAGCATTTGTAAGCAGCAGTTTTTCTTTCATGGTTTATGAACTCCTTGTTAGAAAAGTGAAATAGCAAGTTGGGCGTCCTTCATTGCTTGTTATACTGTTTTCCTTAGTAAGTCTTTGAAAATGTTATCTTAAGTGATAAATGGTATAACATTAATGTTCATTTTGCTATATTTTGTTTTTGGTTAGAAATGGAAAATGTGGAGTGCTGCTTCAAAAAAAATACATCCTTTGTTAAAGCAGGTTTCATTCTGAGGAAATTCTTTGTTTATAATGGAATAGATCCTTTAGTACATTCCCTTTATGCCCATAGACTTTGGAATTACCCCAGGGGCTAGTAAGGCCAGTCTTGTGTAGTGCTTGTGTAAGTGTCTTTTCTTAAGTGTTATTTAAGTTACTAGATCTAACAGACTGTATGTAGTGCGAGTTTTTCCTTATTTAAACATTAAATCCTCTTTTGCAAAGCTTCATTCCCATATATGTCTAATCATTATTTATAGCTTTATTTATGTTAGACAACTATGAAAAAGCTTCCAGGAAATCTTCCCTTCAGGACAGGAAATGTCTTTTAGAACCATTGTAGTTACAGCGAGGAATCAGTAGCCAGAGTCCGCTATGTGCTAGTTACTGTGAATTCAGCTGGAGCAAGCGCATCTTGCCACAACCAACAGAAGTTTTATTTCAGTACATGAATTGTATCACTTGGTAGCTATTACAGTTTTGGAAAAATAATCCTCACTGTGCACTGTACCTTGTTGTGTTAGTGTGGCTGTTACAAAGTAAACATTAGTGGTGAGAGAAGGATTTCATTAAGGCAGAAGGCTGGACTTGTGTGGATCCTGTACAAAGGAACTGAGTCCAGATATGTATGCAGCAGGACTTTGTTATTTGATGTCTTTGAGGATATTGCTGTGGCTTGAGTTGCATATTCTTTTTCTTTTCATCAATTTGTACCAGTGTTAAATCTGAGCTTTGCAGAAACCTGGAGTATTGGATGCTTCAGATGCAGATCAAAATCTGCTTATAAAAACTTGTTTCATCTCCTTTTACAGAATTATTTTTTTTGTGCATAACATACTGTGCCAGTGACTGAAAATTTCACAGTTCAGGTTGTCTGCCGTAAAAAAAATACCATGGTGAATGAAAGGAGCTGAGGTTATTAAGGATTAATTAATGTGCTATTTGTCACTCCAGTTCTGAGTGAGTGAACTGCAGAGCAGTGTATGCACTTTTTGAGTAGTGTGGAACTTGGAGGAAAGTGACGACAGACTTCTATTTTTTAACAGCGGCATCACATTGGAGATCGTAGTCTTTCCTTGTGTAACATGTTCCTGGATGAGATGGCTAAGCAGGCTCGAAATCTTATCACAGATATTTGCACAGAACAATGTACGCTGAGTGATCAGGTGAGTATTATTTGTCCGCTTTAATTCCCCTTTGAGGCTTTGAGTAGTTTGACCTTGTGAAACGTTATGGCTTTATTTCCTTTTCACCTCTTTTCCCCTGACCCGAGGGTTTTCCCTGTTTATATAAAGTGAGAAGTGGTTTGAAGATGACTTTTTATTTTAAGTTGTATAGTTAATAATCAAAGGTGATGTTACTCGTGTGATGAAATCTCCACCTGTGTGTAAGCTTATTTTTATCTCATGGCTGCTACGAAGTTGGATTTAATTGCGGGGGTGATTTCTTTCCCTCTACTAGTTGCTGCCAAAGCATTGTGCCAAAACCATCAGTCAAGCAGTGAACAAAAAGTCGAAAAAACAGACGGGAAAGAAAGGAGAACCTGAAAGGGAGAAACCAGGAGTAGAAAGCATGAGAAAAAACAGATTGGTTGTGACAAAGTAAGCTGCCTCTCCTGTTCCTTTCATGATGATTCCCAAGTCAAAACTTGTGATTTTTGCTTCTTGCTTACATCTCGCAATAGAGTTGACTGTAAATACGATAACTTTCTAGTTTGTGAACATATGGTACTCACACCTTGTACAGAGACTGAAGTTTCTTAAGAGCAGTAGGGTTGTACCATCTCTTACTAATCATCTTGGCCCTTACCTTTCTTGAGCGGGGAAGGGTCTATTCCCGTGCTGTAGTTAGGTTTCCAGTAGTCCTATCAACTGAGGAAGTGGGGGTCCCAAGGCACGGATGGCATCTTTGGTTCTACCTTGCTTAACACTGTTAGCTGGATAATGTATGGCCTGGGCTGAAATTTCTTGCTTCTGAAAGTCGGTTTGCTGCCTTCATCTGCTGGGATAGAGAGGTTTTCTTGTTAGTAGCTATAGGAAAACTGAAGTCAGTAGCAAACTAGAAACAAAATCAAGATAGGCTGGAAAGAGAGAGGGAGAAATGAATAAATCTGGCTTGGGATGTAAGAGGTGATAGGGGAGGAAAAGCAGCAAGGTAGGAAATAATTGTTAGGAAAGAGCACAGGACAAGATTGTAGAGAGGCTGAAGTAAGAGGAGGAAGGGAGCTATGAGAAGAGGACAAGAAGCGTCCAGTGTTGTGTCTGGGAGTGGCTAAATACACACACTGCTGAAAGGTAATTCTTTTTGCTACAGTTGCAACAACCAAGCCTCAGAACTGCAATTGTTTAGAGAAGTTGAGAGAACTTATTTATAACTTAATATTTCTTTTCTCCATATTTTTGGGTTTTTGTGCTGCCTAGCAGCAAATGTTACTTGTATTGCTAAGGAAACAGACACCTTACTGGACATTCGGGGGAAATTGTGTTTCATGTGTTTATATATAAATATGTAATATGTTTTTGTAAGTGTGCATAAAGCATATCAGTATGCAGCTGATTCTGAACAGTTGGATTCCGTTCTTACTTAAAATGCTGGGTTTTAAAGTGATATGCTAGGATCGTGTCATTGATAAAAGCAGATAAGGATGATGAATGAGTCAGAGCTGTAGCTGATCTTGAGGCATCTTCCATCCATGTATGCTTCCTGTGATAATATTTTCTTATGTTACATTAAATATTTTTTATTGAATTTCTTATTGACTGTTTTTAAAGCCTGGACAAACTGCACACTGCACTTTCTGAGCTCTGCTTCTCAATCAATTATGTACCAAACATGGTGGTTTGGGAGCACACGTTTACCCCAAGGGAATATTTAACGTCTCACCTGGAAATCCGCTTCACCAAGTAAGAAATAATGTAAAGAAAAATGTATTTGTAAACAAGATAAGTCTGTTTTGGTTTGACATAAGAAGTATTTTGTATGCTTACTCCATAAGATTAGTTCTTGAAGGTAGATTGCAGCACTGAGTCGTATTCTCACTGAAGTTACGTTTAAGTTTGTGGAGACTTAAATATATTGAAGTAAATATCATCTACTGGGTAGCCCGATCTTGCGTTCCTAGTCCTGTGTTTTTTGGTAGGAAGTGGTGATACCTATTTTCAGGCATTTATAATCTTGCCACAATTCTTCTGCACAATATATGGCATTGTTTCAAGTATTTGGGTTTGCTGGCTTGCTGAAAGGGAAATGTGAATATCAGAGCTCAAGACCTGACAAAGAGAAAACTTACTTAGTGTGATTCTTAAAGTAAAAAAAATAAACACAAAACCTTGTCACTTCCTGCACTCATCTGCTCTTACCTTTATCCTCACATCATTATTTTCAGAATGGTTATAATCTTAAATGTAAAACTGTTAGTCGTTAATTGTTTTAATATCTGCATCTTTGTTTAACCCTACTAAGAAAGGCGTGTAATTCCTTTTGTTTTTCAAAGGTCAATTGTTGGAATGACTATGTATAATCAAGCAACACAGGAGATTGCAAAGCCTTCAGAGCTGTTAACCAGCGTACGAGCCTATATGACGGTCCTCCAGTCAATAGAAAACTATGTACAGATTGACATCACGCGAGTATTTAACAATGTTCTGCTTCAGCAAACCCAGCATTTAGATAGTCATGGTGAGCCAACCATTACCAGCCTGTACACAAACTGGTAAGTAACTGTATGAGCACTTGTTATGAGCTTTGGATATCATCTCTATTTAATGTAAAGAAATGTATCATTGAACTGTTTCATGAAACTCTTAAATTGCAGCTGAACTGTGGAAGTAAAACTCACGTCTACAGACATTGCTGTTCCTTTATCACACAAGTGTACTTCATCTTTGTGGAGGTATCTATGAACGTATGCCTTCATCTTAAAACTTTTTCCCTTTCTTATAAGGTATTTGGAAACATTGCTAAGGCAAGTCAGCAATGGCCACATAGCCTATTTTCCAGCTATGAAAGCATTTGTGAATTTGCCAACAGAAAATGAATTAACATTTAATGCTGAGGAATACTCTGACATATCAGGTAAACTTTGGATGTGCCTATTGAACGTTTGTGAGGGATAAATGTAGTATGCTTCAGTGATTGGAATTGCAGCAACTCTTAAAGCATTTTATCTTAGGCAGTTCTTGTTAACTTTCAGAGTATTTCCATTTATTTTTATTTCTGCTGCCTCTGTGCCTTGAAGTAGCTCATTTTTCCTATTTTTTATTAAAAAATAAAAACTGAAATAGGAGTATGGTGTTTCAATGACTGCTGCTTCAGTTGTTACAGTGCAAGTTCTCAAATCAGAAATTCAGTTTTGAGATAAGAGTTTTGTAATTAAAACACTAATTCTATATATGTGATGAACATCAAATAAGTGAAGAAGGAATGTTTGAGGGAGAACAGTTTGTTTTATTTCTCAGAAATGAGAGCCCTTTCTGAACTCCTGGGACCATATGGCATGAAGTTCCTAAGTGAAAGTCTGATGTGGCACATTTCTTCGCAGGTTGCCGAGCTTAAGGTAATCCTGGGGAACTGATGGGTGGAAAGAAGGGTGGGTTTGTGTTTCGGCTTCCTTTGGGATGATTATTAGCTGTTTCTGTGTGCTGTCCTTATGAGGCGACTGCATCACACGAACTGGTAAAGCTGTGCATTTGTATGTGATTTTGTAGTACACTTGCACGTGTAGTACATCCGTATACCACACTGTTGAATAGCTGAGTCGGTAGGACTTTATGCAGGCTCTGTTGATTTACGATGATGAGTTCTGTAGCTATTTATGTGTGCTGCTTTATTAAAAATGCAGTCGATACTTAGAAGCTTTCACTTCAGCTGTTATTGGCATACCAGGCATTTAGAAGTGTAGTTTTCTGCTACATCTCAGGTTACATCTTCAGACATCTTGTTCTCTCTGTAAACATTGTGAATGTTAGTGCTGCTGAGTTGCTTAGGATGTGTTAAGCCCAAAAAGATGTGAAGCCTTTTCTGCAGAGGCACAATGTAAGGAGAGGGACTGCTCATGCTTTCCCAGATGCCACAAGAGGATGCAGGTATCTTGACCTGAGTAACCAACACCAAGCTGGATGGGTCTGTTGATTCTTTGTGCCCGTTCCAGCAGGTGAGTTTTAGAATGAGACTTGCCAGGTGAGACGGCTGTGACTTGAAGGTTAAATTAAGTAACTCCTGGCAATGCACAGTGACACGTCACATTTCATGTAAAACAGGAGGCCACTGGACAGATGTTTTTTGGTTCCCTCTGTCTTTGTCCATTTATTATTGTCCTACTTCCTTAAAATCAGCATGTTTGCTTGTTATTGTAGCTTGATTGTGTTGTGTTTTTTTTTAAGAGCAACTTAAAATTGTTTGAGATTTGTTTTCTGATACTGCTAAGGATAAGCAAAACATAAGGTAGATCCACGTGCACGTGATCACATATTTGGAGGAAAAAAGTAATGAAATGTTCATCTGCTTGGCTCAGATGCGTTGGCCTTGCAGAGAGCGCTGAGAAACATCTGTGTTTGGGGGAAAGCAGCACCAAGAGAATAGGAGTGGGGAATTATATTAAGAGTAGGATTCAAGATGCATGCTTTTGCTTCCTGGACCAGGTGCTGGTTTTGTATCTGGAGTTAAGATGAGAGGGGAGGAACGAGTTTGCCTCAAGTTAACTGTTTGAACTGTATTCGGTTAAATTAAATCTTAAACCAAAATGCTGGTTATTTCTGTGAAACTAAAAGCTTGACTCAGTAACGGCATGTGGGCTATTGCCTTCAGTCTTGCGTTCTGAAGAGCTTTGAGGAATTTAAATTCAAATGTCACACATCTGCCAGATTGTGATACATCAGTTGGTTTAAAATTGCCCAGCTTGATTTCAGTGTGAACTGGTGATCTGCCTTGCTTTTTGGCTTTCAGCATAGAAATTCATTTTTTGGTTATGTGCATGCACACTTGCAGTTTCTTGGAAGTAGTTGGTTTGCTGCATCTTTTATAGCTTATTTCTTTCCTTGCTTCTCAATGAAAACAAGAGAGAAATATCCTAAATCATGCGTTTATCCTATTAGCCTATCAGGATGGATAGCTGACCTGAATCCTTGCCTCTCTTTAGAAACTTGTGGTGGAGAACGTTGAAGTTCTGACACAAATGAGGACCAGCTTCGACAAGCCAGACCAGATGGCAGCACTCTTCAAAAGATTATCATGTGGGTAACTAGAAGGTCCTTACTAAAGATGTAGAATTGTTTTTATCCTTATCTTTGTAAAGAACGCCTTCAAAATGAATGTCTCTGTATAAAGGTGACAGAATCGTAGAGTCATAGAATGGTTTGGGTTGGAAGGGACCTTTAAGGTCCTCTAGTTCCAACCCCCTGCTGTAGGCAGGGACACCTCCCACTAGACCAGGTTGCTCACAGCCCCATCCAGCCTGGCCCTGAATGCTTCCTGGGAGGGAGCATCCACAACCTCGCTGGGCAACCTGTTCCAGTGTCTCACCACCCTCACAGTAAAAAGTAGTGAGATGTATGCTACTTTTTCCATGTGTGAATTCATTATCTGATGGACCTTCTCAAAATACTCCAGTCTTCTCAAACAAAATGAGTTTTCAGTATAGGTGGTACATGATGAGCTTTTAGCATTGTTTTTTCCTTCAGAGCTGATAATATGCATCTAACAACAATAATCTGGGTGAATACATAGATGTAAATGGGAAGCGCAATTTTTTGACACATATCTTTCTGATTCCTTTGCAGTAAGTTATTATATTGTAAAAGCTCTTTCAAATAATATAATTAACAGTTAACTTTAAAATAGTTACAGTGGTATGTTTTGACCTCAAGAGAACACTACTGTTAGCATTGAATACCATCATCAGTGTGTAACAGGCTTCATTTGTCAAACGGTTTACAGGGAATGCCTTCAAGAAATCTCATCATCAACTCAGATTTAAGAACCTGCTTAAGCACCTGTTTGTTTTGGCTCTGAAATGCCTGTGTTCCAGTATTATCTATTTGCAGCATTTTGATTTTTTTTCTTCTTGGTTTTATTTTTATTTCATGTTTTTGTTGAGCCTGTGAACTCGAGTAGGCTTTTGTTTACTGTTGTTCTTGTTTCCCTTCAGCTGTTGACAGTGTTTTGAAGAGGATGACGATTATCGGTGTGATCTTGTCATTTCGGTCATTGGCACAGGAAGCACTTAGAGATGTAAGAAAGAACTGAATATTTTTTGAATAATTTTCATGAAATGTAATAGAATAAGAAAGTTTCTGAAGCTTCGCTATTCGGGCACAGAGTTTTTGAAAGGTTGACGTGTGGTTAAAATAGTTATAACTGGACCTTGAATTGTGAGTTCTAGGGAAAAAAAGTACATTTTGAGTACTGTTTAGAGAAATAGTGCATTAAAACCATCCGGTTGTGGTTTGAGCATGCCTCCTGGTGTTCGTAGTATGTTTTAAAGCCTACTTTTGGGTCGTTTACCGACAGCTTGATTCTGTTGGGCTTTAATGCCTGAAGTCTGTAAAGTAATTAATGTGCATAAATGACTCATTTTAAAAAAGAAATGCAGTAAAATAGCGGTAGTGTTTAACTGATCGTGAGCTTTGGTAATACTTTGTCCTCGTTTTGTTATTGTGTCTCTTAGGTCTTATCCTACCACATTCCTTTCCTTGTAAGTTCCATTGAGGACTTCAAAGATCACATTCCAAGAGAGACTGACATGAAGGTAATGTGAGGCCCAAAGGGTGATAGAGTCATTTCTGGAGCTTACTGAAAATATGTAAGGGGCAAGACTTTCATCCTTACTATGAAAAATGTTGAAACCAAAGAAGAGTTTTTTCCGAAGAGCAAAGTAATTATACTTCTGCAGCCTTCTTATGTTCTGGGAAAAAAAGACTGGTGGGAGAGCACAAGTCTCTTTCTTTCTGCATTCACATCTGAGAACTTTCATGGAAAGAATTAAGAACAGGGTTTATCAAGTGCTGAACTATGACTAAGCATTAAAGGGAAGAATGCTTCTTTGCTTCCTAGTATATGCAGTGGAACTTGTGTAACTGAGTGTTTAAAGGACTGTGTGCATGGTTAGAGCTATGCACGTAATATCTACAAGCCTGATTTTTGCCCTGAGTAGGAAGTTCTTCCAAACCTTGTCTTAGACATATTCAAAAAGAGGTAGCGCCATGAATTAGATGCCTTGCTACTAAATGGTAGTGTATTTTCATTCAGAAGCCTTTGTCAGTGCATCATGTGGCTTCTGGCCCTGGCTGCGTACTAGCTGCAACCTAAATATTTGTTTTTTTAAATCTGTTGTTCCAGCCTGGGGCTTCTGATGGCTTGCAGATTTCTTAATGGTATTGTGGCGGTACAGAAAATGTATAGTGACTATATGTTATGCAGCTCTTGGTTCACACCTGTAGAAATTACTTATTGAAAACTGCTCTTGAGCCACGTGTGGTTTTGGAGGGCTGGAATATGTTATTCCTGAACTTTGAAGGTTATATTTTGCCACTGATTCTTGCTGCAAAAATCTTTAAGCTCTGTTGTTTGTTGGAATGTATTAAATAATAATAAAAAATCCTTCCCTTTCTAAAAAATATATCATAAGAACAGTTAACGAGCCCTCTAAGATAAACATTACCATTTCAGAAAGCACAGTTCAGCAGTCTGTCTGAAGCTGTCTGAGCCTGTGTGACGATACACGTACTGAAATGTCACATGCTTTCTGAAACTTCGGATGCTGATCAACTGTCTGTAAATGTGTGAGGTCCAGAAAACTCTGAGATTCATATCACCACATAAATCCTGTGGAAATACTTTGGAAAATACACTTCAAGGATGCTGGCTTACAATAAGTGCATTAAAATGATGCAAGTTGCCTTTGCTTTTAGCAAGAAAAGCCTTTTACCTTTCTAGAGAAAAAATCTCACCCACAGTTGCAAAGAAAATGGTTGATCACCAGAGCATCGTGTTCCATTAATGACTTTGAAGAATCAGCATGCAGAAAAGATGAGAAAGGGGATCCACTGCTGGCTTCTGCCTCATCTTTTTAGTTAGGCAGCCAATGACCCCTGGTGTCAAGGGATGCTGAGAAATTGAATGGGATAAAGGCTGCAACAGTAATAAATCCTTGAGGACAGTCTTATACCATTGACATTTTAAAGCTGATTATATTAGATCATCTTGAACATCTAAATAGATCCTTAAGGACATCTCTGAACTCATTTGTGTCAGCAGATATGACAAAGCACAGTGCTTGCTTCTTCTGTTTTGAAAGTCCCTGGAGTAATTTGCAGTCACTGGAATAACTGAGTGGCAGAAAAGCTGTCTGCTGCTAAATGAAACCATACTGAGGACCGTTCTGCAAATCATATACCACATAGCACAAGCTAGTTGCCCCTGTTTTTTGTACTGCTGGGCTGCTGGCCTTTTCTGGGCCCTCTATACTTCTCCTGTGATTTTTAGATGTACCTATTTTGTGTACTTTTATTTCACATGCTTTAAACTAGAAAAAAAATACAAGGGCTATGGTACAGTCTATGCTGCTTCTATACTCTACTGATTGCATGGTGTCAAGCTTAGATGCTGCATCTTGTGTGGGCTGGTGATGCATAGTCTTGTTTAAGAGTCAGTACAAGCCTGCAAGGGTAATGTTGGAGGACTGTGAGCGCAGGAGGAGCCAAACCTGTGTAGTCCTCTCTGCAGTGCCTTCTGGGAATACTGGGAACTCTGGCATGTACTACCCCAGAACTTTGCCAGAGCTTTGTCTTGAGAACAGCTTGTTGATGTGGCCAGAGCTAGGAGCCTGCTAACAATTAAGCCCTGTAGACAGTCAGCAGTTCCTTGTTTGAACTTTCTCTCGTCTTGTCATGTACAGACCTTACAAGTATCTGTACAACAGATGAGAAAATTGCATATTTTAGAATACAATAATATTCTGTATACTGAATTTGCTGTAGAAAATAGCTTTACATCTGTTAATGAAACATATACTTGATATGAAATACCATTTTGGCAGCCCTAAAAGTTTGGGAAGTTTGGGAAGACTGATAAAATGAAGAAAATGAGGATTTGTTTTGCCTTTAGTGTTAAGGTATTGCAATATCTATACAGGCTATTGGAGTCAGGCTTACGCTTGATCCGCTGTTATTAACTCATTTGTTGTGAACCAGCTTCCATCTCTGCAATTCTTTGAATGCAGCTCTGTACTCAAGCTTTTCTATGTCCACTGGCACCAAAGCAGCATGCAGACAAAGTAGTGTCCTTATTGTATCACAATTTGCGCTCAGGTAGCTGAGCTGGACCACCTGAGCAAGCACAGTACCACCTTCTGCAGCTGACCAACTCTATGGGAGTTTATGAGAGAGCTGTTGTGTGTACGACGCATGACCAACATTTCAGTGTCCTTTGGTATAAACCTACTTTTGGAGAGATTCTTCTGAATTACACCTTCAGGTGTTTAGTTCCAAGTGTATGTTAGGGAAAGAAATACAGGATTATATAGGCAACAATATAAAATGTAGCCTCAGCCAGGCTTGAAAATGGACTAGATTGAAAGGTATTCTTAGCTCCTCCAAGTGTTGGGATCACTTACAGTAATTCTTGGCATCTGGAATCACTGGACACTGAATGTGTATCAAATTTGAATGTTGTAAGATGCCTGCCTTATTCTAGTACTTCATTAGATTGTGACTTGTGGCTTTTGTCTGAAAGTGCTGTATTTGTCGATGCTGGTTGTCTCTGGTAGAGACAACGCATTAGTTTTTTCTTATTGAACAGAGAAGAGAAGCAGAAATGGCTAATTGAAAGTCAGGATGTTTGCTTTGGAGGTCATGTAGAAAAGTATACAAGCTTTGTTTGGCTTGAGTAAAAGAAATGATAATCAAGCACATGAAGTACTGACTGATCTGTTCAGAGTAAGTTAGAGGTGGGGAAAAAACAAAACAAAACAGTAAAATCTAGAGGTTCTTTATCTAGTTTCAGCCAAGTCTCCGAAGTCCCTTAATGCCTCAAACTAAGATAAGCATTTTAAACATGTCAGCGTAACTGTGCTTCATCGTTACATGAAAGCGTTCAATTATCTTGTAATTGCCTTTCTTTTGATCCTCAGGTGGCAATGAATGTATATGAACTGTCATCAGCTGCTGGATTGCCTTGCGAGATTGATCCTGCCTTGGTTGTAGCGCTGTCCTCCCAAAAGTCAGGTAAGAAGTTACAATTCTAAAAATGTAAGTGAAATGAACATCATAGGAGAAGCAAAAAACTAAGTGCCTCAAGGCATGGCTATGTATTAAGTGCTTTAGGAAGGCTTGTATATCTTGGGCCCGTTGTTTTCCTTTGAACTTCATAAATTGCCTGAAGAACGTGAATGCCTTGTGCAGACTGCCTGGAGTACAGTGATGTGCATCTTGAGAATCTTTTCAACTACATACAAATTATTTTCTTGACCTAGAAAAGGAAAATGGGTAATGCGGAAGGAGTTCAATGGCTAATGGTTAAAAACTGCTGTAATTTAAGGACATTGGAAATAGGACTCTGTTGTGAACAGCTATAGGTGGTATCAGTTTTGTTGCACAGATCTGTAACCAATCTGTGTAATGAAGTAGGTGCTAGAAGCTGAAGTGCCAGCTGAACGCATTTGATGAATTTCACAACGCTGTTACTGATTTGTAATGCAGGTGCTAACATGCAGCTCACAAGGGGAAACATGTAAACCAAACACTGGTGTACCTGCATGTATAGCGCTTCCTGCCACTTTAATGCACCACTGTTAAAGCTTTTCAGTTTTGTATACTCTGGCAGTTTTGAAGGCGTGAATTAAGTGCTTTTTGGCAATCTTTGGTCTTCCCATCCCTAGAGGTGTTCAAGGCCAGGTTGGGTGGGGCCCTGGGCAATGTGATCTAATACTTGAACTAGCGGCTGGCGGCCCTGCCTATAGCAGGGGGTTGGAACCTGGTGATCCCTGAGGTCCCTTCCAACCCAGGCTGTTCTATGATTCCTTACCGAGCATTTTACTGCTTTTTTTTCCTTGTGTGTAATGGATAGTTAAAGTTATAATCAGATTGTAACTGTTGTAAGTGTTAACCTGTTTTTTTTTTCTTGCTTTAATACTAGCTATTTGGCAGGAGAAAACAGGTAGAGGTAGTTTAGTATTAAAACTTAAATGTGTCAAGCACAATATAATTTGCATATGTAAAATACAAATGTGTATTTGTTGATATGTATTGTATGTGTAATATTCACAGTTGTATATTAGGGAGACAGCTGGTATCTGCAATGGCATTTTATATAGTTCTCGTTTAGGTGCAGATGTGAAGTGTTTAGGCTGTGTGAACAGGGCAGGGAATTTCTGTATGTTTTCATGATTGGCTGTGATCTGATATTAAAGAGCTTATTATGTTTGTTTTCAGAAAACATCAGTCCAGAAGAAGAATACAAAATTGCTTGCCTTCTCATGGTCTTCGTGGCAGTCTCCTTGCCAACTTTGGCTAGCAACGTAATGTCTCAGTATAGCCCTGCCATTGAAGGTAAATGTCAGCTGAATGTTTGCCCTGAATGCTTTCTTTGTAATAGTCCTGGTAGTTTTTTGAATGCTTCTGCTGTGGGTCCTTACTTCTGTTTCTTAGTGAACAAAAGTTAAACATCCAGAAAAGGTTTTCTGAGAATTACTTTGTGGAGCATTTACTTAAATCATGTTTTGAGATGACTTCCTGTGGAGGAGTCTTTTGCTTGAGATGTTGAGAGCAGTTCATTTGCTGTAGGGGGCAATCTCATACAAGTGTGTGGAATTGGTAGAGTGCATATTCTGTGTTAATTAGTGCATACTGTATAGATGTTCTAGCAATGGTTTTATTGGCCTTTGTGCTACTCAGACATAGTAGCTTTTCTGTATTTAATGTGCTATTCATATTATTAAACACACACTTCTGAAGATGGAATCTGGGAGGTATGAGCTATGAACAGAACCACAGCCTACAGTGTAGCTCAGCTTAGAGAGAGTACTTTGCCTCAAGGAAATTCTTTGCATGTAATCCACCAAAAGAAAGGTTCTTTCAGACAAAATTAAGTTGAAAAAGAATGACTGAGAAAACTGTTCCAATACATACAAGAGTCACCTTTCAGCTGTTCAAGCTATTTCCATTATGTTGTGTAGTGAGGCTTGCATAAAGGACTGTTTATTCTGCATGCATTTACCAGCTACAGCGTGAGGTTTTTTCCTAAGTTGCTTTGTTTTTTACCAGGTCAAATTTAACTCTCACAGTGTCTAATGTGACTTTTGAACATTTAAATTACCAGGAAAAGACCAACAATTCTGGTAGCCTTCTAATATCATTTAATGTGTGATATGCACATCCCCTTTTTTCTCCCAAAGGTCTTCCCTTCCCAAGATTGCTGTTTTAAATGAGGTTAATAATTTTTGTACTCATATGTTTGAATTATCTTTCTTGATAGAGAAACATCTTCAATTTTGAAAGGTTAGGGGTTTGTTAACTCTACTCTAATTTTAAACAGATTGTGTAGCCCTTTGCCCGTTGTGAAAGAGTTGGATAAATCTGATGTAATGAGTAGAACTTGAGCATTGATTTGAAAGGTCAAGTATTTGAGGCTAACAGCTTGTTCTTATGAACAGTGAGAACAATTTGTATCCCACAGGGTTGTTTTGTGTTATCTGCACTCCTAGCATTTCTGCCGCTCTGTTTTTTCAGTCGTGATGGCTGAATGGAATGCTCACAGTGAAGAGTATGAAGGACTATGAAATGGTGGATGGGGACAGGCAGAGACACTTGCTTGGTAAAGGACAGTTCAGCTGCTTCTCCGAACTTCATCCAAATGAATTTGCTTTTATGTGTTCAGGACCACATCTCTTAAATAAAAAATGTATACTACTTGCCAGAGGGACTGTACTAAGGGTTTTTAATGGTGATTGTATTTGCTTACTATTAATTAATGAGATGCCTGTGAGACACACCTACCTCTCTGAGAACTCATTCCTATGAGCCTGAGTCATGCGAGTGAGATGTGACTGCTGACAGATTTTCTCCAGCAGGTTGGAGCTTGTGCAGTTTGTCTTCCCCAGGCTCCCCTCTCTTCCAAGGATCCTCTTTGTCCTCAGGCTGCTGGCAGTCTGAAACAATAGATAAGGATTATCTTCTGTTTCATATGATGCGGCTGAAATATTCCAGTTTCTATCTTTTAATTCAATAACTCTTAACCTGAAGTCAGGCAAAGCCTCTTTCATAAGTGGTTTCTTAAGTTAATAAGATCTCATAAAACTGTGACTGGAGAGGAATTGCATCTAGAACTCAAATAAGCCCGTATTAGGAGTCGCTACTGATTTTATGAGATGTGGTCTCTGTATTATGTAATTCTTTACTGTGTGGACTCTTTTTTAAGAGGAAAATAGTCTGGCAGAAGGAATATATAATATGTTCACTCTGCAAAAATAACAAACGGAATAGACCTTGTCAGTTCTGCCTTAGTTGTGTATTACTTTTTTCTGTTCTGTGCCTTATGGTAGAGCATCTGACTTTAGACACTTAATATAGACACTGTTTCCAGAATGAGAACTTAATAAATGCTGCTTTTTACGAAGTAAATTTCCTGGCTGAATCCTGAATTTTACCATCAACAGGTCACAGTTTTGAAGGAGTTTCAGCTTTCTAATCTGGCAAGAGATTTGTCCCAAATACAGACAGTTCTTGGACAGCTTCAGCAATGTCTGCGTTCTCTCTGCCTTCTTCAAGATCAAGGCAGTTTCTTCCACTAGTTTCAGATACAGGCTCGGGCTCTAACAGACCTTTCTTTTTGCTTAATTTTTGTTCCCATTAAGAAATCTGAATTCAGTCAAATTCTGGACCAGAGCACTAGAATAGCAGGCTACTAGAGACTTGGCCTTTCCTGAAAGTGGGGCACCTGCCACACACTGGGAGGCTGCAGTTTCTCAGTTGAATTCCCCTTGCTGAGTCTTTTTGTACAGTCTCTTTGACAGAGAAATCAAGTCACTTGAGAAGCAAACATAAATTTAAATGGGCGGCATTAAGCAGAGCAGACATTCTTGACTGATGGTGACAGGAAGCAGCTATCTATTCCCTTCTGCGTTAGCATATTTATGCAGCAGTATTTAATTAAAAAAGAAAAGGAGACAGCTCTTGACTGGCTGGGGTAAGGGGACCTGCTGGTGGAGATTCATGTGGATCGTTGCTGGACCTACTGGTCAGCATATTCATAGGACAAGGTGACAGATTCCATATTCTCTAAAGTTCTGGAGGCACGAAAAGCTGCCGATGGATACTGTGACACTGAGTAAGCTGTACATAAAGTGCCAAGTGAAAACCATTGTAAATCAGTACAGTGATATGCACACGAGAGGGGGAAAATTCACTTTTCCTCACATGAAGTGATGGAGTCTAGTTGACCTCACTGTTCAGGTGTCATCTTGTAGTGAAAAAATGAGCTCAGTTATCAGCAATGGTCAGAAAATGGGTCGCTTAGAGTAACCTGTCAGCATTGTTTGCAAACATCCGTACTTGTTAACTGCTTCCAGGACCTCTTCCTTTTCACAGTTGCTGCTGTTGTGTAAGATGGTGAAACTTGCTCTTTCATTGCAATGAACCTGCTTACTCTTTGGTAATATTTTCCAAAACATTATCATTTTCCAACACAGTGCCAAGGTAATTTGTGTATGTTTTTGTTTAGGGCACTGCAACAACATTCATTGCTTGGCAAAAGCTATCAACCAGATTGCTGCAGCTTTATTTACCATCCACAAGGGAAGCATCGAAGACCGTCTAAAAGAATTTTTGGCTGTACGTATGATTTAATTCCTAAAATTAGCTTCACTAAAAAGAGGGCGACTCTCACACCTTAGTGCCCCTCATTCCGTTCAATACATAGTTCTGCTTACGTGCTGCTGTCATTAAAATGTTAATGTTTGTGTTTGAAGTGTTATCTTCACTGCACTAACCAGCCATGAGTTATCTTAATCACAAAGATGTATTATAAAGATGTAGATTACTATGGATGAATAGTGATAAACATAGGATTATTCCAGTAGTAATAGTACTTCCCCCTGCAGTGTTACCTGTATTCATGTAGTTACAGATAGCAGAGAGACTCAGATTGCTGTACAATGCAGACCTGATTTACAGGTGTACACGTTACCTTCTGAAGTGTAGCGCTAGGTTTAAATTCATACCTTAACAAGAATAATATCTATTCATTTCAGGAAGCATTTCCAAATTCAGGTACAAGTTGAAACTTTAATTTGTGTTGTAATACAATAAAAATGCATATTGTTAATAAAGTATGTACATAGATATCCAGTAATAGTTGTTTAGCAGTAGTCAGTTGTCTACTGTTAGAAAGTAACAGCAGCAAATTGCTACAAGCATTATTATTTTTTCCAGTATAATGCTTTGTGTATTAATTAGTAACTTAGAACCTATCATCTCTTATACAGTCCATGACTGGAAAAAGACATGCATATGAAGTCATGGTTCTGCCTAGCCAACTCTTCCCTTGGTGTACTGGACTCTTAAATGATTTTACCTTTTCAGGGAAGGTACCTTTGGATTGGCCTTCTGAGTTGTACCTTTTGACGTGTCTGCCCTCCTTATGCAGAAGCTGTCTTATAGCTGTATGGTACCAGGATATTTGGGAAGAGACACTTTTTATGCTCTAGAGTAGGCTGAAGATCAAAGCTTCTGGATTCCCTACTGACACTTCAAAAGAAGTCAGTAGCCTTTAGGTGCTGGAGATGTTTTAAAATCATTTTGGCACATTTCTTAAGTAGAAATAGAATTTTTTAATGGCTCTTGATTACCCACTACTTAAAGGGAAACTAAAGGTTAAAATGGTGACTTCATTTTTTTCTTAAAAGGATACTGATTTGAGTGATTTTTTCCTTTCTGATGCTTATCTGTGGAATGAAGAAAAGTATGCGTGCACACACACAGTGCTTCTTACCTTCCTCGGTTACAAGAGTAGGGTAATGGTCGCTTTCTGTAAGGAAGAGTCTGCAGAAGCAGTTTTCCTTTTTTTTTCTCAGAGGATCTTTCTCTTCTGGAAGCTCATTGCATTTTGTTAAACTGAGAAAACCTTTAGCCGTTGACCTTGTCTAATGCAAGTGCTGGCTGTAAAAGATGAAAGAGAGACGGTTGCGTCAAGTTGCATACATTTGACAAGTGAAGGAAACCAGTATAGTTTCATGTGACGAGAACACTTTTGGTATGAGGTTTGCATTTTTGCAGTGTTTATGAACTGATTTCAGACAACTGTTTGTACTGCGCAGACCATGACTTGATGGTTCAGATATCTTGCTAATCTATCTTTTATGACACCTTTTATTTGTCACTTGCTGTTAGCCTGTAAGGAAGGCATCTCCTGAGGAGAGAATATGCTGCTGGAGATGATCTGCTTTCCTGTCAAAGTTAATTAAAGATGGAGAAAACTCACTGGGTTATTTAGTACTGATGAGTATGTGCTAAGATTCTTTTGAAGTGTGCACATTCACTTTACATTACAAATTAATTTGCAGAGTTTGCTTCAAGAGGAATACTGAGATAGGTTTTTATAGATAATGTTTTAAATTAAGATCCCTTTATGGTAGATGTGGCTTAGGCATATTGCTGTTGCTTGATGTGAGTATGTAACTGTTTATACACCTGTCAGCTGAAAAGAGGTGGGTCTTTCTGTTGGTGTTGCTGGATTTTTTTTGTATTTCTGTGAGGTATGAAAACATGGACTACACATTGAGTATTTTTCTGTGTTCTGTCATCATGTATACCTATGTATACGTGTAAGGTTCTCAGATACCTATTTTTTAGGATATCTTCTAAAACTTGTGAAGTCAGGTTGCCTGTAGTCTAATAAAACAATAAATTTACAGTTAGGATGACACTTCTTCAATTAAATACATAGTTTTGGAAGTGCAACTTTTCCTCCTACAGCAAAATGGGTATAATATCAACCAGTGAAAACTTTAAGTTGTAATGCAGTAAGTTTATATGCATATACTGGGAGAGACCAAGGAAGTAAGATCTTGATCCCAAGGGAGCTCTCTCGTGGACTTCTGTGGACTTGATTACAGTCAACTTGCCTATTTTGATTATCTGCTTTGATGAGCAGAAGTTCTTCACAATAACTGAAATGGCTTTTTAACTAAAATAGCACGTACTGCTTATTAAACACTGCTAGATGTAAACAGAAACGTCTCCTTGAGAGCAAAGCCCAGCACTGATAGGTGCTAGCCGCTCTGTTGTTGCTAGTTCAATGCTGTCACTATTGGATAGGCTATTGATGTCTTCAGAAATGTGTGTGTAGTGAAATGGTAGAAGCTGATCTGTGCTTTTATTTTTTTTATTACTTTGAAATATTCATTTTATGTAGCTTGCATCGTCTAGTCTACTGAAGATTGGCCAGGAGACGGACAAAACTACTACAAGGAACAGAGAGTCTGTTTACCTACTACTGGACATGGTAAGCTTTTGTCTGCTCTACTGGTGTAACTAACAGGAATAGGACCGACATCACATTGCTCACACCTTTGGTGGTGTAGTTCATCAGCCAGTGGAAATAATTTTTGATGTTGTCCTTACTGATGCGCTAACGTCAGTAATTGATTTAATTCCCCCAGCACCCACGCATTGTCATTTGTTGCATGTCATTTGCATGGGACGGGTGTGAGCAGCAGCTGATAGGTGTTGTGCAAAACCTTATGGTTCTGGTATTTGTCAGATTGTGCAGGAGTCTCCGTTCCTGACGATGGATCTCCTGGAGTCTTGTTTCCCTTATGTCTTGCTGAGAAACGCGTACCATGCTGTCTACAAACAAAGCGTCACATCCTCTGCCTAAGTATCTACTTCCTGGAGATAAGACATAGCACGCATCTATGTGGCCTCAGTTTTACCTGTAAACTGTGGAGCTATTTTACTTTATGGCCTGATGAACAGTTTTGTGGATTATAAACTTTTTCCATAAAGTTGT
>JANHGO010000071.1:19686203-19741410 GCA_024606505.1 Aquila spilogaster | reverse complement strand
CGGGCGGCGGCATGTGGCGGGGGCTGCCGGTGCTGGCCCTGGCCGGGCTGCTGGTGCTGGGGCGGGCGCCGGCGGGGCGGGCGGCGGCCTGCGAGCCGGTGCGCATCCCGCTGTGCAAGCCGCTGCCCTGGAACATGACCAAGATGCCGAACCACCTGCACCACAGCACGCAGGCCAACGCCGTGCTGGCCATGGAGCAGTTCGAGGGGCTGCTGGGCACCAACTGCAGCCCCGACCTCCTCTTCTTCCTCTGCGCCATGTACGCGCCCATCTGCACCATCGACTTCCAGCACGAGCCCATCAAGCCCTGCAAGTCGGTCTGCGAGCGCGCCCGCGCCGGCTGCGAGCCCGTCCTCATCCGCTACCGCCACGCCTGGCCCGAGAGCCTGGCCTGCGACGAGCTGCCGCTCTACGACCGCGGCGTCTGCATCTCCCCCGAGGCCATCGTCACCGCCGAGGGCGCCGGTGAGTGCGCGCCGTCGGGCCGGGGCCGCCCGCACAAAGCCCGGCTCCCTGCCGCTTCTCCTCCTCTCTCCTCTCCGCCGTCCCGTCCCGGGGGGGCTTCGCCGCTCGGGGGAGCCCTGTGGTGACGCCCTCCCGCGGGGTAAAGGCTGCGGGAGCGCTCCGTGGGGGCTGCTCCGTGCCCTGTGCTCGGCTCCCTGCCCTGCCGGGGGGCTGCGGCACTTGGCGGTGCTGGTGAGAGGCGCCCCGCAGAAACGCTAACTTGCAGTAGCGGCGGAACTGGAAGTTAGAGCGGGGCGGTGGGTGGTTGTCACGAGATTTGACCCGTATGAAACGGTGCGCCCCGGTGATGTTCTGAGCCGGAGGCAGCCCCACGAATCCCACCGCGTTCTGTCTGTAGCTGAGCTGGGTCTGCTCCTTTGAGCCCACGCAGCCCTCTCCAACTCTCGAGCTCTTGGTGCCGTGCCCTGGTACCTCCGACTGCCGCTAGTTATTCTCCCTGGCCGCTCTCCTCTCACCTGTCCTTCCCCCCACGCACCGTCTCGCTGTGTGCTGGGGACGCCTTGCTGCAGCCTTGCAAGGGCTGCCGACCTGCTGGGCTCTTCAACACCAAGCGCCTTTCTTGACGGTGTTGAGGTGCTTTCAGAACTGCCTTAAAAATGGACCCAGGCTGAGCGAGGCTTGGCAAGCCTGCAGCAATTTGAAAGCAATCGCATACAAATCTGGAGGGAGGAAGTTTGGCTAAAATTGCCCCCGAGTTACCTATTTCTGAGGACCTCAGCAGTACAATGACCTCTTTGAGGGATTCCAGTGCCGGATCCATGAACACTCTCTTTCAGTGAATGAGAACCTGATGACATTCTCATTTCTGGGCTGAAAATGTTGAACTGATGCATTATGTACCAGACTGAAAGAATCCTTCTTGAGGGAATGAAAATGCTCCTTTAGAGAGCAGAAGGAAGGGTTCCTGTTTGAGGAAGAGGTAAGGTGAACGCTTCCAAATTCAATTCTCCAAATGAAGCATCGCAGCCAAGCAGAAGACACGGAGAGCAAGCTGCTCAGTGGCCTGCATGCAGAGTGCTGCTCTTGCTTTATCTCCTGAGCGCTCGCAGACCTCACACTGTTTGCGAACAACACCTAATAGAGCAGGCAGAACTGTAAACCCATTTGTAATGGGCTTTTCTTGTAGAAGGTGTTTTTATTTTTCAGAAGTTAAATCTTGATTTTTCATTTTTCCAAGGGAGTATGCTGCCTGCAGACTAAGACTTGACCGTTTTCTGTCCTCTCAAGGTCTCTGTGTTATTGCTGGTGAGGATTGATGTGTCTGCCTGATCCCTTTGATAAGGTGGCAGCCTGAAGGACAGCACGCTCAGAGGACTGTCATGGTTGGAACAGGGGTGGAGGCGAGGAAGCTCCGTTTCCATTCCTTTTCCAGTACCAGAGCGTGAGTCTTTGATGAGCTAAGTGCTCCTCTGACTTTCAGGACACACCTTGCTAGAATTCCCTCTCACCACCACAGTAGCTTATCTTGGCTCTTAGGACAGTGATGCTAAGTTGAAGATGAACTGAAGTTCACCTGACATTTTTCTTTTGACGTCACAGTAAGGATGGAAAGATTCCCTGTTAGTTGTCCTCCCTTTGCCTGCTGGACAGGGGTGGTGCCAAATGAGGAGAAG
This sequence comes from Aquila spilogaster, assembly GCA_024606505.1. Classification (NCBI taxonomy): domain Eukaryota; kingdom Metazoa; phylum Chordata; class Aves; order Accipitriformes; family Accipitridae; genus Aquila; species Aquila spilogaster. The sequence continues at coordinate 19,739,272 of JANHGO010000071.1, read as the reverse complement.
CTGTGGTTGGCAGAAGCTGTGGCAAATCCCAGAGGAAAGTTCACTTTCTGTTATTGAGCCATGGGCTACACATGTGTGTGAGCATCTCCTGGGACTTCTTTCCATCTGCAGCCCTGGTTGAAGGGCCTTGTTTAGGGGCTTCCTCTTAGCAGGAATCAGGGAGGTATTTGTGTCTTTCTCCTGATGTTGCTTCAAGGCTGCTTATATGTTGAAGATATGAAACAGGCACTGTTATGTCCATGAAGGAGAAGGCTGCTGAAGATACTGCAAGTGCTTTGTTTAGGGCTCAGTTAGAGGAGAGTTGTGCAGCCAGAGTGAACCCTCTGAGTTTGTGCTTGTCTCCAAACCTGAGCAGAGCTGCTACACCTTGCTGCTGACCTGCAGGTCTGAGGGTGCTCAGGTATGGGGACCACCTTCAAGCCAGCATTCCAGGGGAAATGTATCATGTCTTTAATTTTGCACCCAATAAGTAACCAAAGTGACCATGTTAATTGCTGATGCTCAGATGCACACGCACATAGGCCTGTGTGCTCGCTCTGTTTATGTCTTCAGTCATGCGTTCATCTCCAGTTTTGAAGAGGGAACTTGGTACTGCCCATACCAGAGGACAGATCCATTGGTTGAATTTCTGGCTCTGCAGATGTTCAGATCACAATAAAGTGTGGTCGTGGTTGAAAACAACAGGACAAACTGTATCTTGTTGCTTACGCAGCAGATGCAGGAGTGACTTTGCAGTCCTGGATGTTTCCTTTGGGAAGTTTTGAGTGGCGCCTCGGTAAAAACAGTCACATCTCACCATACCTTATTTTCTTAAATGTTGTGTTACTTCTAAGCAGCAATATTTACTCTCTGATTTAATGTGTATCCTCTGTAGATAATCCAGATGCATCAGGTTATCTGGCTGCACATACGTGGAGCTCAGGGCTCATGCATCCGGCTCCCTAGGAGCTGGTGGGAGTCCTCCTGCTCGTGTCACAAGGAAGTCTGTGACCAGTATAAGTGCTTCTGGATTTCAGTATTAAAGTGGCCTCTCTGCTGCACCAAACCACCTGCTCATCACTGCACATACTTTATCCCTTTGGCCCAGAATAGGAGCGCTCTGTATTAAAAGTTGACATAAAAATGGCTTGAAGGCATATTAGGCTGTTAGTGAGATGTTGGAGAAAAGGGAAACATCATAAACACATACAATAAATGTCAGAACCATTCTGAGTGATTATCATAAAACACTGGATTAGAATTCTGACTCCTTTTAGAAATATAATCCCTTAAACATTAAAGAAAATGAAATATGATTTAATTGACAGAGACGTGTTCGTAGATCTGAAATGAAGCCGTGGTTTCTCGATGTAGTCCAAGTCCTCCACATCTGCTGTGTGCCCAGATGAAGTTGTTGTAACCCAGTACTTGAATTTGGTACTGTTCACTTAAAAGCAAAATAACTGTTTCCCATGCTCATTTATCACATGTTGTTAGCTTTCTGAATCAGTGGTTTCCAAACTCAAGATCCATCTTGCTCCGACTCTTGCTTTGCATGTCTGCTTATGGCAGTTCAAACACACAAAGGAGTTAGGGGGAGTAGTCAGTGCGGTACAGAAGATGAGCAATTATGCCCATCTTAAAGCTGAGATTTGTTTTAGTTGTTTGCTCAAAACTTGCAGGCAGTCTCAATTCTTAGTTAAAGAACAAAATAACTGCAAAATGTAAGCCTTGAAAAAGACCATGTAACACTTCTACTTCAGTTTGTTTGCCTTTGGAGAGCTGAATTCCCCAGGATGGCTTTTTTTTTGTTTTCTTTATGCCATCAGATAAGATGCATAAGATGGACGCATAAAATTAAGTTTTACTAAATTTCTGCCTTTTCCCAAAGCTCTCATCCAAATCTGTTGTCCAGGAATTGTTGTTCTGTGCACTTACTATGCAAGCAGCTTTTATTATCTTTGTTAACTTTCCTTAATAGCACCTCTCTGAAAAAATATTAATTAAAACAACTTACTGGAAAAATCAGTTTGGACTTTTTGCCCTCACTCTTAACCAAACTTTAATAGGAAGCCTTTGAATTGGAGCTTTGGATAATATTTCCTCTTTGGCAATCCTGCTAATCATCACTCACAGTTCTTTCTTTCAAAGATTGTTTTGCATAGACAAAACTTGGCAAAGAGGTCCTCTCAGGAGAGGAGTAGAACAATAGGAAGTCAGCTGATTATTTTTTAAAATAGCGTAATTATTAATATTTTTTTTTCTGCCTGGAGGTCGAAGCAGCATGTGGATAAGCCTGATGGAGAGGTCCCGTCCTGTGAGACGGTTGGGGTCAGGGGCTGGTGTATCATGGTTCCTCACGCCTATCTGAGCTGGTGGCTGCTGGTGGGGCTGGCCATGACCACCTTCCTTGTCCCCTCCCTGGCAGATGGGAAGATGTTGGTCACAGAAGAAGGACTGGAAAGCTGGAAGCCTTTTCCAAGACATGTTGTACAGTGGTGAAGAGTCTCCAGTTGCTTCTATAAGCCTACACTTCCCTCTCTCAGTAAAAACTGCTTCTCTCTTAACATGCACAAGCACCTTGAGAAAGATGAACATCACCTTAAGGTCAAGACTTGTTTGTCCCAAAACCTCAAAAGTAAGATTAATCATGATTCTATGATTCTACCAAGTGACACAGTGGTATCTGTTTGCTCCTCCATCATTCATCGACAAGCACTGTGCACTGACCACAAATGCAGAGCACACTACACTGTGCACCTCAGCCTGAACTCAGAGAAATTGCACTAGTTGTTATGAATAGCTTCTCTGCACACAGCTGAATTGCTCTCCTATTGCACAGCCATCTGTTAGGTCATGTACCCATAACAACTGGCTTGGGGGTTAGATGAGTTTGGTTTGGAATTGGTTTTGTAAAGAAAGAAAAACCACTACAACAATTAAGTTGTGTACCTAGAAGTGGAAGAGAACATCTGGTGGAAAACAGTTGGGTTTGGTGTTTGTTTGCAGTAGCAGGTTTATGTTAGAAATGTTTACCACCGTTGTTGCATCGGTGTTAGTTTTGAGGATGGTTCTTCAGCCAGTACAAACAAGTCTTGTACTGGTAGGTGCAGTTGGGGATGTGTGGGGCTCTCTATTTACAGAATCTATGATTCAGTAATAGGCCCCGCTCTCAAAATGTAGCTCACACATCTAAGTTCTTCACCTGCGCCAAGTATGATCCCACACTGAATTGTAATACCAGGATTGCTGTATCCAAGATCCCATAAGGGTACAAGAAAGACTATGTTTGTATGATACCAGCTTTGACATCTGGAAAAGGTGAAGAAACCTTTGGCCACGCTCACTTAAAGAAGGGGATTTTATTTAAAGCCTGTTTGTTTTCCCATTTTATTTGTCCTTCTAATGAAGTATGCTACCTCTCTTCCTAGTCTTGTTTCTCTTGTGTTTTTTTTCCTTAAGTTGCGTGAGACTACATGTATTAACATACACGTTTTTTCGTTACCAAATATATTTATAAATCCATTAAACTATGTAGTTTAATAAAAAAATAGATTTGAAATAATGCATTTTACTAATGTGAGGCACATTCCACATACAAATGCATATGAAAGCAGTTCTTTGGAAGGTTGGCACAGTGCCTTTTTTTTGCCTTATATTCTTTATCTTTCCTTCAAAATAAACATGCTGAGGGATAGGGGAAAGTCTGAAATGTTGGTTTGGCACTTCTTTCAATGATATGATTGTGGTTGGTTTCATTTCCTCAGGAACCGAAAAAACAAACCAAAAGTAATTTCTCCTTCATCATCTAATTAAATGCAAACTCTATGTGTGTAATTTTTAAATGCTGCAAATTCATGCCATAAATTTCCATCCTTGTCCTAAACCTGCCAGTCTCTGCACCAATAAAAGCAGGCTATTTAATATGGTTCAGCATGTAACGTTATGTGCTGTATTTGGGTGAAGCTCAGTAAGGATTGATAAGAACTCTAGCAGAAACAGGCTGGCCTCTGGAACTGTGCAGTCTGCTTATTCATTGAGTTTAAATATATGAAATATCAGAGAAGGATAAAATGTTGCATATCTATGCGTTGAAATAATGCAATACTAAAAATGCTAACATTTCTTCACTTGTTTTATGAATCTATGCCAGATTTCCCAATGGATTCTAATAATGGCAACTGTAGAGGCACCAGCATTGGTGAGTACGTTTTTCTTAAACTATATAATAAACTGTATGAGCATATTCTTTTAATACTTAATAAAAAGCAGTACTAATTGATGCATAGATTTTCTGCCCTATCTTGAGATCCTGTAGATTGTGCTTTTGATTTGTGCCTATATCTGTCATGGGAAGTTGGGATTTGGGGCTGGGAAGACTGTGTGCTTCTGACCATATAAAGTGTACAACTCAAGTCAAGAGGGCTGTGCTGATTTCACTACAGGTTTTGTCTTGACAATAAGAATGATCATTAAATGGGTTTTCCTCCCTACTACCAAAAATGTCATTTTCTCTCCAGCGCATCCAGTTGTTTTTCCATGCAGAACTGAAAATGCAGGGAGGAGAATAACACTGTAGTCGTTGGCAGACTTCTACTAGCATACCAGTATGAGTTTTGATTTAACTGAGAAATGCTTACTGAAATGATGAGAAAGAAAATCCCAGGTCTGTAAACTGCAAAGAGACACAGTTGGGACTGTGAGTTTCTATAAACTTATAAATACCACTGTTGTAAGTCGCAAGGAAAGCAGAAGTGAAGTTGCAGGTGTTCACAGTCAGGTGCTACAGAAGTGAAGTGAAAACAAGTTAGACATGTAATGTTCTTTGTGTTATTTGTTTTAGCTAAAGGAGGCTAGATTCAAGCAGACTGCTTGAGATTCAGTACAAAAGGAAAATTATTTCACTTTGTAGCAAGGTGGTGAGTATACCAGCTCTCTCAGTCATTGGGAGTGAAAACACTGAGGATTATGGTTCATTATGACTCTCAGATTTCCAAATTAAATTACAGCTTCTCTGCAGATAATGGCAAAGCTCACGATAACCTGAGGAAATGGAGGCTGAGACCTTGTGAGGCTGTTTTTACTCCAGCAAGTCCCCTGCGGTTTTTACTTTACTGATGGGTTTTGTTTTCACTGAACAGAGTGAAATCTCTTGAGTGTCGCCACTATTCACAGGCAGCGCAAAGAAAAACAAAGACCAGTTTGGTAGCTAACATTATAGAAAGGTGAACTTGTTGCTTAAGCGAGCCAATGATTATAGGTTTTCTTGAGGTTTATTACTATTCCTTTGGAATTTTTCTTCTCCGGATGCATAGACCAGCTACAGTACATGCTGATGTCCCGTTTGTTAATATAAGCACCTAAATATCAACGTAGAACTAGATACCAAGTTTTGCTAACTTCAGCATTGATCTCCTATCACCTTATATCAAAAATATTAAATGTATCTTCAGAACCGCTTGCCCTCACGGATTGAAAAATTGCATCCAAAAGAGAGTGAGGATGAACAGAAAAAGTGCTGATGAAGAAGAAGGGTAATATCTTTATCACTAGCTTTTTACTGTTGGAACAGTTTGTGGTTCCGTGCACCACACCCATTTCAGCTGGCTTTTCTGTCTCTTGGAAGTAAGCTAGAGTTTTGTATGCTTCATGAGATGCTATTCAGGCCACTTAGAAAATTTTCCAGACTTCTTTATCCGCAACTTAAAATGGAAGCATCTGCCAGGCTTGAGCATTTGCTTAGATTGTGCATGCACAAGTATTTATGATGACATGTTTGTAGGTAGTGATTATAGCAGAAAACCTTTTTCCCTGTAGTTATTTTATTTTGGTATTTACAGGGAGAAGTTTCCCATGGTATAGATGTCAAGTGTATGTTGGTATTATGCTGACATGTTTTAAAAAAGAATATTTAATGGCAAAGTCAGCTGAGATCTCAGTCCTAGTTGGTGTGAGCCTCTACTGTCTATCTTGGTGCTTAGGCCCTAATGGAGTTGTGGTCCCTGAGCTCTTCTGGCAGCTTTGGAGGAGACAGTCAGGTCAAATGGGACTTCCTCTTAGGATGAAGAGACAGTGAATTTTCACAACGCAATTTTCTTGCAGCCACCTTTTGTGGATGTTCCCCCTTGCTGGGGAAAGCTCAAAAACATGCATCAAAGAAAATGATCTTTTCTAATACTTGCATCGTGTTCCCTTTGAAAGCCACCGTAACAGGTGATGAGAGAGATGTGTTGCTTATCTCTCTGCGTCTGGCTTTAGAACTGACCTTGGCAAGTGCCCTTGTGCCACTTTCTGTATTCCTAAGAAGTAATTAGAAATAATGCATCATTTTGTCAAGTTCTTTAGTATATAAATCTGAAAAGCACAAAGACTACTAGAAGGTGCCCTTCATCAGGAACGTGTGCAGGTCTATACATTAGTTCTAGAGCAAGTAATAAAAGATATTCCTCAATTTTTATTTTTTTTTAAATAGGGAAATATGAGACTATATATTTTTGTCCTTTAATTTAGACTGTTTTTTTTTTCCTACTTGTGTCACAGAGCAAGGAATTGTAGAGCAGGAGAACGTTAAAGTGTAAAACTTGCTGAATGTGAATGCCAAGATGCCTGCATGAGTGTGGGTCAGAGCAGCACGTCTTTTATGGCGTGTTTCGAGGCAGCTTATAAAATGGGCCATAATTCGGTCTGAAGTATGCATGAGCTCCCACAGGCAGAAGGGAAGCCAAAAATCACTTCCCTTTTCAGCTTTTATTATTTTAACACAGCCCCATACAAAAGCCTAAGTCTGTAGGATACTATATATAGGTTCCTGAGGACATGTTTGAAATTCAAGGAAACAATATCCTCTTCTTTTGAGATGTTCTCCTCTTTCCTGTATTTTTATATTTTCAAGTACAAAAATCCTTGCAGTCCAAAGTAAATAATAATTTTGAGGAGTCCATAACCATCTTTTTATTTGATGCAGAAATCTTAAAAACAAAATAGAAGTTATTTCCCTAACTCTTCACAGTGGATTTAACTAAATCGCTAGCTATGTGCATCATTATTTTAGAACAATGATGCATAGAAATAGACTGTGTTAAGTCTTCTTCCACTTAAATGCTGGGTGAAATGCAGCCAGCAGGCAAGACTGGATATTTGGGACACCGAGTATGAATGAGGACACCTGAGTTGTACTCACAGCTCACCTACTCTTCTCTGAATTAGATTTTACTTCCAGTGGTACATTAGAGTAGATAACCACATACACATGATACTGGGACCCGTGGTTGGAGAGGGGTGAGGCAGTGGGCTTGGAGGGAAGTTACCAGTTCACTGAGTCTGACAGAGGCCACCAAGCTCTACTTGCATACTGGTTGAAAAGAAGTGGATATTTGCATTAGAATAATCGTCAGTGAAATATTGTTAGTGTTAATGAAAGTATGGGTCTGGGGCTTCAGCGTTAGCACTCCCGAGGCACTGATGAAAATGTTATTACATGCAGTACTGTTTCTAGCTGTCTGGAAGCCGCACCACTGGATGTGCTGCTCCTCAGCACTCATTTGTGTTCTGTTTTGAAGGTCATCCTGCTGGAAGGGCTGATAATTTCCCTACTTTAATTATACCTAGGATTCTGGATCACAGAACAGCTGGCCTAGCTTTGTTGTTAGGTGTGTCTTAAGCACAGGCTTCAGTTGTACTCAGGGCTGATGACATGTGGTGTAGATAGATCAGAAGGTTGATCATGGCAGCCTCTCTGCATTATTCTTTCCAAGTTAGAGAGCAAGCGTGCTGGTGGAACCATGGTGGGATCTAGGCGACATTGCCAAGAAACTGCTGAGCTTTCCTCCTTAGAAAGTGCAGGCTGCAAGCATCTGCTGACTTTTATACTCAGTGAGGTGGTTGTTGCCACAAATCAGAGGTTTTCAGCTGCTGGCTCTACTGAATGCTGGTCAATAACTTCATTCCCTTTGGCTCTCCCAGTTTTCAGTCCCACACTCCATAATATGGAGTCATGAGTAGCTCCTTGTTTTAGTTACACCTATGCAGTCATTTGTTACTGAAGGAATTTTTAGTCCTCTATAATTTCTTAAGGGAGTAGTCAGCACTTGAGCAGTGCCCCTCCTTAAGTTGTTTCAAGTAAAATTAGCTGGGAAGATAATGTCTAGCTGAGAATTAGCTGAGAAAGTAATGTCTCTGTGGCAAAAGAGCCTGGCTTCTTACTTTATCCCTTTCTGCTACGTGGCTTTTACCTTAAGGATGAAATACAGTCCCAATGTCAGGTGGGTTTTTTTGCGAATCCTGAATGAGTACCCTGACTAGGCACCTCTCAGTGCTCCTTATCCACAGACTCTCCAACAGTGACATGAGACCTGAAAGTCATGCACTGTGTTGTATCAAAGTCCTGTGTTGGATGTAGCCCTTTACCTATCAGTTGGATCAGCATTTTAGATAAAGCACTGTCTATAGCGTGTGTATGAAAAATGCTGCACTGTGATGCTTTGGAACAAAACTTGCTGGATTGGCATCTTTGTCATGTCATTGTACTGTTGGAAGAAAGAGATATTGTCTACATTTTTGACTCATTTACTTTAAAATCGAGCAGTTGTTTGAGGTGTCTTCTTTAGACTGAAATAGTTCAGTTGGAGCGGACCTTAAGAGATTATCTAGTCCAGCTGTCTGATCACATAGGACTAACTAAAAGTTAAAACGTACTAAAGAGGGCATTGTCCAAATGCCTCTTAAACATAAAGAGGCATGGGATCATCCACTACCTCCCTAGGAAGGCTGTTGCAGTGTTTGACCACCCTCATGGGAAAAAAAACTTCCCTAATATCTAGTATGAACTCCTGTGTTGCAGCTTTGTGTTGTCTAGTCATAGAATTAGTAAGATCAAATGCAAGTGTGCCAGTGGTTATTGTGCTCCAAGTAGTACCTTAACATTTCCATCTAGGTCAGTTCTTTGTTGAGCATATAAGCTGTGGATTATGCTGTGTTTGTCAATAGACAAACCATGTCCAGTTCAAAGGCCATTTCCTCCTAGCTCGTTTTACTAATGGTGTCAGAGTCCAGAGCAGGATCAAAGGCAAAACATGGCAGTCAAGTGAAGCCCTCCAGCCTCCTAAACAGATGCTCTCCTAAACCTCCCGCTAGATGCTGCTGAAACAAAGACTGAGGGGAGGCTTCATGGTGGCCTACAGATTCCTCTTGAGGTGGAGCGGAGGGGCAGCATTGATCTCTGCTCTCTGGTGACACCGTCAGGGCCCGAGGGAAGGGCATGGAGCTGCATCAGGAGAGGGTCAGGCTGGGTGTTAAGAAAAGGTTGTGCTCCAGAGGGTGGTTGGCATGGAACAGGCTCCTCAGTGCAGTAGTCATGGCCCTGGGTCAAGCTGCCAAAGTTCAAGGAACTCTTGGATAACTACATCAGGCATAGGGTTTGAATTTTGGGTGGTTCTATCTGGAGCCAGAAACTGGACTCAGAAATCCTTGTGGGTTCCTTCCAATTCGGAATATTCTGATTCTGTGATTCAAAGAATAAAGGTTGAAGTTGCATTTTTTCAAGGCCATGCTAGAAGCATTCAGAGCAGAAAGACATTTATCTCTTGGTCTCATCATCTCTGACATACTTTAGCCATTGATTGTATCTCTTGGACATCTTCACGTGTAAAGTTTATTCTGCTTGTTTTTTTTTTAATAAAATTTCATCATGTCAGATTTTCTCCTAGACATACTTGAGATCTTATGGATAGTTTTATAACACTGTCCAGCAGAGGAGGCCAGTAATACCCTGTGTTGTTTAATATTTAACTTCTCTACAGTAAATTCAGGGAAGGGAAATTCTTGTTTGGTGTGACTTTGGGGTTTTGGGGAGGTTGTCACTGAACGTAGGCTGTTCTCTTTCTAAATAAAGGTTTCTGTTTTGTAGAACGCTGCAAATGTAAACCCATAAAAGCTACCCAGAAGACCTATCTACGCAACAATTATAACTATGGTAAGGACAGCTGCATGGCCAGCTCCCAATCATTTTAGGAGGAGATCACTGTTTATAAGGCTACAGTTAGAGAGGACTGGGAAAAATGTCACAAAAATAGCCTATGGTTTCAATTACTGATGGTTAATCCAGTACTACTTGTTACAGAAGATGTGGCCTGAAACTTTTCCAAATTCAAGACTGAGAGTGTTTATAGAAGGATAGAGGGGATTAGCCTAATATGTTAGTACAAGAGTGTCTTTGTTGACGTCGAGTGCTAGTTATTTCAGTGTCAGCATGGGCATTTGGGATTCATGCACTTTTTTAGTGTGAAAAATCATTTGTCAAAAATGACATTGTAGGCTCCTATGCTTGAAATTCCTTTTGGATTTACAGCTCTGATACATTCTGATTTCACAGAAGGGGATATTTTTGCTAATTTTCATGCCTAAATTCTCACCATGGCATCTAACAGGTATGCTAGGCTTTTGCCTTCTTGTGCATTGAAGCCAGCAATGAACAACTTTTTGACTGTTAGTTTGTCAGTACAACCTTTAAAAGTGCATAGTGTCTGTACTACGTCCTCTATTGTCCAAATGGCCCTGGTCTTCTAGCATATTAGGTCCACTCTGTTGCTATTTGTAGGTTAGAAGAAATTAGGAATCCAAGGAGTTTATTATCTGTAATGGAAAGGATGTTGTTTGCAAGCTGTGAAAGGTGTGGTATTCTCTAGAGTGTGACCACTGGCTTTGCTTTGCATTTCCATGCAACATCAGTTCACGGGTCACTGTGAGAGACCCAAATATCTGCTGCCTTTGAAAGGCAACTTTCCCTCCTATGCAACTTAGAGCAAAAAGGACAAGTAAGGGAAGAAACAATTAAACAGGTCACCAGGTCAAGATCAGGAGTATTGTTGTTCATAAGGAACAGAGCAGATTGGTGCTGGATCAGTGGAGAGAGGATGAAAAAGGTAAGGGCCTGTCATCCAATAGAGATAGCAATACAATAAGCTTTGATGCATATTCATGTTTCATGAAAAGCTGAGAGCGACAAATAAAGTTCAGACATTTGTAGTGCAAGCACTCAAATAGAGAACAGTTGTAGCATGAGGCAGAAGGAGAACATACGAAGAATGAATTAAATACATGAAGTGGGAAGGGCAAAGAGGAGGGAATGCTAAAAATCAAGCTCAAATTTAATGGAACACCCTTACAACTGGTACATAACTCCTGCTTGTGACTCATTCTGTTTTGAAATATACTGAGCTACCTGCAGCCTCTTGCTGGAAGGTGAAGTAGTGAAGAGCTGGGGGGAGGTGAGTTACAGAGTCCAGCTGAGCTTCTGATAACAGACCATACAAAAGACTAATCCTAAAGGTCATCAAGAATGGCCCAGGGACGACCTGTATTATCTGCTGCTGTTAACTCTACTTTTTGCTACTTCTTCCTAGTCATTCGGGCAAAAGTGAAGGAGGTGAAGACTAAATGTCATGATGTCACTGCAGTAGTGGAAGTAAAGGAGATTCTCAAATCTTCCCTGGTGAACATCCCAAAGGACACTGTAAACCTTTACACAAACTCCGGCTGCCTCTGTCCACCACTCAGTGCCAATGAGGAGTACATCATTATGGGCTACGAAGATGAGGAGCGCTCCAGGTAACTCTTGCAGCATTATTTTTCAGGCGTTATTTGTAGTTTGTTCCCCTGTCCATAGAGATTGCATAGTCACCAGCTAAGGCAAACTTTGTGTCACTCTGCATGGCGCTGTAATAATATTCTTTACTCAGAGGGATTGCTGAGAGCCACAAAGCTCTGCAGGCACAGATATGTGATTTTTGCATGTGTTGAGTTCTGTAGGTCATACGTGCATGTTGGTAGAGTAACAGGTTATCTCCTTCTATAGGTTACTCTTGGTGGAAGGCTCCATAGCCGAGAAATGGAAGGATCGACTTGGTAAAAAAGTAAAGGTAAGGAAATAGCTCACCAGAAGTCAAATATTGCAGATACCATGGAACAGCTACTGAAGTTTTACAAAACTAAGGAAAAAAACACACGCTGACTCGAGCTAATTAATAAGTATCAGAAATTGACGTGGCCTGTTATATTACTCAGAAATACATGCCAAGTAGCATAAGATGATAGCAGTCAAAATCTTCATCTCAACAAAGCAGACTGCAGAAGTGTTTTGCTTTTGTAGGGAAATTGTGCCTTCTGCAACACATACGTACTTCATTGGGATTGTAACATTAATGAAAAAAAGAGGGCTTTACAAGGGCTTTCCAGACTAAGTCAGAATTACACTTTTCAGATTTTAATATTCTTTAAACGTAGTTAGCAGATTTTAAATACAGTTAACAAATTGCTTGGGTTAATGACCGTTCTAAATTTGTCTCTCTTGCTTAGATGTGGAAGGTGCATGATAAGGAAGTCTTGTATTTTACATGTAGTAGCCAACTGGAAGCAATGAGCTCAAATGGAAACAATATATGAATGTTTTCTCGAACGTTTCCTAATTTTAGTGTATTGTAATGCCTTCTGTGTTCTGGAAGGACTGCCTTTTTATGCTCTGATGCACAGCAGAGTATTGGCTGTTTTGACATTGCTAGGAGTGTCATTTTACACAGAATTCTCTTATTTTAGAACAGTTTCTCAACCGTTGTCTTGACACAGTGGTTGTACTTGTGCAAACCAGTCTCTTCTGCTGAATGCTTTCTCCAACAGTTTTAATAGTGACTGGCAGGAAAATATTGTTCTCATTACAAATACAGGATTCTCTGTGTAAATATGGTACATCCACAGCGATTACATGAGTGAAAAGATATGGGGATCTTATTCCAAGCTGTTGTTTGATTTGGCAGAACTTTCTGAAATCCAGTGCCACGGAATAAACACCAGGTTGCTGCTGCAGGCTGATCTCTGCTCAGTCCCAGTTCGGGGGTGGCAGGGTGATATATGATTTCTTTCTTGGGAGCTCACATATTTTCTAGCTTATTACACAGCTGGGATTGCCTTCTATCAAACACTGGTTTCAGTCCAATTCAGTTGTTTTTCTGGCCAGTACTGGCTTCAATATGCAGAGCATTTTTGTGGTAGTTCTAAGTGCCTCAGCACTGCAGAGGCTCATAGATAATTAAAAAAAAAGCAATACCTAAACTCAGTTTTATTTTTTTTCCCTAATCGTGTGATACTTGTTCATTCTTGCTGTACTCTTAGTTGTTATAGCTATTGATACACAGTGGGTGTGGATAAAGATTTTGAAGGTCTTTGTGCCACTGTGTCAATGACTTTCTGGTACAGTAGCAGTGCTTTCATCAGGAAACTAGTTGAATAAATTAAAGTATAAGGTATAAAGGGCAAGAAATTGCTAATTAGGAATTTGTGGCATTTATGACTTGATAACTTCAGACTGTGTTATGTTAGTTTGGGGCAGAAGCTGATGACAATGTTGTTCACAGTTGCAGAAGCCTAATGAGGACACTTCACTTCTTATCCCAGTCTCAGTTTTCATAAAGCGTCATCACTTTTTCCAGCTACATTTATTATGTCTTTTTGTACTGCAGTTGCTATTGCCTGGAAAAGATAATTTAAAAAAAAAAGCACTTGACTTTTTTCCCTAGTTTCCCCTAGCGACTGCACAGGTGGCTTCGTTTACATTTGCTTTTTAGATGCTGCTGAAGACACTGTACTGTGCCTTGCCATCAGCCCCTTCATTCACAGAATGTACTAAACCCGGCCAGGAAATGGACGCTCCTCTCTGTTGGAAATAATAATTCTTAATAACCTCACATTCCTCCACTGGGGCCCAACACAGGGTATTGTGGTGGCAACAGCAATGGCTTTTGTTGTTGTTTGTAAAGCCACACAGTTAGCATATTTATTATAATAGTAACATTTATTAGTTATAAACACTAACATCTTCTGTCATCTTTTTGCAACTCCTCTGCCTTTCGATGTGCAGCGCTGGGATCAAAAGCTCCGCCACCTCGGCAAGGGGAAAGGAGAGCCAGGACAAAGTGATGCAGCGCTGAAGACTGGGAAGCCCAGCAATCCCCGGCAAGCTCGCAGCTAGATGTGAAATGCCCTATGCCAAAATTCAGTGGACTATCTATCAAGACTTCACTGTTGGAGCAGCAAAGGAGAAATTGCACTATTGCACGTTATATTCTATTGTTTACTACAAAATAATGTTTTAGCTTATATTAGTTTTTATTCTCCCTCTTGTTTTCTACCTGTTTTTTGGTTTGTTTTTGGATGTGTGCAAGCTCTGGAAATTATATGTTTTTTTTTTGTGTTACTAAGAACTGTAGAAAACTGCCCTTATGAGGTGCGGAAAGGTCAGGACATGCTCAAGTTGCCATTTTAACTCCTTAATCTTCTTAGGGGGAGTACCAGTGCAAGCAGGAGATGTAGTGCAGCCCATCATTAATGACCCACACCAGCTTCCTTGATCATTCTGATCACAGCCTTGGTTGCTGTTTGCAGAAGCTCCTTACCAGGCCGGAGTTTAAGTGCATAAATTTTCATCTGAAAATATAACGGCTATATACACACACAGGTTAGAGTCACATGGCATTCTGGAAAAATAATGAAGAGGAAAAGACAATTTTTTTAATTCTCTGGACCTTGTAGGAAACCTTATGCAATTCTGCCACTGCAGAACGTAATTTATCATACATTTCTTCTCTTATAATGGCAGTTTCTTCTTCTTCTTTTTTTCCTTCTTTCTGCTGAGTTGTAGGAATAGACTGACTTACCAGGCCTGCTTCTCAGTACAGGTCTGCACTTTATCATTTTGATTTCGTGGTGTTATTCTTCAATCAGTGCCTATATAAGCAAGTGTTCAATACTCAGTAAAATACGTCCAATAAAAAAAATTGTAGTTGTCAGTATGGACCTTAGCTGACATGTGAACCAACATCATATTTTTATATTGCTGTTCAAAATATAAAACCCCAAATCCCTTCTTTTTTGTGCTTTTATAAAATTCTTTGCAGATAGTAATAACACGTTTGAAATTAATCACTCTGTTCTGTTTTTCTTTTCTCTCTTGCTTGAAAGAAATTAAAATGATGTAAATAAAATAACAGTTCTCTCCACTGTAATATACAGAGGGGAAACCACTGTGCTCGAGATGGCTGTTGGGTTTTCAGCTGTGAGTATTTTCCATAGCCACCTGTTCTCCTAGCTCATCTAAATGCATTTGGGCTGCCTCTTGTTAACAAAGCAGCGCTGCAGTTGTTAGGTTGAAAATGTGCTGTAACAAGTAAATCCAGAAATATTTGGGAATATTTATAATAATGCTATTTTAAGATTTCATTTAATAAGGAAAGGTCCTGGGACAAGTTTTCCATCAAGCAGGATACCAAGAAGGTTGAAAGATAGACCTGTTTCCTGCAAAACTCAAAAACTGCGTGGGTTGATTTTGTTGTTGGTGGTGGTGGGTTTGGTTCGGTTTGGTTTGGTGTTTTTTTGTAACTTGCAGTGGGATATTAAGTCTTCAGCTGGTTTAGAAACTGTGGAAGGGCTTTCAAAGGAGAAGCTGAATTTAAGCAAAAAAAAATCACATCTGGAAACCTTGTTCTGGTGTAATTTGGACATTGTAGTTCTTTCTCATCTACTTGGTTGGTTGATTCCTGGTTTTTCCAGGTATGTTGTAAGCAAGCAGGTGTCTGCCTGTGGTGGGTCACAGCAGATACATCGGGATGAACATCGGTTCTGCAGCAGCAAACAGACTTGAGGAGTGAGTAAACAGCAAGTCCTATGAAGCTCATTGCCAGTGTTATCAATCATATTTACTTATTGGGCTTTGGATTTTTTTTTAAAGCAGTGAATAGCAGGCAGTTCATATGAGAAGGAATAACTGTTGCACAAAATGTCAAGAAAACTACTATTCTGAGTAATCCTATTTCCTATTGTGCTCCTATCCCCATACTCAGAGCTTTCTGAAGAAAGCTAAGAAGTTATTAGTTTTGCACCCTGCTTAATTCTCAATTAGATACTAATCTAATCTATCATGTAATTTATATTCAGTGGTGTGATAACGTTTTTGTTTTTCTCTTCAAATTCCATTGAGCTTTGCCTTGTGTTGCCCCTATCATCACTTCAGAACTTCACTTGAAGAAAGTCAGTCCCTGCTAAGAGGTAGCATTTAACTCAAATTGTTCATAAAGGTCCTCCTTCCCATCTAGAATCTGTTCCATTTGTCTCTGGAAGACACTCGCGCTTCATCTTTTAATCACCCTTGCTGGGTCAAAGGGAAAATAAGGCTTTCTGGGGACAAAAAGAGGAGGAAAGCAGTAGCTCCATTCACTGAATAGAGAGATGGTTTATGGTCAGCTTCAAATCCTTAATGTTTTGGGCTAGGCTTGAACTCATGCCCAGTCTTTGTGTCATCAACAACATAATGACAAGGAAGTGGAACAGCTGTATTTAATGCCATTAACCTCTGCTGTTGTGCATTTCCAGCAAGGACAGTGGGGCATAGTGATGTCCTCTGAAGGTGAGTGAAGCTACTAGTAGTGTGATAGCTCTCTGCACCACACTGGTGAGGACAGCTGGTTACCTCTTGCTCCTGTTCGGCTAGGACAGCAGCTGAGAGGTAAGGGCAGCCTTGTTCATAGCTTCTGTGCCCATCACACCATGTATTTGCTGGTGAGTCCCTTTAAATGGCCATCCGTGTGCTGGAGAGAAAGCTATTTTTCCTCTTTTTCCCAAGCAGTATAGAGACAGCATTTATCTCCTAATCTTTAATTTTTATCTGCAGCGAAATGGCCTCACGAGTCATCACCAATCTATTGTGAAAATCTTTGTATCTATGGAAAGACCCAAAGCATTTAGTTGTCTCATTTGAAAATACGTGGACTTTCTTTTTCAGAAGGTTTTTGGAGGCAGCACTAAAATTGCGTAAGAGGAGTGCAAACAAAAAAGCATGTGTGACAGCCAGCTTATTGGCTGTGTATAATGCGGTTATTTTACTGGGTGATGCACATACCTATGCATGCATATGTGACCAAGTGTCATGGGATGTATAGAAGGACTGATTGAAACCGTGCCTTTCCCACATCTGGATTATATTATTCCAGAGAGCAAATATGCAGCCTGAAATCCCTGTGGATAATTAGCCGGACATGTTGCTTATCAGAAGGCACCCCTTCCTGCCACAGCTCAGCAGATGAGAAGATGGGAGTACTGAACACCAAAACTATTTGTGAGCCATGTCTAGTTTCTGATGGGGGTTCACTTGTGGTGTTAATAGATCTGCACAGAAGGTGCTGGCATGTTAGAAATAGTATGAAAATGACCCACCTTCATTTCATCCTGTGTATGATTATTTTTATCTGTAATTCCTTCTATTAAAGCCAAAAGTAAGCAGAGTCTGTATGGTGAGAACAACTTTATGTGAACGAGAGTAGCGTGGTTCATTTTTACAGCTTTGCAGAGAAAGAGTTCCAGGAGAAGTAGGAAGAATAAAGGCCTCTTGTTCTCAGAAAGTCTGTTCTGAGAAAAATGCCAAATCAGGATCCTCAGGCTGTGTGTTGGGGAGGTTCAAGTGGAAAGAGAAAATGTCAGTGTATTTAAAGAAAGGGTAAGATGTGAAAGAGTACGACTGCATAATATGACTCAACTAGAATCGGGTGTTTTTTTTAAGATTTGGGTGCATCAAGCAGTACTTAATGCTCAAGTAGTGCTTGAGTTGTAATATCAATGATGGGATGAAATATGGCTACACCAAGTTAAACTCAAGAGTGAATGTAGGGCCAGCTGGGAAGTAGCTGACTGCAAAGGACCCCAGTCTGGGGGCTGCCAGTGTGATCAGCAGCTTAAATTGCACAACATGCGGGGTGAGATGCCAAAATCAATATCCTGAAGTTTGTGGTATAGAGTAGGTAGGTAAGTTAGTGAGATAATAAGAAGGAATGAACAAATTAATATTATATGCGGGGGATCTAATGCAGCTGGGGATGCTTAAATCCAGGTGTGCAAGAGAGATGCGCTGGCTACCATTGCTTCCCTTCACTGATAAGAACTAAGACAAGTACCGTGGCAGCTGGTAGTGCCTATTCCTAATGAAGCCTCAGTAGTCTGCAGAGAAGAAGTTGGGAATTCCACATTGTCTCCAAGTTTTCTGGGAGCACTGCTGTCTTCAAACAAATGTGCTTTGCTTCACCTATAGTGCAATGCAATAGCTTCCCATCCTATAGAAATCATTCTTCAAATCCTCAGAGAAGGGGTTTTTATTCCCTCCTAAAGGTATTAATGAGATTATTTGGTTATTATTCACTTAGGACAGTGGTGATGGAGCACTGGAAAATGTAGACTCTGGTGATGATTGCTGTGTCATATGTGGCTAGCATTTTCTTTCCAGATCTGTGCTTTGCAAGCCTGCAGTAAAATGAATAAAGAAAGGAAGGAAAACAAAATGTAAACATCCCTGAAATGCTGTTGCCCTTTACTGATAAACAAGAGAATCAGATACATCAGAAGCATTCCTGGATGGTCACTTCACCACACTGTTAACAATGAAAACACCAAAAAAGCATTGTGTCCAGAAAGTTGGTCACATCATCCACAGTGTCCCTAATCAGGCACCACCACCCCTGCAACCAGCACTAAAACTGTTTTGACTTTCACCATCCTTCTCAAAGTGTTCTTCGTTTCAGGAGAAGGATTTAGGGGTGCTGGTTGATGAGAGAATCAACATGAGCCAGCAATGTCCACCTGTAGCCCAGAAAGCCAACTGTATCAAGAGAAGTATCAAGAGAAGCGTGACCAGCAGGTAAAGGGAGGTGATTCTGCCCCTCTGCTCTGCTCTCATGAGACCCCACCTGGAGTACTGCATCCAGTTCTGGGGTCTCCACCACAAGAAGGGCGTGGAGCTGTTGGAAGGAGTCCAGAGGAGGGCCACGAAGATGGTCTTAGGACCATCTCAGGGTTTGAGCACCTCCCCTGTGGAGACAGGGAACATGGGGCTCTTCAGCCTGAAGAAGAGAAGGCTCTGGGGGGAACCTTACAGTGGCCTTTCAGTACCTGAAGGAGGCCTACTGGAAAGCTGGGGAGGGACTCTAAAGGTCAGGAAGCAACAGGGTGAAGGGAAATGGCTTTAAAACGGAAGAGGGTAGATTTAGACTAGATATTAGGAAGAAATTCTTCACTGTGAGGGTGGTGAGACTCTGGAACAGATTACCCTGAGAGTTTGTGGATGCCCCCTTCCCGGAGGCATTCAAGGCCAGACTGGATGGGGCTGTGAGCAGCCTGGTCTAGGGGGGGGTGTCCCTGCCTGCAGCAGGGGAGTTGGCACTAGGTGATCTTTAAAGGTCCCTTCCAACCCAAACCATTCTATGATTCTGTCTTTTGGAGAGGAAAAAAAAAAAAAAAAGCTTTTTTCCCTTTAGGGAAATGTTTGTTCACCCTGCTGAGCAAACCACCTGAGAGTTTCCATGCCTTTCCTCTGAGCTCTTCAGTGATTAATGCCGGGTTCTTCCCATGCTTCCCCACTGCTGGAAAGTGAGGACCATGCTCTGACCTGGAGCCACTATGCATGAAGCTTTCCAGATGGGCAGTAACTTTGATTTTTGGCTCATGCCGAATAAATTGGTATAGATGCAGAATTATCTCAGTCATGTTACTAACGGTTTTTTTTTTTGTTTTGTTTTTCTTTATGGGAAACTTCTGGGGTTATGAAGTATGGAAGATGAGGTGCTACACAGGGAAGCACAGTATCAGACTCTAAAACTTCCTGTCTTAAGGTGGGAACCTGGAGATAGGAGAGGCAGGATTATAATTCCACAGGGAAGACAAATTCATTCATTCCTGTCAGTACTTGTGAGAACCACTGCTGAAACGCTGTGCAGGTAGTAGCTGCAGCTTTAGTAGCCCCTGATGCAGATAAGGGAAGCGGTTAGAAAAATCAGGATCCCATCAGTGAAATAAAGAACATATTTCTGTATAACTAAAAGCAGCATCACACATCGCAGATCAACAGCAGACTGAATGTAAGTGTTATCGATAGCTTTACATTTAGGACTTTCTAAATGTTGAGTGCTTGTCAGAGCAAACCTGACATTCCTTTAACAAAGACTTAGGGTTTGAAGTAGATGACCTGAAGAGATTTTGATGGCATCATCCTGTATGATCTACTGGGAAGACTGGACCTATCTGTCTCTATGTGGACAAGTTTCTGTTGCCAGGAGCATGTCTACTCTTGGCCTTCTCTTTGTGCTGCTGAGGTAGGGCAATCTGCACTACTTTATTTTTTTGCTCCAGACTGAGTATCCCTAACTGGACGTTGGCCACCATGGCATGGGAAGACCAGGCTCCTCGGTTCTGTGCTCTGGTCTCCATCCCTTCAAGGGACTTCACACAGAGGATGCAAGTCCATCTGCTCTCCCTTGCCAGCCTCAAGGAACCTCCTTCCCCCAGAATCCTTCCTCAGCCATCCCATCTGATATTTCCTGAGGGCTTCCTTTCCGATACTGGCTTCCCTCTTGTTTGCTGCTGGATGCTGGTTTTGCTTTTCCCCTTGCAACTCTCTCTTTTCTGCTGCCTCATAGCTCTCTGCTCTGGTTTCTCCTGTCTGTTTCCTGGCTGCTTATCTCCCTTTCTTCCGCTCATTGTCTGCTGTAGCCCTGTTCCTGCAGCTGCAGCCATCCATCCTCCCACTGCTGGCTTTTGGGCACCAGGGGCGTCTGTTCCCTCCCTTCAGCTTGCATGAAGTTTCAAGGTGGCCTGTGAGTATTGGTTACAGGAGAATGCATGCATTCTTCTGGGAATTTAACAACCAGACTCATCTGGGGAATGAAACTGAAATGTCAAGGAGATCTTAGTATGTTGTTGACACACACAATTTAATGTCAAATTCTTCCCCTCTCAAATCACCTATGAACATGCTGGAGCTGCTGCATGGAAGGACTAACTTCTCTTTGCCTGTGTGGGTGGATAAATTTTCTTCTCTAGCTTTGCCCCTGGAAGTTACTGAATCTGAAAACAGAGCATAATAAACAACAAAACAGCCATAAACAGCTGATGTTTAATATTTCAGGCTATGGAAGTATGCAGTGCTAAGTATCTCAGCTCAGGACTTACAGCTTGACAATGGAAACCTGCAGAAAACTTCAACGCTGTGGTGTCCAAAGTTCCCCAGCTGAGACCTAAATCCTGAGCTGCACATTGCCCAGCTTCCTGAGAGCAAAAA
Source organism: Aquila spilogaster (assembly GCA_024606505.1). NCBI lineage: Eukaryota > Metazoa > Chordata > Aves > Accipitriformes > Accipitridae > Aquila > Aquila spilogaster. The sequence goes on along the minus strand of JANHGO010000071.1, from coordinate 19,718,154 downwards.
TCCAGCACGGGCTGTTCTAAACACGCTACTTAGGGGGAAAAAAAATGATGTTAAGAGTTTGCCAGTTGAATTTCAGATGCTTTTAGCACATTCATTCTTGCTCAATGTCAGCAGGCGTGTGCAGCTGAAAGGAGAACCAGCTCTGACCAGCACTGAGCAGGCTCCTTGGGATAACAGTACTGCTGCAGAGAAATTCCCATCAGTCCAGTACGTATCAGCTGGATCCCAAAATGTTCTTATGCGTTCCAGATATTTCTGGGAGGAACTGGGAGAGCCAAGATGTGCATTTTGCCTTAAATGGCCTTGTAGATCAGTCAGTCGTTTTGTCCTGCCCCTGCTTAAAATCACACAGTAAAGCATATGCAAATGTTGATGCCCACATTCTTGTAATTATCCTGAAAACAGGTTAGCTCAAAGGTCTTTAATCCTTGAATTTTCATGCCAAATCCCTGGTAACCCTCTCTTTGTTAATTCCCAGAGCACTGTTTGACTCCCTTCAGCTAAAATTCTTTTTAGCTTTTGATGTCTTTTCTAATTATTTGCATCTTTGTCTTTTTAAGTATTTAGGTGTCCTTGGAGCTTGATTTACATTTGCATCTAATGCTTTGTGTGTCCCGCTGGTTCATTCCCCTGGACTATGCATGATGGAGCCAATGAGAAATAGGTTTCACAGGGTTTTACCACAGATCTTTGCCTGCCCATGTGCTTGGAAGTATGGGTTCTCTTCATCACCATCCCTCTGCAATCTGCCAGATGTTTAGCTCCAGGAGAATTCATTTGTCTTCCTTGGACACTGCTTGTCAAAGAGGGTGGATGTTTCTCCAGCACTCTATGAATAAGATGAATAGAAATAATGAGAAGTCTCAGTGAGTCAGCTGCCCAAGGTGGATGGGGATGCCACTTGTTCTCAGGCATTTCATTTACAGAAAGTGAAGGCTGGGCTTTATTGATCATCCCAAACACTACTTGGGCTTGCCTGTAAATCACTCTCTTACTTCAGACTACAGAGGAAATCCTTCTTCCCCTATTGCTATACAGTATTTTATAAGTGATACCCAGGCCTCTGGCATTTTGTGCGAAAAACTTTGAAGAACTCCCTCATTCCAGAAATCAAACACGATGTGCACCCTGAAGTCTATCTGAAGTTTCTTCGTGCTCGTGCTGACTGAATCTGTCTGAAATTCAGTATGTCTTTGAAGGCTGCCATATCAGCAAGGAAGGAGTTAACTTTTCCTGCCTTGGAGCGAGGAAATGCTTCATTTCAGTGCAGACATTTTTGCAGGGTTAGGGGTTGGATCAACCATGGGGAATTAAGTCATACTCTCCACGCACTACCTGAATGATACACACAGTTGCTGACAAATTTGTCAAGGAGAGTATTCAAAGGAGCTAGGAGACATCTTTGCATAAAATTCAGCTGCGTTTTAGAGTATTTTGTTCCTGGAAGGTTGAGAGGAAAAGGTAAATGTCAGGGTATTTCTTCCTTTGCCACCATGTTAACAGAAAATATATTTAATAATCAGCTTTCCTCTTTACTGTTCTCAGCCCCTGCTCCCTGTCCTGAGCAAAGACCACTAAGCCCAGTCTTTCTGGGGCTGCTCAGCCTAGTGATAGTAATAGCGGTGCTGAGTGGGGCTGGGAGTAAATATGATTAGGAGGCAGGAGTGGGCTGTCCGGCAGGCTGGGAGCGTCAGGAGAGCCTGGAAGGAAGAGTCTGAGAGCTTCCTCTGTCATGTAGAAGATGTCCACAGTGGATAATGTTTTCCCCTTCAGCTTGGCTCTGTGTCCTGTGTTTGTTGCTTTTTGGGAGTTGGAAAAATATTTCCTTTTGCTTTGCTGATATTTTCTGCATATTTTGCACAGGTATATCAAAGGACTTGTCTCCTTGTGCGCCACATCCATCAGACATGATAGGTGAGGTCATCATCACTGTTATGTTCCCAATCACTTTGAAGTAGTTTATTAAAAAATATTTTTACATCAGAGGTGTTTATGAATGTCTCTTATGGTATCTAAGACATGCAGGACATATCTGTAGAAGTTAGTTGCTTCTTCTAGTATCATTTTCCACAAATATCTTCAAACATCACAGTGTCACTTATGGGAAATGGATGTGTTGGAGTTTCTTACAGGAAGCTAAATATGCCTCCTTGTCAAGGACATACTTTCACTGGATATTATGAAGCTGATTCAGCAGTGATGGTCTTCTCGGGTCTCCTGGCAGGCTTACAGTAGGCTTTCCGTGCTTTGTTGAATCTCAATTATGTTTTAGGTCTGATTCTTCCTTGACAGAAAACACTGCAGTGTTCTCCTCCTACTTGCATTCTGCTTTTTAAAGTTGTTGCCCCCAACATCTAGTGAAATGATAGATACAGTTTAACAGCACTTTATAAGACCCTTTTGGATGTCTATTACATGTTTTTAAAGGATTTTGATAAAACATTCAAGAACAGGAAATAGTCCAGTAAAGTTGCTGAGCTTATACTACAACCTACCCTGTGTTCAGCCTGTTCAAAGTAGAAGCCTGATTTACATCTGATGTCAGCTTGTGATGATTTCCACATGCCCCCTACTTTAAACAACTTAATCTGATCATATTCTAAGAGTGTTTGTTTGGACTGTGACTGATTCCAAAACTGTTTTTTATCAGGAGTCCTGTTATGTGATATGCTTTTGTGGTATGTGGAAGATGGTTGTATGACGCTACTACCTATCAATGAAAATGATGTTAACTGTGTTTCAAGCTGTTGTGAGTTATGTGGTTAGGATTAATCTACCCTTAAATTCCACATTCTTGATGACAGACCAGCTTTTGACAAACAAATTTTATATAAAACACTGAAGACTAATCTTCTGCAATAAGTTAAAGTATATGATCTGAATAACTCAGTAAGAGAAGTGTGGGTGATCTCCCAAATACAAGAGCCAAGGAATTAAGCATGAAATTCCCTGATGACTGCATACTTTTCAGAGGAAGAGTCCATTAATTTTGGAGTATATACTTTTTTTGGAGATAGGAGAAAAACATAGCTTGAAGCAATGTAGTCAGATTAGAAATCGGAAGAAGGAATTATGTGGTAATGGGAGAGCGTGAAAAAAACTTAAAAACTGAAGTAATTTATTCTTCACCATCTGTAACAAAAAAAGTGTTTTGGCATGCCTGAAACTGGCCACAGTACTGTTATGTCATGTATGCTTTACAAGGACTTTTGAGCATGGTGGAGATATCAGGTTTTATGTTGTTTTGAGGAAGGGCATGGGTTAACAACTAACACAGCTCTCCTGCTGGACTTTAGGGCTGAAGAACTAAGGTTGGGGAGGAGGTGACTGTGTATCTCAGAGGGCAAAATCACTTGTGGTGAGTTATGCACTATGCAGGCAACTCTGAGGTAAATGGCAGCCAGCTCTGGGTGGGATAAAAGCTCAGGGCTGCAGCCTAATAAAGCAGGGATTTGTTACACCAGTGTCTCAGTATATCTTGCTCCTTTCCAGGGAGACAAACAGTAAGTCAACACAATCAACACCGGCAGCGTGGCCAAGGCTCACTGCCTCAGACTTTGCTTAGGATTTGGAAAAGCTTTCAACAGAAGGGCTGATTCACTGAATAAACCTCACAGGAATTTCTTCCATATCGCTTTTTCTTCCACATTGAGCTCTGTTATACTGAGCTCAGATAGGAAAGCACTGAGATGAAGACTGCTCCTATGCCACATAACACACACAGTTGGGGACCAGGTGAAAACAACACAAAGGCTGCAAGGAAAAGATGTTTTCAGTCCTTGAGGCTTCCTGCAGCTCAGAGGGGCAGGTCTCCTATCCTTTGTTCGCTACCTTGGTCCCAGCCAATTTTCTGCATTTCAGATGAGTTGAACAGGCTCTGGCAGTAGCCCAAGGAGCACTGGAGCATCCCAGGAACATGGCAGGAGTGTGAACGTTCATGCTCTCCAGGCTGTGGTTATTTCTTTAGGATAACACCTGTACATTAGCAGAGGTGGTGCTGGTCTTAAAAGCAAACAGAAATTCCAGAGTGTCCCTTATGTGGAAAACATCCCCATTTCCAACTGCTTTGGAAGTGCAACTGAGGATCGTTACATCCAGGTCCTTCTCTACCCAGCCACTTTACTTGTAAGAAATACAATACTTTAAGATTAGTTGGCCTTATTTATAGAGAACTAGAGATCTTTACTGCCAAGCCACTTCAACCTTGAAGGCTTCCTTTGCACAGACACTGAACAGTCACTATCAAATCAAGGGAAGCAGACACCTAAAACTGCCCCTTTGAGCTAGGGAAACTTAATGGGAGGCTACGTGCTGCTACTTCCAAGGAAGCAAGATAAACAGCTTGGAAAATCACTCTATAATCCTGCAAGCAACAAAATCCAGGGAAAGCCAAGCTTCTAAGCCAACAAAAGACACGCAAAATCTTTTCAGATCTTCTGTGAAGAAACCACACGATTATTCTTGTGACAATGACTGGCACTGCTACTGGAAAATTACTTGCTAAGGAGTTGTCTCCTTGCCTTCCCCAGCACAAGCTGATGTCCCATCTTAGGCATCTCATCTCTGACTACTTGTTTAACCAAGGTAACAGTAGTATGAGCGAGCCTGAAGCCTTTACCATTTCTGTGCTATGTATTTAGGGTATATACAGAGAAAATACACATCTTTGTTGTATCGTAGAATCAGAGAATCTTTTGAGTTGGAAGGGACCCTTAAAAGCCATCTAGTCCAACTCCCCTGCAATGAACAGGGACACCTACAGCTAGATCAGGTGCTCAAAGCTTGATCCAGCCTGACCTTGAATGTCTCCAAGGACAGGGCTTCCACCAGCTCTCTGGGCAACATGTTCCAGTGCCTCACCACTCTTCTTCCTTATGTTCAATCTAAATCTCCCCTCTTTAGTATCACTCACCTGGGTAAGTGAAAATGGTTTCTACTTGCATATGACTTGTTACAGACCGCTAAAACAGCTTGAGGTTATACATCTCCCACAAGTACTCATTTCATAGCAAAAAGGTTGAATAAATTAAAGTACTAAAATAATCTCTTGAAACAAGTGTCGCTGATTTTTGTTGGCCTCCTTTGAGTTTTCTCAATGCTAAGCAGGATGAAAGCAAACACAAAATTGGAATAACATGGATCAAGAGCTAAGCTATACACACACAGATTTTTTCATACATATGCATGCATATAAAGTTTGCAGTGTTTGCAAGTGAAGAGCTTCTGTTCTCAGTGGAAAAATTCATAAATATTAGCTCAATACCACTTTAAGTAAAGAAAGGACATGCAAGGAAATGTAAAGGTGGCATTTAGAAGTATAAATCAGATGAACCCTGACAAAGACCTGCCAATTTTCATAATGATGTAGTATGATAAGAACCAGCTCTTATAACAAACAGAGCTACTGGTCTCAAAAGGAGGCAGTGCTGATTCAAAAGTCAGTAATATCATTATAACGGGCTTCCAAAGGGAAAAATAGAAGCTGAATCTAATAGTACAATGTCAACTCCAGTTAAACAGCAACTGAACTACTTGTATTTGAAGAAGCTATATGCTAACTTATGTCCTTATGTAGAAAAGTTTATTATAATTATGTTTTTGCAATATTTATATCCAGTTTTAGTGAAAACTTCAGAACAAAATGGGAGCATGCCAAGCAGCAAATTTTTCATGAGGCTGTGACAAACTGTGCCAGGGAAGATTGTCTCAGAATAAAGTAAAGCTGGGTACTGAGAGAGAATTATACTGAAAAGCCTTTACAGAAGTGAGGGTTGGCTTTTGACAAGCAACTGATGTTCTCCTGGAAAGATGTATCTAAAGCTCCCATTTAGATATTGAAAGGCTGCTATCAGGCCACCTCGGAGCCTTCTCTTCTCCAGGCTGAGGAGAGAAGGCTCCGAAGTGACCTGATATCTAAAGGGGAGCTACACGAAAGAAGGGGACAGACTCTTCAGCAGGGTCTGTGATGATAGAAGAAGGGGAAGTGGTTTCAAGCTTAAAGAGGGTAGATTTAGGTTGGATAGAAGGAAAAGGTCTTTTACAGTGAGGGTGGTGAGGCACTGGAACAGGTTGCCCGGAGATTCTATAGTTCTATGTATTACAGACAGTGGGCTCCTAAAGTGCTCATTCAGGAGAGTCAGTGAGTGCTTTCAATTAATTGTCAGCTTGCATTTCAAAGAAAAAGAGTTTGCTTATTTAGTTCAAACTTATTTTAAAATAGAAAGTATTTATGTTAATTGAACCAGGTTTTTGAGTGTGGCAGTAATTCGGCCTTTAGGAGGAATGCTAACTTTTGTCAAATTTGTGCTGTTAGACTGTGCCTCCTAACAGCTGTCCATAAAACATAGAATAGGTAACTCATTTAAAATGGCTTAATTTATTATCCCATGGTCTTTTAACTTCATTGTAGGCAGCAGTGTTTTCTGCTTCAACCACAAACATAGGAGCAATAACAAGGCAGGAGGCTTTTCTCTATGCTGATAACATTCAGTTACAGGCATCCTCGAGGATGCCAGGCACGTTTAGTTCCTGCCTAAAGGAAGCAGTTGACTATAATAAGTTTGGCATATTTTAAGTCTAAGTTAAATAATAATTTCATTCAAATGGTAGAGATTATTCATAATGGGAAATGCTCTCCACATATCCACAGTGATAGAGCCATTGCAATGGTATTTTTCAGTATTTCTAGGCTTTTTTAACCATTATGAGCTTGATGTTTTTTAAACCAGTATTTTGTCTCTGGGTTCAGATGATCAGTACTGTGCATTTCAGCATTTTGCAAGCATGTAAAGCTGAGGAACATGGAGAAATCCTGCTCTTGGCTTACATTCTGAACCTCAAGTCTTGCATCCTAAAATATCATATGGTTTGCATTATTTCTCAACAGAGGAACAAGCTCTGGTGACCTTATTGGGTACACTTGCCTGAGTTACATTATAAGATTTGAAGCAGTAAAATTGAGCTTGCTCACTATTAACCTGCAAACTCTTTGTTAACTCCTGTGCCATAAAAATTCTCACAAAAAAAAACCTTCGTGCAAGGTAGACTTGCTTTAGTTTACCTCTCTACCTTTTCTAATACGGCAACTTCAATATTTGCATCCCTTTTCACAGTAAGAGACAAAGAATACTTCTGTCAGTAATTCTTGGGGAAAAATAAATAAAATAAAAAAAATAAAGTCAAAAGACAGAAATCAACTTTAAGGAGTAATTACACCCACAGTATAACAGCTAATTAAAGTTGTGTCCTAAGTGCAGCCAGGGCTCCAGCTGCTGGGAGCAGTGTGATGTTAAATACTACCAGCTGTGGCCAATTAGAGGCCCTCCAAGTCGGAAAGAAAAGGAGTAATTAGAGCAGTTTGGTAACATATATCTGGTGTGGTGCTGCTGGCTTGTGCCTACTGCAGTAACACATAGGGTATTGTCTTACCTTGTAATGCAATATTCTGTTTCGTTTCCATTTATTTGCTTTTTGGTGGTGTGTTTGGACCATGTGTTTCAATAATTTTCATCTGTGGCAAAGGTCTGTAAAACTGCAAATCCTCTGCCAGAGGAATTGTAAACATTTTATCAAGCTTGCAAATATTGTTCCTGAAAGTTTTTCAGAAATAAATGCCAGCGCTAGTCTTGTAAAAAGGCAATGGGTTTACCTGACAGTTAAGTAACTTCTTCACTTCTGTTCTTCTTTCTTTTCACTTTTCATATTTTATTTCTTTAACTGTTACTTTCTGTTGCAGGAGCAGAATTTAGTGTTAAATGGTCTGTATGTGAGCAACAGAGACAGGAAATCTAAGATTTTGCTCTAATTTCATAAAAATGCTTATTTTTGTGACTGCAGCTAATAAGTGAATATACTGATTTCAATGGAAAGGGATCTTTTGTGTTTTCATTCGTTTTTGTGCTGTCTTTCATTTATAAAACAGTACTAGTAGCTTGCCCCTTAACAAGTATCTGTCTGTGATACAACCATAAAATGATGGTATAGCGCATATATATATATATTTATATGGGTACAGCAGCTGACAATAGGAGGGGCCTCAAGAGGCCTTGAGCCCGATCTCCTGCACTGAGGCTGAGTGTGTATCAGATCAGGATTACTGAGGCTTCATCTGGTTGGTTCTTGAAAAGCTGTAAGGATGTAGCCAGCTGCCGCTGTTTGTGGTGGAAATGATTTTCATATATCAAGGCCAAATATTTGGAAGGATAAGAATCTACAGGTTTTGAGCCAGGTTCGACTTGTGTCTCTTCCAGCAAACAGAGCACAAGATATTTACAACTAGATGCAGATAGCTCTGACTATCCCCAGCTTCAGAGCACTGAAGATTTAGTTCCTTATGGCTCTTTAAAAAGCTTCTGTATCCACACTTTACGAGTGCGGGTACTGATTTTTTTTTCAGAACGCTCCTCATAAAACTGCAAGTTATACACTCAGCAACTTTCAAACTGAGCTCTGTATTAACACCTGCCAACAAAATCACAGTGCACTCTTGATTTTAAGTTTGAGCTGATTGCTGGAGTTTTACATGTTGTTGGGACAGCGTGTCCTTGTTTCTGGACGGGTTTTGGGTGGAATCTGGGGGGTAATGTAAAGGTTTCCAGTAGGAATATGTTGATGATAAAGAATTATTCTGGAGGTTTTCTTACAGGAGCATGGTGGTGGGAAAACATGTTTTGTGGAGATCTTCATGTAGGAATTTGTTAGCTTTGCAACATTTTGTGACAGGAATGACAACCTAGAGGGGCGGGCTGGAAAGATGAGTGCTGGGTACGCATGAGTGAAAACTGGACGTGCTGTAAGGGATGCTTAGGTACAGCATGTAGGAAAAATCTGAGGCTGGCTGTGCAGTGAAACTGGTGGGAAAGTTAATGTCCAGCAGGGTTTTGGAGAGTGAGGAGACTCCAGGCTAGTTGGTTATTTCAGTACAATTTCTTTTGAGTGTGTGGGCCAAGGAGGACTATGCATAACCGATGTGCTTCCCAGCACCTCTGTGGGTTGCAAGGTTGAACCTCAAAAAATTCAAGACTCCGTAAAATAATTATGGAAAAATCTAGTCTAGCAATTTTTTCTCTCTCCAGAGTTTTGAATAAAAATGCCATTTCATATATTTTAAGCAAGCAGGGCTTATTGCAAGGAAGGATACTGCAAATTATCAAATAAAATCAGTTGCTCTTACGTGACTGACAAAATTACAGAAAGTTCATAATGGGTTAAGAGTTTGCTGTAGTTAATCAAGAAATGCAACACACCTGACAGTTTTATAGGGAAAACCAAACTGACTACTTTTTTTGTGACCCTAAAGAATACCTTTATGTAATGTTCTCTTTCAGAAAGCCCACATCGTAAATCCTCTAAGCCCAGAATTGTTTTATTTTTTCTTAGGAGGATCACCTGGGTTGCTTGTGATCACCATCCTACTACACAGCTGGTACTGACATCGTGCTCCAGAGGACACACTTCAAGATTCTTCCAGGCTCTTATTATTTAGGCATGTTTCCAACCAGGTCCTAAAGGAACTAGGTAACTGCTGCAATCTTTAATCATAGCTTAATTTATAATTTCTTTTTCGAAACTTTGGAGTGAAACATGCTAGTGATAAACACAGTAACAGTGCTATGTAAAAATATTGATTTGTTGGGAAAAGTAAAGTTGTGGGTAAGGAGCCATGCAAAAATTATTTTGAGATAACTATCTCCAATAAAATGACAAAACTTTATTATTAGTTCAGTTATGTCTGTAAAGGAGAAAAAAAAGCTCCTGTAGTCTCTTCAAAATTTAGAGTAGACCAAGTAAGCAAAAAAGCCTTATCTATTTCAAGGGTAAATCTTACTACCTAGAACTGAGATTTTGATGCTGATCTATACAATGCGAAGCATCAGTAATAATTCATATTTTAGTGACAGAAAGACGTTAATACAAGGTCTCTAATTTTATCCAGTGGTACCTTGTTCTCCTTTCTCAGATTTCCACATGCCTCAGGATCTATTAAAGGTAATCTTCAGACCACAAGCTACAAGGTATGTAAGTTTCATATAAACAATAGAAAGATGAAGAACATACATTAACAAATATCTTTTATTTGGCTTATGTTTGCTATTAATTGATATTCTAGGAATATTGGAATTGAGTTTTTGATTCTTTTTTCATTTTTCTTGATTGCTCTATCATACAAACACTTGTTCCTTAAAAGTTCTCTATTAGTCTGAGATTTCCCTCCTATTTGATGCTAACAAACCCACACGTGGGAAAGCAGTAGTCTAGATGTCATTGTTATGCATGAAGAAGATAGGTGTAATATCTGAGACCTATCTATAACCAAAGAAATGGGAACTCAGGTTGTGTCTAGAACCAAAGGGCTGTGCTGTCCAGTTTGTAAAGCATCTTTCCAGATAATGGTAAGCAAACTAAGATCTGTAACTACGGCTTTTCTTCATGTTTGTCCTGTTATTATGGCAAGAAAAAATATTCTTGCCCTTTCATGTTGTAAGTAACGGAAGTTGGCCATACTGGAAATATTCAAACTATTAGATGCATGGAAAGGACACGGGTTTCTCCTTTCACAACTCGCAGACACATTCAGGAATTCTACCTACTCAGAAATCATCAGGATACACAACAACGGAAATACAACTTTTAAAATCAAGTAACTTGTTGGTTAAGAATGCATATAAACTGTTTGCTATGCATTGTACCTCTTTCAGAGGAGAAATAAGCACATAACACAGAAATCATCACATTTTCCAAAGGCTTATAAGATGATGTTTATCTTGTGTCTTTAAATCATGTTTTGAAAGATTGATGGGGCCTTGGTGCCATTTCTGTAAAGAATCTCACTGGCTCAAAGTAGTTTTGAAAACAGGTCAGTCTTTGTGGATGCAGTATGTCAGGTTGATGAGAGACCGCTTGTTAGGAAAACAAATCCACTTTTAGGCATATGAATTAAAAATATGCTAAATATGCATTCCCAGATGACCTCACTAAAAGTTCTGCCCTTTAGATAAGAGGAGAAGACTGTGGGTTACACTGCAAATTAAAGGCTTAGTTGGGAGACTAATTTCTTTTCTCCCTGAACTTTCAAGGAGAATGACAAGCTTTGTGTTTCCTTTTACACGTTTGAATGGCTGCCTGTTCCTATGTGTGTGATTCATTCTCTGAAGAAGATGTCAGAGCAGTATTATTTGACCAAATCTGTGGGAGTATGGCCGGATCATCTTGTTTGAGTCATCCAAATGGTAACATTCCATTGGGCAGACAGATCTGCAGTCAATGAAAGTGGTAGAGAAAAGAAAGGCTGAAGTTGAGTGCTCTTTGCCCTGTCAGTCCTGTTGGCTCTACACTACAAGCAGCACTGTGGTAAGGGGGAGGAGGTGAACACTTACAGTCTTTAAAAAATTTACTGGCTAGTGCAACTGTTTCCTACAAAACTGTATTGTTTTAACATTACTGATACGGATAGAGAGGAAAACAAAGAATATCCTTGCTGAAGTGAATTATGAGTCCAGTAGCACAGACTAGTATTTCAAAGCAAAATTATCAAGTGTATGTGATTAGCTTCTTTAGTTCACATTTTTGTTAGTTATGAGTTTAGTTCTTTGATTTTGTTTTTGCAGTTTCACTACAAGATCAGGACTTCTACCAATGTCTGAAATGCATAATTCAGGTTTGAAGGGACTTCCTGAAGTCATTTAAGTCTATTTAGATCAGTCTGCTCAGAAGCTAGTCTGCTGGATTTTTGCCCTCTCCAAGGTTAGAGATTCTACAGCCTGCTTCAGTATTTGACCACCCTCGCAGTGAGAATAGTTTTCCTTATATCTAATACATACATGATTATCTGTGACCTTTTTCTAAGGCTTGCCAAAACCTATATCTGATCTTAATGCAGTGGTGAATGTCAAATGTTTTGTGAATATGTAACAAGAGAAGCTGGAAGAAACAGTTTCTTCCCGGATAATTATCTTGTTTTAGAAAAAGTAATTATTTAATGTAAATGCCCCAAAAGGCAATGTTGTTCATTGCTATCATTTGATGTAAGCAATCCCCTTCAGTGTAATAGACAGCTGTATAAGCAGCATGTATGGGCCTCCTTCTGCTTTATCCTGAAATACAGAGTGAGATAATGGTATGATGGCTTGAGGGGGACAGCAGTTAATAGAGCTTTATTGTATGTTCCTGTTGGTGCTGAGGAATAACGTGCTGCAGGAGGAGTTTTACGCTGCACGTTTGTGATGGCTTGCAGCTTATCTAGGTGAGAAAGCGGTACTTTTTTAGATAACCAGTGTTTGGAATTTCAGCTATCTGCATGAAGGCTGAAGGTACAATGGTCTTATTAATACTTTTGAGATAAATTAAGACACAATTGTGTAGACAAATAACAGGAACTGAGGAGAAAGGGGAGGAGGCGGAGGGAAGCACTTGCAATCTTATACTTCCCTCCAGCATTTCCCAGATGAATTCTCTATCAGGCTGCTGGTATAACTTTACTCTTGGAGCAGGATACATATACATGAAGAAAGAAAACTATGGAGCACAGAACGTGCAGAAGTTGGCTTGAAATATTTACTTCAAAAAATTGGATGTTGATGTTACAAATATCCTTTAGTTGTTAACCAGTAAATTAATCTAGAATTTCAGGTGATGGACAAAGGTATAAATACTTTATGGTATGCAATCAAAAGAATTGAGGTAGCTTTTCAGCTGTTTTCCGTCCCTCTACAAACATGATTCCTTATCAAATACTTTGCTTTCACATACATGCTAATGCTCCAAAGTTCTGTATTTACAGTTGGTTCTTTTAACTGTAAAAAAGGAGATCTCCAGTTCCTGCCTACTATTACAGTCAGAGCATTAAAATTTTACAGCCATTTCATCCACTTCTGAGATTCCCCTTCTCTCTCTGTAGGAGGATGTGAGTCCATTTACCTGATGTTATTCTCACAACCCAGGAAATCCCCCTTCATTCCTCTGACAGCTCATGTTTTCCTGCTGTCCAAAAAGATGATGAAGGAAAACATCCAACCCTGCTGTCCATTATCTGTATGCAACAGATATGTAGGGTTTGTGTGTATAAACAGTGACTTTCTTGTTAGTTCTAGAGCAAGATTGTTTTGTTTCCTTAATTTTAAATAACATGTACTCCTATTTGCATTGAAATACTGAGAAAGAGCACTTTATGAATTCATATTAGTTTGGTAATATTTCTGAAAACTTGCATTAAATTTCTTTTTTTCATACTCAAACACTAGTTTTATTCAAATACTTGGTGGGATTGATTCTTTTGCATAAACTATTTTCACAATCTTTTCCACTCAGTAGAGCTGTTTACACAGTCCAAAATGAGAGCAGCACGCTAGTTGTAGGGCTTATATGGTAAACTTCTAGGAAAAAGATAGATATATGCAGTAATCTGTAACTGGGGCACGTAATCAGGTAGGTAGAATACATAAGCCTAGAAAGAGTGCAATTAATGTGAATACATAAGCCTAGAAAGAGTGCAATGAATGTGAAGTTTCCCATGTTTATGTGTTTAACCATAACCTGAGCAAGCTTGTCAAATGACAATGAGGACTTAATTTAGCAATGTTACATGCTTTTTTTCCAAGGTTTCTCTGCTTCTCGTTTGTAAAATATCTCACTTCCTTTTTCCCACGAAGGTGGGGAAAAGGAGAGGAGAACAGTAATAGTTACAAGGGAAATGACACAGCAAATGACAGTTTGGGGGTAGAGTTCATGGATGTCATTGAGCTGTGGAGAAAGGAATGAAAGGGGACCTACATGACCAGAGGATGCAGAGTGGCAGAGACTATCACCAAGCGATGTTCACAGCTAAATATGGGCATAGATGACTACTGCACACTTCAATTTAGCATACAGCCATTATTCTCACTGGTAATATGTGCTATCTCATGATCAGCTGCTCTATGGATGATTTTTCACATCCTCTATAGCATCAGTTAATTAAACTCTGTTCCTCTTTATCTGCACAAAGGCAGTAGGAGGCCATGGTAAATGCATTATTCTCCATGGGATGAATGAATTAGCTTAAGTATTGACCTGAAAAATGATGATTTTCTTCAAGAGCTTTATGATCCTTCTTCCTTGGAAGCTGATTGTCTGTGACAGAAAGCTCATCTGGAGATGAGGAGTCTCAGATATGGGCCTGACTTTGCCTTTTTTCTGCTGTTTTGCTATCATGGCTGGAAGAGCTGGCTCAAAGCATTATCATACATCAGCTGCATCAGGGACTCTAAGGGGTGTGTAAATATCTCTTATTGACACAACTCTCTTGGTTTGAGTTCTGCTCTATGTTGTATAGGAGATCATTCCATGGCCAATGCATTGCTGCAAGCTGCAACTCCCACAGTATTTTACCTCTCACTAGACAAGACTTACGTAATTGCACAAAAGCGATCAGCTATCAGTCCTCTTTACTCCCTCCCTTTGTCTCAGAAGTCTCACCTGTGCCTGCTAGGATCCTCACAGATGCTTCCATATGACTTTGGAAAGTGGCTATTCCTCCCCAATACAGTTACCATTTTTACTCATATCAGTCTCCCCTCTGGCTTTCTGAGTTTTCAGAAACTAAATTTAGAGACTCGAACAACAATCTTATTTGACCTGAAAACTTAAATGAGCAAATGCAAAACAAGACAGGAAGATTCCCTGGGTGCTACTTACATTTTATAATTATTGTTTAGCCCATGCAAGACTCAGAGCTAGAGTAGAAATATTTTGAGGGTTAAGAGCAGATAGTGGGAAATTAACTGTCTCTGCTTGGAACAAGTGTGTTATTAAATCTGGTTCAGATCCTGCAGATTTAATAATGCAGGTAACGTCAAAAAGATTATATGATCACCTTTTAATTCTGCAAGAAAAACCCTCTAGGAGCTCTGTCAATTCACTGTAAATGCTGTGAGGAGGTGGGGATGGTAATTTACAGAGAGGAGGAAGAAATGGGTCCCACCAGCTGTCACTATGTGATACTGATCCCAAGAAAAAGATAAGAGAAGCTCTGAGCACCAAGCAAGATAACATGCTTGAGTCCAGTGAAAAGGAGCAGCATGACACTGAATTTTTTTCTTTGACCAAACTATGATTCTGTCTTCCTAAGGCAGCTGCGTTGCTGGCTCACCTTGAGGAGCTAACTGGAGCCTTTTGGCTATGTGCAAAGGCTGCGCTTATGCTCGTGGGGAAGGCAGCTCGATGGAAGAGCTTCTGCAGAGAGTGGTGATGGGTGTTGAGGATGTGACCTGCGTGATGTTCTGTTTTTCCATGCTTTGCTCTGTACTAACTGTTGTCTGCTCCTGTGACCTGAGCTCACTGTGGTGATAGGACCAAATCAGTCAGTTTAGTTCTGGTTTAGGTGCCCATTACATTCTGATATGTGAATCAAAGTGCAGGAGTCGAGGAGTTGAGGACTCAAGTGACAGTGACTCAACTGACAGGAGACCGATCTTTGACTGTAAATGTGACAGTATCCTTCTCCTTGTAAAACACAAGAGAAGTCTGACATCTCAATAAATTGTCTTCTTGTTTTTAATTTCTAATATATCATTCATGCATAAGGAATAATAGAAATATAATGCTGACACTGCTTAAGCACTTTAGTTAATTATATGTCATATTAAATATTCAAATCTTTGTTATTTAAAAAATAAATATGTTCATGTAGCGCCATCTATCATCAACCATTTGTAGCTGCACTTTATTTTTAGAGAAGTAATCCAAGCAAAGCTTAGAAATTATTTCTTCAGAGTGGGACAAAATAATTCATAACTTGTATTTTATAGGAATTTTTTCTAGTATTGTGTGCACCTGCATGCACAGCAAGCTGGTGAGTTTGAAGCTTATCTGGATATGTATGTGGAGATCAGGTTGAAATTGGGATAAGGAGGTTTTATTAAAGAAAAGTGGAGACTTGTTTTGGCTTGCTCAGGGTATAGGAAGGCTACAGGCAGCTGGAAATGGGTAGTGCATGCTGAGCTGTTAGTCAATTCTGTACAGTGCCACTGATCTGTGGATCCACAGAATTATAAACAAAAGACAACCACATGATGATGGAAGACTTTCAGAGTTTCATGCTCCATGTATCTTATTGACCTATACATTCAACCTGGCTTTAGGTCTGGTTTTCTTCCCATGCTTTTTGTCCCAATTGACTACTGGGCTGCAAGTGCATTTTTGATGTTCCCAGCTGAGGTGGCCTTTGCACAAGCACGCCCCAGCTCACACCCCAGCGTTTGCCTTCTGGGGATGTTCTTTCTTCATTTCAGGAAGCTCCAGCTAAATTCTGCAGACTTTCTAGAGGCTTTTCCAAAGCAGCTAGCTAGGAGGCATGTTCTCTGTCAAATGTTAATCACTTAGTAAATGACTGGTATGGAGAAGTCAAGGGTGATGTTAACTCTCTTGTTTTCAGGTATAATAAGTTGGTGAAAAGAACCACCAGTGCCAAATATAAATATCCCACGGTGTTACCACTAGAGCATTTTGATCAAATTCTCCACAACTGAATTTTTTTCTCCAGTCTCTTAAAAGGTTGCTTGCTTCATCATTATCTGCCTAAGTCATGCGAAATCACTGATAGATTGGCTTTAACTCAAAACTGGGCCACAACTGGTGATTTAATTTACTTTTGTTTCTTCTTACACTTAGAGCTAAATAGACAAACTTAGCAAATGAAGTGGGCTGAAGCCCCCATTCAAGGCCAGAGGTGGCAGCAGGTATTTGGAGGAGGTGCCGAGTGCCCTGCTGCATTAGGTCATGATCAAGGATGTGGCAGATGCAATTCCATGCAGGCACACCAGTGTGGTGGCTGCTGCTTTCCTTTGATAAAATGCCAACAGATAGAAGAAAGATATAAGAAGAAATATGTGGTGGAGTTTGGGAAGGAAGGAGCATTATTTCCTTAGTACCTATTTGCTTAAAAATAACCAAGCCATCTCTAAACATTATGCACAGGCTGGGAAGCAGTGGAGTTTGGGAGTATTCTCAGATGTTGCTCAGTAGCTGTTGCCTTGCTGAATTCACTTCTTCATAGCAGAAGAAATCCAGAATGGGATGGAGATGCAATAGGAGTTTTGGTCTTATCACAGTATCCTTACTGGCAGATCTAGCTGTGATGACTCAGTGTAGTCACTTGCACTGTCTTTAGAGCTAATTGCCTTTGAGGGGCACAGAGGTGTCTGAACTGGAGAGAAACATTCTCCAGCAGAGTCTGCTTCAGGTGTGGGTGGGGAAAGGTCACGTTGCAACGAAAGGAAGCAAAGCTTTTAAACGTCATCCCCTATGAGGCAGGTGCTAAATATGTCCTGTGTCTCCCAGCCAAGCAAAGCTTTTAAATGCATGCTGACTTTAAACAAGTTTATTACACGTTCTCTGATGAGCACTGCAGAGCAGAAGAGCGCTTCCTTCCATAAATAAAGTCTGCCCTTGAGTACTTCTCTGAGAAAGTCCTTATGTATTACTGAAAGGTTCACAGCTGCAACGATGCCATTGGCAGAACAGAAAATGGCTTATAAACCAGTAATAATGACAGTTATTCACAGCAGTGAATGAATAACGTGGGCTTTGATATAGTGGACTACATTGGTTTTTTTCCTGCCTACCTGGCTACACCATTAAATACAAGACGGGATTTTTTAGCTTTGCTGCTGATGGATGGCCCTGAACTGTGATTTGTGTGCCCTGGTTTGGTGCAGGCTGTGGCCCTACCTGCTTGACACCAGAGGTCGGCAAAGGACTTCTGTGCTGCCTGGCAGCTCGCAGAGAGCTGCACGCTGGTTTCTATCTCCCCTCTGAGGACTTCAGAGGAGGCTATGATTTCTTTTGCTCTGGAAAAGGGCTTTTGAACATGTGAGAATGAATTTAAGAATAAAACAAATGCCTAGTTCACCAGAAAATGAACTGTTCTGGGTTTAGTGATGATTTTTCCCTATGAAGTGTGCACAATACAGTTTAAATTATGCATAGCTCTATTACAGTATAATCAGTGCTAAGTACATACACGGAGTACAATAAATTATGCATTTTCCTTTAATATTTCATGAATAAGAAGCATACCATATATCGATTTCACTTAGACCTGAGCATTCAACAGAACATTTAAACATATTTCTATTTTTAAATTCACAGATCATCATAAATGGGACCGTTCGTGTGCTTTCAGTTAGATACTTAACAACCTTGCTGAATTTCAGCCATAAAGATAATCAGATTAATATTTTGAATGCGTGCCCAAGGAATCAAAGGAGAGCCATTTCATCAATTTCATCAATTTTACTAGTTTCTTGGCATAGTCTCTTGGAGTAGGATGCTGGATGGTGGTAGGTTTCTCATTATTATTATTATGTATGTGTAGACTATATGCATGTGCATATATATTCAATAAAGGAAAGTTCAAAGTAAAGCTTATCTGAGAAATGAGACTGACACTGACTGCTGTCTCTGTAAGTACTTCCATAAGAACCAAAATCTTATTGACAGTTTAGAAGATAGGACTCTGGTTGAACAGTGGAGACTGCATACCTTGGACCAGGTTGGGAATTCCAGCTTCTTCCCCACACAGGTGCCTGAGATGCTTGTGAAATAGCTCAAGCACCATCACAGTTTATAACATGGTTGTAAACACAGTACCAATTTGTGCATTCTTCACATCCTGAATCTGCAGTTTTAAACTATGTTCTATGCTTTCTTTAAGACAGCTTTCATCTTTTAATGGAAAGGTCAGAAAGGATCAAGAAGTCTGCTTAAGCAAGTAGTTGCACTAAATAAGTCATTTTATTTGGCCCTGATTTTAATGCTAAGGATGCTGATATTTATTAATAACAAATTGTATCAGGGTTTTTTCATTTCTAAAAGCTAGCATAAGAAGTTGAGTCGGTCTGTTAACAAACATGTTAATACGTATGCAAATATCGAGCCATTCTGGGAAAAACATCTCCTTTAATGGATCTTTAATATTGCTATGCTTTTCTACCCACAGGTGTTTTTGTGGTGAACTGAGAAAACCAGCTCAGGCCTTTCCTGTGGTACTAAAACTTAGCATTTGATTGTTTTTCTTGTTTGCTCTAAGGATCAACTTAAGTTGGGCTGGTTTGTTGAGTGTGATGAAAAAAAGTAATTTTTGAATTGTGTTTGTACATTCTGAGTGTATGATAGGTTCCAAGCCCTCTGACTCTCAAATTCTGTTGTTGTGTTGCTCAACTGTAACTTTTGAGATCTGAAAATAATTTATCTACCAAGAATATGTGGTTTTTAGCTGGATAGGTCAAATTAATGTTAATTAATGACAATATGATAATATTTAATCTATTTTGTGCTCTGCACTCTTTTCATTTCCTAAGAAAACTTGGGAAGTGCTGTTGATCTTCTCATCAGAAAAGGGAAGAAAGCTAAAATTAATTATTTTTCACTTACTTGGAGAAGTTTAGAACTTGTTGGTCTCACCGAGTAGAGAACATCTCGTAGCTCCCCGGATCAAGCAGCAACTTTTCTTCTATTCATCTCTGTCGATTAAAAGAAGATCGTTCAGATATATATGAAAATGATACATTTTGTATGTTAGTAACTGTTAAACAACTTGAAGGATAAAATCTCAAGACTTCCATTTGTAGATGCAGTTCTTTTTATGTGGAGCAAAAGATAGAGATCTTTAAGCAAGCCAATATTTAATTGTATGATTTAATGGTACAAAAATTTAGTTACAGTTCCCTTTAATAATAATAAAAAAAATAATTGGAGTCTTACGCGATAATTCTAAAATCAGATCATGCCATACCTTACATCTGTCAGTTTGCTCTGCAAGATGGCAAAAAGAGCTTTGCACATTTACAACATGAATGTCTCTTCCTCTCTGGTGTTATTAGTTGAAAAGACTTTATAAGAAACAAATGATGCATTGTTTACAACAGTTTGTTAAGGTCTATTAATGAAAGAATTGCTGTGGCTGTTTCAGACTGACCAGCTTTGTAGCAGATAGACAGTAGAAAGAAAAGAATGGAATGCTTAGGGAAAGAGGTTTTAAGAAGTAGAGAAGGTTTACAGAAGTCCCACTTGTGGTACCCTTGCAGCAGCTGGCATCTCACAGCTGCATGAGTGAGATGCCTAGGCCCCTGCCTCAACCCTCATGAATTTCTCTATACTTTCTTTGAACCCACCTAGGATTTTCACATTCACAGAGTCCTCTCTCAGTGAGTTCTGCAAATCAGCTGCATCTGCCTCCATAAAGATGTCTCCTGCTAGGAAGAGAATAGCCTGAGGCTAATGTCCCTGTTAGATCCTGTGTAAATCCTAATGGAAAGCAGGGAGAGCAGCTGAGTCATTGATGATAATGCTAGTTTCTAAATTTGGAGTCAAGAATCAAAGTTTAGGCACCTATAATGGAAAGTTTTTGTGACTTCCACAGTAAAGAAGAAATATGAATTTTGCTACTGAGAAAGTAAGATGATCAAAAATGATTTCTAGTGAGTAGTAAAGCCCACAGTTTTATGGCACTGAGTTGGAAATGTCTGTAGTTCTGCATCTGCTACCAAGTTTCTGCACAGCCCTGAAGTATCTGCCTGACTCCATCTGAAAAAGAGACAGAAGTTCTAATTTTGACCTAAAAATTAAGCAGCTCCTAGCACATGGGGGCAGCCTAGCTAGCACACATCAATGTATTTGTCCTCAGTGCTTTGGAGGACAAGACCTGTGACCCTGTCTCAGGTGGAAACAAAGCCATTTACCCGAGGCCAGGCAGAGTGCTTTAAATCAAAGCCCTCGGTTGCAGCCTGGCATCTTAACCACTGAGCTGCTGTGCCTTAAGACCAGCCCTTTTGTAAGGCATGAGTGTGATGCAAGGCTTAATTCATAAATGGTTGCAAGTATATTAAGAAAAACAGGGTGAAGGTGACATTAGAAGAGAAGTGCATTAGCCTGTCTGCTGGGCAGTAGCAGCTGGAATATATCAAGGCTGCAGTAATATTTGATGGTGCGTGTACTTTGCTTCAGGAATGCTGCCAAATGGCATTTTATTCATACCTCGGAGCTCTGTTCAGATGAAAAAAGTTAATTTCCATGCTTTTTTTTTTTTTAAAGCCAAGAAGTGCCTGCAGGTCTTTATACAGCTTGACTGTGCTGGAAACAAGGCCTGACTCAGAGTAACAAGCACCATCTGAGCTGACATTATTTATGCTCAGAGTTAGGGTTTTAACAAGTGGCTGTGACAAGGGTGAAGGTGATGCTTTCAGAGCCAAGACTTTAGTGGACAGCACTAAACGACAGAATTACAGCCTGACCCTCGCCCCGAGAAGAAACAGCTTTCTGTTAAATGTTTGTTTCTATTATGTTTTTATTTGCTCTTCCTCACAGTTCCTCTTCAATCTCCAAGTCCAGAGCAGTAGTTCTATGACCAGCTGTGGTTGAGCTGTGTTTTTTTCGTTTCTTTTTTTTCTTTTCTCTGAATGTTTAGAAAACTTTCCCGTCCATATTTCTTTAACCTTGCTGACACTGTTCCACGTTTCCCCCAGCAAATGGAAGACCATGAGTTCTCAGCCCAGCAGATGGGAACCTGCAACCCCCTCTCTGGGTGAGATCCCTTCCCTAGGTTTATTTCTTAATCACAGTGAGTGGATATCTGCTGTCCTAGCCTCACTTACTGATTTTGAGCTTTTGGGGTTAATGCAAAGTCTGCTGAAGGCAGTAGATGTTTTAACAGCGCGCTTAACACACCCAGCTTTGGAGTATTGCTTTCCTTCTGAATTGCCTCCTGCGTGCAACGTCTGCCACCTGCTACATCCTTGTTCATGCAGAGGTAGATTTATTTTTATTCCTGTTACAGCAGTCTGCTGGTAGGCAGCACCCCCAATGCTGGCACTGCCTATTAATTGCCATGTTTCCTATCTGGTGCTGTACATTCTGAATCTTTTTAGCCAAGTACACGCTAAGTTGTGGTCAGACATAAGAATTAGCTGGGACCAGTGGTCCAGAGCTGGCGTTGAGGACAGGTTTTGTGCAGGATAAATTGTCGTTGCCACATCACTCAGACTGCCCAGCTGTGGCTGCTGTTGCTTAGTTACAAGACTCAGTCTAAGCCATAGCAGAGCTGGCACTGAAGCATTTCAAATATGACAAGACCCAAAAGATGCTCATCGATGTATGTGCGGGAATATTACAGGTCCTGTATGCTGAGATTTTAGTGACCGTGACTGTTAGCTTACATGGTGCTGGTTAGAGGGGATTTCATTGTCTCCAGCTCAGTTTTTACTGTAGCTGGAGCTTTTGCATTCTGTGGACAGAGACACTGATTTTAAGGAGTGTGTGTGTCTGGGTGAGGAATTACTGAACAAAGGTCCTTGAAAAGGGGGGAAATGAAATAAGAGAGGAGTTCCTTGGCAGCTTCTGCAAGAAAAAGCCCTACTGTTCTCTGTGGACATCTCCACTCTTCCTATAAATTCTTTATATGAATCATTAATTAGTGGAAGCACGTTCCCATGGCTCAAGGGCAGAGCAGCTAAAAAGCAGAAAGCTGCAAGATGAAATGTGAAGTTTCTTTTTAAGATGCCTTTTACGTTTTGGAGACTGAGGAAAATTAACCATGCAACCCCTCCATTTACTTTGTCACCGAAATATAACTCTCTGTAGGAGGATTGATTCCCAGAGTTAAACCCTGGTTACTATGTCATGTGTTAGCAACGTGAGCTGTACAGTTGCCCATACGCGACGTGTGTGTATCGATGCGTCTGTCTGCAACAGTGACGCCTTTCAGCTTGTCCCTGCTGGTTTGCATTGGTGCCTTGCTTTATATCTCTACACACTGTGATTGTGTTTCTGCAGCGTCATGAAAACAAATGACTTTGACTGCCCTG
Organism: Aquila spilogaster; assembly: GCA_024606505.1. Taxonomy (NCBI): domain Eukaryota; kingdom Metazoa; phylum Chordata; class Aves; order Accipitriformes; family Accipitridae; genus Aquila; species Aquila spilogaster. The sequence continues at coordinate 19,695,319 of JANHGO010000071.1, read as the reverse complement.
GATATGTTTTTGGTTCCCAAAATGGCTACATGTGAAGGATAAGAGCACTGTGCTTCAAGCAACACTAATTAATAGTCTGAAGGTGTGTTCTCATTTTGACAGTTGAATTTAATCACAGTTGATCTGAACGCAGAAGGGTTTTCTGAAACTCCAGCAGAATCTGGTAGGACTGTGAGCACAAGGACTTAAGTGATAATCAAGATTTTTGGAAGGGATGCAATTTGTCATTTTCCAGGGCATAAGCCAGCCTCTCAATAGGAAAGGGCTTCATGAAACTTTCGCTGTGGAAAATTTTTTAGTCATTATGGCATTGTGCACAGTTCTCACATGCCTGCCTGTAGTGCCAGTAGTGCCAGTGAGCAGCACCAAAAGAGGAGAGTGCTGACTGCATTTATCTTGAGCTTACCCCTCTCATTTTCTGAGCTTAATCGTGTCCTTTTGGACACTAGGGGCCTCCTGTTATATTGCAAATATGCTTGCTGACTTCTGCCATAGCTTGCTCTCAAGGTGGATGAGAGGAGATGCTGCACAGATGAGAATGATGCAGAGCTGTGTTCAGACACTTCTGCATCTCATTTATGTGAAAAAAAAAAAAGTCAGAGATAGACAGGACAGTGCCGTTCTTTTGGCATCAGCAGAATTACCCCAGAGAAGTGAGAACAGACTTGGGTCTGCTATCTTCTAGTGCTAGTGTAATGAAAAGTAACAGTCTGATAAAAATGAACAGATGTATTTCAAGGCTCCCTCGTGCTGCCACCGGGAGTCCAAAGACCACCTGCCTGCACTCACACTTCCCCTCTACGGTGACTGTGGTGGTGGCTGGTGTGGAACGGTAGTCTTTGGAGAGCATTTCTCTGGGTTCAGCTGTCTCCAGTATGAGTCAGCAGCAGGAAATAAAACAGTAGAGCAGCACTCTGATGAAGCTGTGTCACTGTGCTGATCTGTCGCCAGAGCAAAGCCATAAGGAGAGGCTTTGTGCTGGGAAAGCTTCCTTGGAGCTACTGACCAAATTGGTCTATAGCTGGAAAGCAACCCAGTATATGCCTGCACTTCCAGAATGATGCCAGAAGAAAGGGACTTACAGAAAGGGTGAGGCCTGCAGTTCTGCCTTTCTGCTTATCTTCTGCGTCTCTAAAGACCGTTCTTGATGCTACCATTACAGATGTGAGCTGAGGAAAGAACTACAGTTGACCACAGAACTGGCCAACTCTGTTTTACGGCAGAGAAACAATGTGGATGAGAAAAATTCACTTTAAAATATTTTGCATTGTATTTCTGTCCATGTACAGTGACACAACCCTACTGAGAGAAGGTACGCTGGGTGACTTCATATTATTCTTATTTCTTACTGTTAAAAGCTATTTAACTTAGAAGGAGGGGAATAAACCCCTCCTTCGAAACCCCTTTAGTGGTTTTTGACTCCAAATTCAAAGGCAAGGGAAGCTCTCTATGAAATACATGGTAATGCACCTAATTTTTGTAGAGCTCCTCTTAGAAGAACAGAGCAGAAAATGAAAACACATAATCCAATTAAACAGTCTTCTGTTGTTGCCTAATAAAGAAAATTGCATTAATTTATGGGAATTCAGCTTTCAGAAATGTGTGTCATATATATGTGTAATTTATGAGATTGTTCTAACACCAAGAAAAAAGCAAAAGTTTGAAAATAGCCTGGACTCCTGCCCAGGTTTGTTACTTGATTTCCTGTGCACATACAAGCCTGTCACTTCTAAACCTGTTTTACCTCTTACTTAGCAGTGGAGTTGTGCCTGGATAAAAGCATTAAATCTGTGCTACAAGGGTTGCTCTGAAAGTAACGTCTCCTATTTTTTATTTTTATCTTGGCCCACAGTATTAGAGGCGGATGTTGGTGGTACGGCAGTAGTGGTTGAACCTTCCCACCAATATTCCATTATATTCTGTTGCCATGTGACAGATGGCAGCAGAGGGGCAGTCTGACAAAATGGCGGCTGACATGGAAGTGAGTATGAAGCAAAAGCATGGAACTGAATTCCTCCACGTGGAAGAAATGGCACCTATTGACATTCATCAATGCTTGCTGAATGTTTATGGAGACCAAACAGTAGATTTGAGCACAGTGAGGTGGTAGGTGTATGTTTCATCAGTGGTGGCAGCGACAGCGTGTCACCTCCGCTGGTGCAGACTTCTATGAGCATGGTATGCAGGCTCATCGCTGGTGAAAATGCACAGCTAATGGTGGTGGCTATGTTGAAAAACTGTTTCATAGCTGAGAATTTGCTCTATTAAATAGTGCTATTGTGCTCTTTGTAGCTGTTGTAATTTCTATGGAAATAAATAGGAGGCATTACTTTCAGAGTGACCTACGTATCCAAATATTAGTTTTATATTGAGTATCTGATGCTTGCTCCCAGAGTAGCTCTCAACAGCAAGTTACTCTTCTGTGTTGTCTACTGATCGTTGCTTTTTGCCTTTTAGCCTTGGTATTTTTGTTGTTGCTGTTGTTGATTTTCCTTGCTCTTGCAGAAAGTGGTGCCAGGCCATTAGGAAACTGAATTATTAAACCTTCTGATTGATTTTCCATGACAATATAGCTGACACTATCATGTAGGGACCCTTGCCTTAAGCTACGCAGATAGGGTTTTGGTAAGTGCTTGACAGCTCTCCTCATTCTTTCGCTTCATTATCTTCTCTCTCTTTACTACACCATCATTTCAAAGAGGAGGAGATTCTGAACTCCATTATATGGAGTCAGTTTGTTTTACTGTCAGCCTCCCTTTGCTAACAGCCACAGAGACGAAGGAATTTTTCCTTCTTTTCGTTCTGGAGGTGCACAACAGATCAGCCCATTTACTAACAGACTCAGCGTTGACACCATTGTATCCATGGTAACATACCAGCCTGCGCAAGCATCCCAAGATATTATGAAAAGCAGAAATATCAAATGATGACAATGAGTCACTTCAGACAATAGATGCTTATGTGTTTCACAACCACCTGAAATGCTTCTCTCCCCACCCAATCAGGTCCTTGATTATAACATGCTTTACTTTTCTCTTACAGCTCCTTTGTCAGAATACAAGACTCAAAGCAGAATTAATCTCAATTTTGAGGGTTTTTTTTTCATTCAAATCACTGGCTGAGGTAACTGAGAGGAATGAGCACCCCAGAACTCTGACTGTTCTCTTTGATTTGGGTTGGAGTTCTTCAAATGAAAAATCCAAACTAATAATTGAAAAAGAAGTGGCCTACATCAGCCCAATGTATTTCAGGGCTAACACGTGTAGCTGGGTGACTCCTAGACTGGTTTGTGATTTGCCCAATGGAGTTGTATGAACTACTGCTTTCTTATGATGACAGTAGATTTAATAAGATCTGAACATTTTTATATAACTTCATCCAACTTCTGGCATGGCAGAGACTCTGCTAAAGCATCTGCAGATGCTTCTCTTCACAGATCCCATGGGTTCTTCAGTTATGCTTTCAAGAGAGAACATTCAGGCACACAGACTGCATTTTAGAAGCTGGTTGCAGCAAATGTATCAGTTCATTAAACTGGGCACTTACATGTAAAAACATCTGTAATTTAGATCAAATAACTGCACATGGAGTACTGATTTGTGCTGTTAGATAATTGTTGGCAAATATGGGCATGTTACCATGAATTCACAGATGTAATGTACATGCTGCCCATTAGGACTCCACCTCTCATTTTCCATGTCCAAAGCAGACCTTTAGAATCATATGCTGATGATGACCCTGAATGAGGAGGTGTTATGTGACATACAGCAAGCCCACGGGTCGCCTTAAGGCATTTAGGACCATCTTCCTCAGGCCAGGAAACTATTTCAGCCACACTAAGCCATGATGAGTGTGTGCTCATTGGTCAGACTGCAGGCTGAGAACATTCTCAAATCTAGACCACTTCATTCATGGTTTGCATAGCAGCTGAGTTTGAGGCAGAGTTTGAAGTTTGCTGAGGGACAGATCCCAAGTACATTTGGTATTTAACCTCAAGCTACGGTTTTGGAGAGGCAGAGCAATGTGATTTGCAAGCAGATCTTGAGTTTTCCTGAGGACTGTGATCAATGAGCCTGCAGCATTGCTGGGCTAGCAGCCAGCTGGGCATTTGGAAAGTGTGGGGTGCATGAGGCTACTTCCACGTCCCTCTTCTTTCTTTAGACAGACCTTGCCTCATGGGCTTTGTTCTCTTCTCACGGTTGATCCACATAAGAGGGCAAGGTCTATCATGGCCCTCTGCAAATTGCCTTAATTCTTTAGTGCTTTTAGGATTGCAGGACATGGATTCCTGTGCCCGTTCCAGCCTTCTCCTGAAGGTGTGTGTTCTGTTGTCTTTTCAAAAATGGAAGACTCCTGGCAGCAAGCTGGCTATGTTTGTAGCCAAGGCAAGTAACTCCTGGTTATGTCTGCATACGCCTTCCCTCTCTTACCAAATAATGGCAGTATTTTATTTGTAGAAAGGGTAAAAGAAATACGAAACCCAAAACCCAAGATGATCTTGGTGTTCTGTATCGTTACGTTAACTTGATTAGGCTAATCTGTTTTCAACTGGTAATTTAAGCTTTAGGCTTGAAAAATGCAGAAACATTTACATGTTTGAACATAAGAATATGAGCATTTTAAGAAGTAGAAAGCCTTATCAAAATTCTACATTAATAAAACAAGCTATTGGTGCATCAGAGAGTTGAAGAGTTTCCATGTGCAAGCATGCAAGCACAGCTATAGATTCCTTCTGTGGTTTTAATTCTCAGTAGATAGCATTGGAAAAACTCAGACTTTTCAGTAGAACAGGAAATTAACTCTAAGAAATATTATACCCCTCAAGTTCTAACCAATATGAATTTTAGTAACGTATGTGTCATTTATTTTGAAAAGCAACTTTTCCACATAAGCATGCTACAGATGCAACATATAAAGAGAGATTTCACTCCTTAAACCTTCTGTTAAATTTTATAGGTAGGTAGTGGATGCTTATTGCATTAGAAGACCTGGCAATACTATATGGGGCAGTAGTTTTATTCCTACAACTTTCGGGAGAGACAAAGATGGCAAAGCTTGTACGAGTGAGAAGTTAGAGACAGCAAAGCAAACAACCCAAGCTCACAGGCTTGCAGTCATTACTTCCTGACAATCATTCCCTGTTATAACTAGAAAATGTTAAGAGCAACAAATCTTTTTTTTTTTCTTTTCTTTTTTTCCTCTCTAGGGAGACTTCTTTTCCCTGCTTGTGGAGATGGGAATTGAATAGATAAACTGTTCCTCTCTACACCAGAAAACAGGTTAAAGCAGTGAAAAACGGTTTAGGCTAAGAACTGTCACCAGCTGCATTCTGCAGGGATCAGTAATCCCCTCACTTCCTTTTGAATACATTTACAAAATGTCCTGTGAGATGTCCCTAACATGACAAGTCTGACATTCAGTTTTTTCCTCTTCAGCAAAGGCAATGAGCCCCATAACTAAGATGTCACAACGCCTCAAGAGCTGAGAGGAAAAGGAGCTTGGTTAGGTAAATGACAGAGGGAAAGGAGGCTCTGTGCATAACTGCTTACTCAATAAGAGATTTCTGCTGTGCATTCTGCACTTCAGCGTGTTGTCTGGGGACCCTTTGCTTTCAGTCACAATAGTGAGAAATAAGGATCCAAATACCTGCTGGAATTGAGTCTCTGCTGTAATTCTTCCCTCCTTGTGTCTTCAAGAGAAGGTGGAAGCAATATTTTGTACTCTGTCTGCTTTCAAACCACGCTACTTCTAATGCAAAGATTGGCTTTTGACATCTAAAGCATTTAGTAAATTAGACTGTAGCCTCCTAAAGCTAACTAACTCATCGTAATTCATTTGGGTACCTATTTCCTGTGGAAGAAAGAGACCAAAGACAGTGAGGGTCTACAAAGGTAGACTTGCCCTGGTAAAAAGTCTCCCACTGTGGCTAGATCTCATGTTTGCTCAAAGCTTTCACATGCCAGCTTGTGGCATGTTTACAGACAGGTAACATCTCCAAGTAATCTTTAAAAGGTAAATGCTATCAAATGGTAGACAGGCAGAAAAAGGAGATTTTTAAAATGGAAATTTTACCATATGAGTTAATGATATAGTTGTGTTTCTTGTCCCAGTCAGAAGCAACTTGAAGACAGTCTCTTATGCAAAGCCAGGGATAAATACATCATATTTTCAGTGGAAGCTTTCCTTTTGCTCAGTGGATGGTAACACATTTTGAGGAGCTATTCAGCTCACGTTTTTTTTCCTTCACTTGGGCGCTAGAGGGACTCTAGAGGTCTCTGTTACTGCAAGAAATATCTCAGCAATGTTGAGGCAGTAATGACACCTTCATGGTCACCTTAGTTTAAGTGTTTCCAAGGGGAAAGGTGGCAAAAACTGCCCAACTGGTTGTGGCATGTGCCCAGAGACTTACAACATGCCACCAGGGGAAGTGCCTAAAAGCTCCACAGGATGTTTTCCACTGCTTTGTAATTCTCATTTCTGCTCATAGCTCTCCCGATCACAAATAAATAAAAGCTGGCTTTGATTTGACTGCTCTGTTCACTTAGCTGATATTGTGACACTGGCACTGAGTCGTGGGTTGTACTGTGTTTTTGAGAGATTAAATGTTTCCTTCTTTATTCAGAAGGGAAGCCAAACACCTAAGGTCCCAACAATTACAGCTCGACAAACTGTCAGAGGAGAGGAAGCGGTTTGTTATCATAGCTATATAATAAGAGAAGAATATATACTGACACGGTCCCTTCTAGACTGGCATTTCTCAGACACAGTTTTAAATGAATCACTTTAAAAAGAACTACAGACAATGTCCTTCCTTTTCCTTATAGCAGGCGAGCAAAAATCCACAAAACATTTCACAATCTAGACCTCCATACAGGCATCCATAATTCAGTGTGTCAGAGCTTTACTATAAAGCTCATCATTTGTGAAGTTATGTAAAAATCTCCTTTGTAAAAGCATCTTTCCGCACTATCTCTTAGTAGGATGATGCTTTTTGATCTCTGCATGAATATTTCTAATAAAAATGCTTGCATGTATCTTAACATCTCTAACATAGATTATAAGATTTTTTCCTCTCTTAAAATGTCTAGTGTCAACGCTGCTGTTGAATACTTAATGTAAAGTATAATGTAATTTGACTAGATAATTATCTGGGGGAAAATGGCGAATGCCATGTTGTTTTTTCTGTGTTTGTTTTTCATCTTTGGTGACTGTTTAAAGGAGAGCTGCAGCTGAATGACTAACAATCTAAGGTTCACTTTCTCTCTCTGCAGCTTGCTGCTGAAAAGATGCTGCCACAGTACTGCATCTGAGTGAGAGGCATTGATTTCTGCATGGTGCATGGAATACTCTGGGCCTTTCTCTGGTCAATATATCACCCTGATCTCTAGGGATGTTTATAGACAGTACATAGCCTATTTATTTGGCATGGTGTCTTTTCACTGAGACTTCTCTTCCATGATACGTGTCGCAGTGCTTTTTTCCCACAAAAGTATAAGCTGTCTTTTCCCTTTTTGTATATTACAAGCTTAAAATAAATCTAATTCTATTTGCATGAAGTATCAAGTCAACTGCTCATTTCCTCTCAGTCTAATTAGGCTTTATTTGAAGCTTGCATTCCTGTTACCTAGGTGGTGAAATATATAGCAAAGTCCCTATGCTTGTGGGGAGAGCTCTGTATTTGCATGGCTGTGCGGGAGCACTGAAGAAGATGGCAGGGAAAGGCATTGCTGCACCAATAGAGTCATAGAATCGTAAAATCATCAAGGTTGGAAAAGACCTCCAAGGTCATCTAGTCCAATTGTCCACGTACCACCAATATTTGCCCACGAAACCATGTCCCTCAGTGCAAGAGCAGGTGCTGGGTGTGCTGGTTCATGGGTGTTGTGTGCTGAGCAGGTGTCTTCCTGGAAGACTGCAAGAAAGATGACCTGCAGCAAATGCTTCCTCTGGAAGCATCTCCTCCAGATTCACATACATCACTGATGGAGAGCAACCAGAGAGGAACACGATAGCTTCGTCCTCTTGGCTCAATCCTGCTTCCTCTGCCTGCTACTGATTTGCAGATGATGTCCATGATTTATAAATGAAATGCTAGACCAGGGAAAGGGCAGTGGTGGGAAGCTTTCCCAGACAAGTTGAGGAGGGAAAGATGTGTGCAGCCTTAATTCACAAACTCCGACCTTCAGAGGAAAAAAAAAAACTGATATGCAAATGTATTTTTATATATATATATATATATATTACATAATAATTTGGCATCCCTTTATTGACATTGATGTGGGACTGGAATATACTCCAACACTGAGAAATTTCCATCTCTCTATGGCAGCTGAAGAAACAGATGCAGCAGTGAGGCCTATGCCTTCCTGCACCTGTTTTGACCACCCAGTCTAAGGCATTGAGGCCCAAATTACAGAGTGGAAATGCTGATTAAGAAGAAGTGCTCAGCACTTCTGAAAACCATGTGTGAAATAAAACGAGGTATAGAGAATTAGTGAAGCTTTGGAAAAGCACGGACAGAGTACTTGCTGTGTGGTGGGGCGCAATGAGAAAGAACTGAAGTCAAAGTTTAAGGGTTTGGCACTGTTATGGGAGTGATGCAGTGATAACTGCTGGTTAAGATTCTGACAGAGCGGCCTTTGCACAATCATTTTCGAGAAAAACCGCTCATTTGTTCAGGGAACGAACAAGTGAATAGAGCCTATTGCACTCATTATCTGCAGCAGAACGGCAACCAAGTGGCACCGAGTGGGTGCGGCCAGCTGCTGCTGCAGCTCTGCCAGCCCGGTGCCATCGCACGACGGCTGCCTTTGCCCCCGTGTTTCTTACTCTCACCGAAGGAACAGGGAAACACTACCTGCCACCCTGAGGTGCAGAGGAGGAGAATTGGGGCTGGGAAGCTGTGGCAAACAGAATACCTTTCATCGCCGAAGCCCGGGAAAGGGCCGGAGAGCTCAGCCCCACGCCGGCACAGCCGGAAGGCAGCAGCAGCGCAGTTCCTGAGGTGTGCTTTTCCAACTGCCTCACCGCTCTGCCTGCGGGCCGTCCCCTGCAGCACTGACCGTACCGTGCCGGTCACGGGAGCGACCTTTCGGCCTCAGCCGCTCATTCAGTGC
>JANHGO010000071.1:19649399-19680555 GCA_024606505.1 Aquila spilogaster | reverse complement strand
GAGTCCAGGCAAGTGTATAAGACTTCCCGTCATGGATAATGATCGGGCTGAGGCGGGCACGGCGGCGGCGCGCCCTGTCTCTCAGCCCCTCGGCGCGGCAGCGCGTCCCGGTGCTGGCAGCCGCCGCGGCGCTCAGGTAAGGACCCTCCCGAGATCCTCGCCGCCGCCCCGCTGCGGGCGGGGGGCGGCGGCGGTTCCGCAGCCCGGGGCGGGGGGCGCCCGTCGGAAGACGAGGAGAAGAAAGGACAAAACGGCCTTTGGGGGGGGCTGGCCGCGCGCCGGCTGCCTCGCGGCCGTTGGGAGCCGTTGGGGACCGTTGGGGGCGCGGGGCTGGGTCGCGTCGGCCCGGGCCCCGCGCGTGCTCCCTCAGCCGGGCGCGGGCTCTGACAGAAGGCGGACCCGGGCCGAAGTTTGCAGCCGGTCGCCCCTGCGGACGTCCCGGAGCGGTGGCCAGAGGTAAAGGGAGGGGGGCGGCTGCCCGATAACGCCTGTTTTATCTTCGTAGGGGCAGTCGACTTTCGCCAACTGCCTTTAAGCGTTTTTTGAGCATCTCTAGACTGTAAAACCTTTTAAAGGATGTAACCTTCTGTCCTTTCCTTCTCCCACTCCTAAGCTCCTCTAAAAGGATCTGTAAGGCTGAACAAAGAACATTGTGTGAGACGAGGGGGTGCGATGGTTGTAAGCGCTTTTAATTTGCATCGGGGAGGGAAAAAAAAAAAAAAAAAAAGAAATCATTCCCTGTATTGAATGGCTCAGCCGCGGACAGGAAACAACTGTGCACGGGGAGGCTGGTAACCGCAGTGAGGCGGTGGAGAACAAAGCCTTTTTATGTAAGAAATTTATGCAAAATGTGCCTCGCTTGAAGTGCTGCAGGTACAAGCCGTGAGCATATGCAGCTCTGCGGTGGCGTAATGTTGCGCCGAATGTGATCTACCAAATAAAGACTGCTTGCCTCAATTTGTTGTGTATGTTTGAGACGCTAATTACGACTTGCCGTTTGAATAAGATGTGCTTTATGAAACACCTTTGGGAAAGAAGGGGGTGTGCTGCATACCGTGAGAGTTGCTTTCTGTATGTAAGATACTGACATCGTTTATTTCCCCATGCTAAGCAGGAACTTTCAATTTTCCTCTGAATAAAGGTATTCTCCACTTTGTTGGTGGATTTTCATGTAAGCTTCTTCCTGATATAAAGTAGCAGGCGTTCACACATAAGTGGTCATTAACATAAAATCATGCAGTAGAATGGGACATATACGTACGTATTTTGTAAGTCTTACTTATTCTAGGTCTCTAGCATCCCTAGATGCAAATTCATAATTTGTCATGTCTTTGTGGTTGTGTCAGTAAATCTTACTCCATCTTTTCTCAAAAAAATCATTTGCTGTCCAGTGTTTGTGCCGCTTGCCATTCAGAAAACCTGTCCCTTTGTTTTTCAGAAGGGTTCTTCCTTGCAAGATTGAAGCACATATCCTTTCTGTTCTGTTTCTTCCCATTTCCCCCCCAAACCTTTGTTTTCTCCCTGGGAAAGAACCTATTTCTTTTCACCTGTGCTGGTTTAGACTTGCAGGGATGTCTAGACTACAGATCTCATAGCTGATGCACCCAAGAAGAGGCTCAGCTGCAGGATGTATTTATTTTCTATAGCTTCTCTCGCTTCCCTCCCGACTGGATGACGTGATCACAGCATCTCAGCCCTTGCTGGGAAGAGGGAGAGAATGTGCTGAGAGAGCATTACCTAGTGAAGTTACCCCTGCTATTACTTCATAGATCACTAAGAAGTGATTCACCGACAATGAGAGAATGGGCACCTTCCCTGCGTGTGCTAAAAACACTCCTCAGTTAGCAAAGAGACAGTCTAGTTAAGTTTGTGGGTGGGTGTATGTTTCTGCTGCTAATGTTGTGAAAGTGTGATATGTAAAATGGAGCCCAGACTTACCCTTGTAGCACCTAGGTCTAGGAACCACTGAGTTCCTCCCTGCATATTTCATTTCGCCCATTTGCAAAACACCAATGATGCACTCAGCAGTGGGCAAGACCCTGATCTTAATGTGGTACCAGTCTCCTGGAGCTCAGGTGTTTACAGATAGGCTAAACTAACACACTGAAAATAACCCCAGGTTATCGAGACTGTTCAGCATGGAAATGAAACATGCAGGTGAGCCCTGGTGCAGCAGGGCTCTGGAAAGAGAGGCGATTTCAGCAGTGAGGTGCAGTGGTGTAAGTTCTGTCTCCTCTTGTCTTTTACCCAAGGGACAGGATTTGGTTAATGGAACTTTACAATTTGTTGCACCCATATTGCGCATTGCCTGTGGGTGTTTCAGAGAAGCCAAAGAGCTGTCATCCTGAGAATAAAAAGTTGCTGTTCTTCTGTGGAGAATTTTAGCACACTTTGAGCATGGAGGGCAGTTCATTGTGCTTCTAATGCAGTTTGTTACATAAAGCAGCATTTACACCCTTGATTTAGAGATCTGATGTAATTGTTATGGTATGTTATGTCATTACCCACTTAGCTGTGCTCTTTAAATATCTTCTGAGAAAAAAGAAAAAGTCATTACTTAATGACCCCTGAGGTGCTGTGCCTAGGCATGAGTGATCCGATCACAGTAGTCCCTAAATGAATTGCTGCAGTCTGTGGGTTAAGAATTCCCTTGTTGCTAGATGGTTTTCCAGAAGCATACCTTGCCTTTCAGCCTGTGTCATGCTGCTTTCCGTATGAGTTACCGTTTGCTAAACCATAGACCTGGATTCATGGGAGGAAATATCTGCAATGTGTGGTGACACCAGAGTGGGCTCTGGCCTCTCTAGCTCTGGCCCTGTGCTTGCTAAACAGTTGTCTGAGCTATGGAAATCATAGAAATACCTAAACACAGAAATTTGTGGGTGAGGCCCATTGCAGACTGCTGGACTATTTCAGCTATCACCCCCGAATGTGGCATGTCATACACATGTGTTGGAGACAGGGTTGTTTTTTTAAAGGGGTGGGAAGAGGGAGAAGTCAAAAAGAATTTAGGTTGTGAGGACTTTATGATGATGGCTTTCAGAAAGTTACCTCTTTATTATTACAAGCTCTACAAAGTCCGAAGGTGCTGACAGGACTTGTAGTGCACTTGCAGCATCTGTGAGGTCTGAAATCTGATCTGCCATGATGGGACAAATAATTAACTTATGAAAGGGAAAAAAAAAAAAAGCTCTGATAGTAGTGCTTCTCTATAAATTGTGGGTCAGTTCAAACGGCTGAGTTCCTTACAAATCTTTTGCCTGTAGCACAGGCACTGACTGTGCTGAGAACTGATCTGGTATAACCTCTGGCTCACAGCAAAAGAAAAAAACCACCCCTTGGCTTTATTGGGGTTCCCCAAAGAGGCACCCCTGCCTGCAGGACATTTGTAGCTGAACCTGAAGCCTTACCTAGAAAGGGATCAGGGAGTGTTGCTGTTAATATGCACATGAATGAATTAACAGCCAGAAATTTGGAAAGGTGTAATATCCTGGGGTCCTAGGACTAGACGACTTCCCAAGGTTCCTTCTAAACTGAATTATCTGATGATCTGGATATTTTGTTTGTGTGCTACCTTAAAGTCCATGTGTGTACTTGAGGAAGAAATAAAATGCATGTGCTGACATGTAGAGTTGTTCCCTAAGACTCAAAGATGCTTGTTTTGGTCCATCTGGGTTTATTCAGTTGTTTAAACACATGCTTAATTGCCCTTGAAAGTAAGCCTTAAGCATGCTTAAAAGTTAAGCATGTTTGTAAGGGGAAAGGGAATATTTTTGCTGAAAAGGGAAAGAGTGTAAATTCAGGGTATGTGGGCTCAGTGGTGGAAAACCCTTGATGATGTCTGGTGGTGCCAAGTGCCTCCAGAGAAAGCATGGAAATGAACAATGTTCCGTGAAATCACTACATTGCTTACCCCCGTCCTAAACACACATGCATAGACCAAGGGAGAGTATGGATGGGTCCTGACGTGTTTAGGGCTTGGTGCTTTTTCTTCCATTCTTTGCTTCATGTACAGGTGTGCTTATTAGCAGCAGTTCTGTAGTGCATCACAGCTAATAAGAAAAAACAGCATGAGACTGACTTCTGTAGGGGTGGAGCTGATTTAGAGGTTTGGTGCTGGAAACAGAAGTGGTTTCTTCAGCCGTCTGCCTCAGTAGAGGTAAAAGCTTTTGTTTCATGGGTAGGTTTAATCACAGGTTATGCTACTGAACTACAGGCAGGTGTTTTAGAAGGAGATTCAATGTGACATTTGTAATTGCTTTCTGGATATTGGAGGAAAGGACTGATGTATCCATGGGGTTAATTTGGATTGCTGTGGCCACATGGGTTGACTGTGCTAGCTGTTAAGAAGATTTGAAGTCTTGATTGACCCATTTTACTTTAACACTAATTGTTTGCTGCTGTATTAAGGAGAAAAGATGAGCTAATGCTGTTGCTCCTTATGGTTTTACACTCAGTACTGTTTTTCCCTACAGCAGTCTTGCAGATGAAACTGATCTTTGTTCTTTTGTCTTGATTGGGGAGGTGGCGGGAGCCTGTCACAATCATTCAAAATGATAATGAGACAACAGAGTGTTGGTGTTTGTACTCAGTATCTTGCATCTTTGTTAGGGTACCAGTTTGAAAGGAATTATGGTGAAAAGGTGAGGCTTGGGGCAACCTTGGTAATATAAAGATTTATCAAAGCTCTTTGTTTTCTGCAATCTGTGAGACAGGTTAGTGCTCATTGATAGGCTAGTCTTGACCAATGTTACAATATGCTGTTTCTCTTTTAGCATTTTTTAAAAGTGTTGTTTTTCTAACTTTCTGTGGTGTAATAAGTATTTGTTTATTTTAGTACATGGTGTCCATTTTCCAGATAAAATATATATATGTATCTGTATGCTCCTATAGGATAAGGGAGACAATGGCCCTATTACAAGCAAGAGTGAGTGTTAAGTGGAGAAAATCAATATAACTGTGTTGATTTCATTGAATCTGCACCTGACTCGCACCATCTGGAAAAGACAATGCCCCTTTCAGCTGTTTTCTCATTGAAAATCTGGGGTACTTTTCCCCTTCAGAGAAATAATCAGTTTATACCTGTGAATTCTTAAGTTATGGATTTGTAGGTAGAATTTAGCCCCTCTGGCAAATTCTGCTCCTTCATTTACAATTTTCTCTCAAGGGTATGAGGATCTGAGAAATATTTCTTGTCTCGTGTTGGTCAAGCCCCTGGCAAGAAGCAGGAAGAGTTTTCTGTTAGTACTTCTACTAACCGCAGTGCGGTTAGATCGCAGTAGCTTCCAGTGAGTTGAGCCTATGAAAACTTACTTTTCTGTTTGTGAAAGTTGTCATTTTGTCCCCCAATGCAGATTTAAACTAAATTTCAATAGCCATTTGCAAAATCAGCTGTATTTAAAGCATATGCAACCTCTGGATAAACAGCATTAAAAAAAACCCACAAAACAAAACCAGCAGTCCAATCATGTCAGCTAACTTGGCAGCATTTAATTATAAGACCTATTGATTCAATTAACCCTATGTTTTCACTTTATTTTCTGGAGAGAATGCTAGGGGCTGGTTTCTGCTTTAAAACTAGGAGCCGTCAGTTCTGTTTTGGGGAACATATATTTATCTGTTAGAAGAGCTGCTTCACCATGCAAAACTTGCCACTTTTCCTGAGGTTCTGATCTTGGATGAACAAAGTTAGAAAATATTTCAAAATGAGAATATAGGATAGGAATATTCTAAAGGTTCAGAACAGAGTTAGGGTTCTGCTTTTGAAAACTCCAGCCTTGTCCACATTTGATCCAGAGATGAACAGTAGAAAGTGCTGTGGACCTTAAAAATTGACCTGGGTGCTTTACTGCTGGGCCAGAAACCAGATCTGCTGGCTGTGAGTGCAGAGCTGCATTGATTGGCCTGCTTCTCTACATTGCTCAGCCATGGTGTTGCCTAGGATGTGCCCAGAGGAACGCCGGCTGGGTTTGAGGTAGAGCTAAGTCTCTCTCTCTTTTTATTTTTTTTTTTATTTTTTTTTTTTTGTTCTGCTCAATTTCTGTAGACGGTATCTGTGTAACTTGTTAGGCCAGTGCGGGCAAGTGCAAGGTGCCAGACCCTAAGTACAAGGAGCCCCTTAACCTCTGGGAAAGCTCAGAGACTGAGGGGGACTGTGAGGAAAACCTCTTTTCTGTGTTTGCTGTGAAATGGGCTGAAAGTGCATGTTCAAAATTCTTTGACTTTAAGGAGGGTTCAGGTTCTGATCCCCTCATGGGGAGTTTGTCTGGACTCTGGACCTGAAGCTGTATGCTGCAAGAAATTACTCCCGGTGCCAACATCCAACACTTGCTAATGTTAACGTGATTCCACTGTCCCCTGGCTGATTGTGGGACAAAGTTTTAAAGCCCCTGTCCCATTCTTGCAGCTGCTTCCCTGTGATCTGGTAAGGTATTGCTTGGGCACCCATTCCTGTTCTGGCCATGTGGTATCACTCAGAAAGCAGAGCTGCTACCTTTATTTGAGCTACTGTGACTATGGCTTGATTAACAGCAGCTATATATTTATGTGAAGGATGCCTCTCAGTGACAAATCCCTGTCTGCTGGTGCCTGACGTGCTTTTCGGGTGTCTCAAGCTGCTGTTTGGTGGTTGTGTTGCAGGGTGTGGTGGGCAGGCAGGCTGCTGCTCCTGTTTGCAGCAAGACCGTGTTCATGCGGTTAGGCATTTGCCTGCTTCCCTTGAGTCATGCTGAAATCAGTACTAGCTTTTACTTCCCTCAGCAATTAGAAAATGTTCAAGAAGGCTGAGGAAAAAATCCAAGGGCTCAAAAAGACAAGATGCAGGGGTGGAGCTGAATGATTTGCAAAGGAAAAGGAGAGTAGAGCTTGCTTAAGGAGTGGTCTGGGTGTTGGGTCATTCACATCCCATCCTGCTTGTCAACCTGTAACTTGGGGTGGGAGTGAATCAGAGATGAAGCCACCAAGTGTGCTGGCTCCAAGCTGCTTCCTGACCTGCAGAATTACCCTGCCCTCCTTCAGCGCTCCTCCACACCTGTATTAGAAAATATGTGGTGCAGGGGGACAGCCACAAGCATAGGAGGGAGATTTCTGAATTAAGAGAGTCAGCTCCTCCAGATTTGTATCGGTGGTGTTCTTGATTTGCACTGATTCAGTCAGGGCAGAGTTTGGCCCTAAGGATGCTCTTCACAGCCTGTCAGCATGCTCAGAATATACCTGGGAGTTAGTGTCTGTGTTGCCAGCAGTCCAGAGCAGACCTGGTGTATTTAGGGTTGGGGCTAGGTGTGTCTGGAAGGAAAGTGGCAAGTTAGTTTTTTTTGTCCCCATGCCCATCTTTTCTGACATTATTGATTTGATATCCCATAAAGAAAATTTCCCCCAGGAAAATGATGAAGCAGCCCACAAATCAGGAGGAAGGACACTATATATTTCTTGTTGTTTAGGGAGATAAAATATGTACATTTCCTGGAGTAGTAAAGGGAAAGGTGGCAAACATATGAGAATAATTAAAAAACAAACAAACACAACTCTCTGGGGGGCTGGGGAACAGTTAATAATGTGATTAATTCCAAAGATCAAGGGATAGAGTGTGGTAAATAAGGTCTTTCATTCCATGTTGTTCTGCAAAGTTAAGCTTTTTGGGCTATAGAGAGCGGGTTGTGCTTCTGAATAAGACTTAGCAAAATATTGAATGTAAGCATTTCATATTACCTAGTGCTACCTGTTACAGCATATCATAAATTTATGCCTAAGACTTTGAATAAAATGCATTTTGTAATATGACAAATTAATTTCTATAATTTTATATTCCACATAGTTTGCCAAAATTAGCAGCAGTGATTTATAGGTAATACTTACAATCCTTTAGGTTAGATAATTTTAAATGGCATGCTACTAGTGTTGCTTAAAACGCTGTCAGGATTTTGAATGCCAGCTTAAAAATACTCTTAAATGTGCCTTTCAATATGAATAGTTGAGAACTTTTTTTGTGGAATACATTTGGGGGGAAAAAAAAAGTGTAGTCAAATTACATTCACTTAAAATGACCTCTAGTACAAAACTGTTTCTATGGGCAAAAAACCTGAATTCAGTTAGGCTTTTTTTGGGTTTTCTTGCCTTTACTTGCTTTGGTCCACTGTACACTTGCAGCATCACTGTTAGCAATAAGTGGAATTAATAATACGTTGCAAGGCTTTAATTGATAATTACAGGTACTCAGAAGTTAGAAACACATTTTCTTATTTTATCATATTTATGATATTGATTCTTCAGATGCCTGAATGGTTGTGTGTTTGTTTAGATGGTAACACTGGTATCAGGATGCCAGCACTGACCTGCATTATTACCTGTAATTACCAACAGGCACAGAGTTAATCAAGCCTTTCCCATGAGCCATATCTGCAGCCCTTGAGTCCATTTAGAGAACTCACTTTTGGGTGAGAGCTGACTTGTGCAGGTGCTGCCAGTGTTACTTGATGTGCACCAAGCAGCTGTAATCATGGGGGTTTTCTGTTCTTTGGTTCATCGCGACTAAGTTGCCTTTGAAGCCCTTATCACAAGCTCAGGTTTTGAGACACTGAGAGCAAGTCAAGTAGTATCTGCTGAAACAATGCCTTATACCTTGCTTTGAAATCTCTTTATGAACTTAATTCTACTTGTTGTCTTGCAGCGCAAATGAATATGTACACTGCTATTTATGAGAGAGCAGCCCTTGACTATAACTATTTTTTTTTTTTTTTTTTTTGAAGATGCTGACAATGGCAGAGTTTAATTGGTGGAAGGTGTGTACCTTCCTGAGCCAGCAGATGAAAATGCTACTGGTTGTTTTAAGGCAGATACTCCTTTTTGGGTGGGGTTATGAATTGTCTGTTTTGTTCCAGTGGTGGGGACAGAGCAACATGGTGATGGTGAAAGCTGTACTTAGAGTAAGTAACTTGTTTACACTTTGAATTACGTGTTTTAGGACTGATTTTTTTTTTTTTTTTTTTTTTACAGCCTATTTCAAGCAGGAGGGGGGAATAAGTACTTGAAAAAAATATTGGGCAAACCTAATGTTTTCCATACTTCAGGACATGAAGCTATGTTTACTACTAGGATCAGAAAGAACTATTTCCTTGAAGACATGGTATTGCAGAGTTGGCATTTTGGGTCATTCCTCTGAAATACCTCTGACTGTAGTCAGCACCAGGTGATTTGTTTTGCCCTTACTGCTTTGCCATTCTCAGGTGAATTTCAGTTCTGAGGCTTCAGTCACTTAGAAGATCCGAGTTATTTTGGCTGCTAATTCATTTTATATACTGATAGGAGTAGTAAGTTTTTTCTGAAGAGGGTGAAATTGCAAGTTATTGGAAGGTCACCCCCAGTGTCTTTGCTTATTCCAGTGTGCAATGAAGTGATCTGTCAGTGTCCTGGGATGGGCAAGAGAATGAATGCTTCAGATGTAATGTGGTTTTGTGTTTTCTCTGGCAATGTTTTGGTGGCCTTCTCTCAATTGCCTAAGGGAGAGGGAAGGTAAGCGAAAAATGAGTTTTCCTCTAGTGGGGGAGTGATCTCTGCATGCATTAAAAAGGCAAAAAGAGAGGTCAGAGGCATGTGTTATGTTTTTATTTGAAAAACTGTGGAGCTGTGGAGACTTGTTTCAGCTGTAGCTGGTAGGTTTATTTTCAGAGTTGACACAATAGGCATAGAATTTGCCTGTCCAGGATTTTCAGAGGCTGTTGAACAACAGATACAAAAAGCAGCTGTCTCCCTACCTTCCCCTCTTTTCCCCATCCAAATGTGCTATAAACATAACTTTCTTTTGGATTCTGTTCCCCTCGTGCCTTTGCAGTTGGAAAGGCTGGTGTATTTATTGTTCGCTCTACTGCCCTTACCTGCAGGCAAGGCATGATCTAGATTGAAGCATAATCCTTGTAGATTAGTAAACAAGCCCTGCCCCATGCCTATGTCACTAAGCAGATGAGTAGCTCTTTGAAGAATGTTTTGAGGCTTGTGAAAATAATTTCTAGCAGAAACTTACCTTTTAAAAGAGATTAAAATATGCAAATAGTCAAATGAGCAAGCAAGAGTGCTTCAAGAATAAAGGTGCTGTGTCTCTAGTCACTTGTTAATATTTCCCTTTCCATGATGGATTTACTTCACAGCTGAACTTGAAAATCCTTCACAACTGGCAGTGGTCCTGGGCAATTTCCTCTTCCACTGTAGCTCTGGCTGCATTTAAGTGCTTCTCTCCTTCCATTTGTTGCTTTTCAGTTTTGTCACTCATTTTGCATTGAAACATAGCTTGAAACATAGCTCTGGGCAGAACTCCACATAAGTAAGAAACCCACTGTGTAGATGAAACCATGGAAAAAGAACCTGTGATGTTCACCTGCTGGATTTTGTTTTGAAATGAGGAGTTGCTGCTCTTCTGAGGAGCTTACAGGAGTTTTGGATCATGGGCAAGACAGCCATGGGGTGGACAGTAAGTACATGCTAGCTGGTGGGACTCTGGGCTAGTGGTGAGAGCCTCTGGTGTGTTCATCACAGATATGTGGCTGGTTTTGGTTTTAGTTTGTCCTGTTTGCTTAGGTCCTGATCCACAGTAGAACTGGAGAAGCTCTTGGCTTGGAAATGATACCTGTTGGGATTTTATGGGCAAATTTCAGCCTTGTCTTTGCAAAATCATCCTCTCTGTATGCACCAATAATTTGATTAGGGCCTGACATCTCCATAGCCCATGAGGGCTAGGGACGTACAGACTGCACCAAGGGCTGCGGGCTGCTGGAGTGGCCTGCAGGTAGTGGCTCTGCTGAGTATTTCATTTATGCCCAAGCCTGGGAAAGCAGGTTCCTGGCTGCTGGGTCAGAGTAGACATTTCTGCCCTGTGTGTCTGCTGAGCAGCAGCAGTTGCTGTTTCTTACCCTACTAATTCTCAAGGACAGCGGGAGCATCAAGCCTGAACTCTCCAGAACTCCCCAGCACAGAGTCCCTTTCTGTACACTGGAAGGCCTTTTCTCTTTGCTGTAGCAAAAGTCAGTTTTCCCTACCCCGTTTGAGAAATATCAAGACAATTTTGTGATGCATGTCCACCAACACTGGTACTTGTATATAACCTGTCTGAAACCGTTCCCGAGAACAGACTACTGCAAGTACCCAAGTGAATGTTTGCTGGGTTTAGCCTGAAATGTGAGATGCTTTATGCGAACTAAATCTTAGATAGCGGGAACCAGGAGAAGCCTTCAAGTTTGGTAGTCTGGGATGCAGTCTGGGATGGCAGTCAAGGCTTATCTCAGCTGGTGCTGGGGTGGGGGTCCTGCGCCCGTTTGCTCTCACAGTGCCTGGTCCTTGCCTGACCCCATGGGAAGCCAGGTCAGTAAGTTGAGCTAGGGCAATGCTAGTGCTGTGCAAAAATGACTTGACTTCTACCAGTCCAGCTCTCTAAAATATTCCAGAGTGCTGGTGCAGGGGAGGGGCAGAAGTGTGTGTCTGAGAGCTGGAAGGCTTTTACCTGTCTGAAAGACAGGGATTTTAAGGAAGTTAATGCTCCATTTTGAAAATAAAGATCACAGGATCTAACCTCCCTGAATAGGTTGTGTTGCTCCCTAAAAGACATAAATTACACCAGTTGTGAATCTTGCCTAGTACTTTTAAAATCACCTGCTTTTATATAAAAGGTCCTGTTCTAAAAAAATCTTCTCTTACCTTTTAATTCTTTTGTTTTTTTGATTGTGAGTGAAAGACACGACATAGGGTTACAGTGAAAATGTTGCACTTGGCTCCCTTCCGATTAACGGTCAGAAATACACTTGGCGCAGTCTCTTGCTGGTAGTCACAGGGGGATGTGTATGTATGGTAAGCCCTTCTAGGCTTTCTCCTGCAGGCTCTGAACGTTGCTGTGCTGCAGCTGACTTGCTTGCCATAAAGGCCTTGCCTGTGTCTTTAATGAAGGACTGTCCTGAGGTAGAAATTGCCTTCCTTGGAATTAGAGGAGGAGGAGGGATGTGTGTTGTGAGGAAAAGCTAAGCCAGGAAACACCTGGCAACCAGATGGCCCCTAGCATGCTGCATCATACCCACACCTTCATTAAGGATTACTGTGGCTGTCTCTGGGTAATAGATTTAGAGGTTTGGGGTCACAAAGAATTAGGAAATTGTAGCTAGTTGCAATTAAATGTAAGTTATTTTTAGAGGACAAAGAGCTGAGCTGAAAGCTGAATTAGAGCTAATTGAAATGTTAGGGCTCAAATACTATGGGTGGTATTTTCTAGGCGAACAACAAAAGAGCCCATGCACTTCAGTGAGAGGCACAAAGAAGCCTGGGGTGGTGGCAGGTGGGCTGGAGACAGCAGAGCTGTGAGCAATGGCAGTAATGTGGAACTGGTATTATTCTGCTTCCCGATAGCAGCTGGCATTATGTACTTCTCTCTGAATATTTATGCGTGCAACAGATAAGGGTTGCTCAGACTGTTAGTAGGATAGGACTGTGTGGTTTGCACTGTGATTTATATAAGCCTGACTCAGTATCTTACACTAATGTTTTACCTGTATTTAATTTTGTTTTATATTTCCCTTTCAGTGTGCCTGCAATCCAGAAAGGGCAAACTCAAAGGTTTTTAAATTTTCAAGTGAATTGTGAGAATATCAGTAGGGAAATAGAGATTTGGGAAGAACTATGCTAGCACACAAATCCTTTCTGCATTGGTGACCAGTCAGCAGCAGCAGTTGGTGGCATGTCGTGGGTCAGGAATTCAGGCTGGCCCTGTGTGGGTGCACAGAAGTGAGCATGAGGAAACTGCTCTCCATCCTACATCCCTGTACTCACCTGCCTACTCCGGCAGGTAAAAGAGGCATGGCAGTACTGGGATGTGTGGGTAGGTTTTGGCTGTCTCGCTGCTGCACTGGGAGATGCCTCCTCTTGACAGAGATGTTTCTGTGAATCAGCAGCTCTTACCTGAATCCAGGACCAATTGATACCATCTTGTACTGCTACTCTGCTTACTGCCCTGCTTTGAAATGTCTTTAGGTACGTTGTGGGAGTAAGAAGTGAAGAACAAACTTTGCTAGTCTAGGAGCTGTGTAAACTCTGATTGCCTTCCTTACAAATGCTTTGGAGCATCTGCAGGAAGCTTGAATAGGTTGTTCATTACTTCTGTTCTCGTGAGGTTGATGAAATAATAAAGGCATCGCTGGCTTTTATTCTGTGTATTTGAGCAGCTTTGCAAACAGTATCTCTCTTGTTGCTTTCATATTAAAATGTTGATAAGCACAACTTGAAAACATTTATTGTTGAAATATCTGTTTAATTACTTGTTAGTGTTGATATCAAAGCCTACTGTGAATTTCATGTAGTGAGTTCTGAGGAATCCACCTCAAAAAACTTGTTTTAAATATCACTTCAGGTTTTAAGACTATTATCTGTGGGGTTGGTTCTGCAGCTGAGATCCTCGTTAAAGATGAGCTAACTTGCATTATGCAATGACAGTGTTTGTATTTTATTAAAGACAAGCCAATGACACCCTACCACATGATGTGGGGCAGCCACATGGATATGGAACAGCTCTCTCTTGAAAGGGTGGATCAAATTGTTCAGGAAGTCTTTTCATTTTCTAATCTCTCTGAATCTGAAAGGCTATATGGTATTTCTTATTTTACCCTTGGGAGAGGAAAAATAAATCTTCTCAGTTCTTGAAAGCTACTGCCCCAGGTTAGGCAGTCCTTACATTAACAGTTTGTTACCCAGAGAGGCTAGAATATCCTTTTGTTATGCGTTGATGGTGTCTTTGCCAGTGCAAAACCCCACAGCAGCAACTTGGAAAGAAAAGCAGGGGAAACGTGCCTGAAGGATTTACTGTGCTGCTGTTGGTTTTCCTCTGAGAGGAGCCCAGCTGTCTTGAAGCTGAAATTAAAATGTAAATACTAAAATAGGCATAATTAGGGTACTTCCTTTAGACAATGTCTGGTGCAGGCAGCTTCAGTTTTTGGGGGTGTGCAGTTTTTTTAGTGAAGAAGCGTTTGAGCAGTGTGAATGAGGGAGGGGATGATTAGCAATTTCATGCTGTGTTGGTGCTCTCCAGCTTGGGAAAGTTGTAACAAAGAGCAGAGCAGGAGGTTTTTTTCCCCACTGGTCCTGCTGCTACAGTGTGTACACCTGAAGACTTGTACTTCTGAATATACAGAATTACTGCTCCAGTAATTGGTACTAAAATGAGCAGAAGGTGCTGGTATGGATCCTGTTGTAATTTTGTATGGCATTTTGCAGAGTTGGGATGGAGAGCTCCTGGGGTGCCTTGTCTCAGAGAGGCCTGCCATGGGCATGCTAAAGTACTAAAGACCTCTGTGAATGGGGCTGCGAGGCGGCTTGCCTTTGGTAGGAATCTTTATTTTGGCTCTGCTGGACTTTGGATTAGTCCTTGAAAGAAGCGTAGTTTGCAGAAACATTGAAAGCAGAAAACAAGACACAATAACCTCATTTTTGACGGGGAGTTTGAGTTACTTCTAACACCTTGTGGAACTTGCTGGAGGCCTGAGTGTGTATGAAGTGGTAGGGAAAATCAGAGCTAAGTTTTGGTTGGAATGGGCCTGGAGAAGCAGGCTGGGACTTGTTCCCAGCTCAAAGCTGAGTGGCTGTGGTGGTTGTTGTTCTTCTGTATTAGGGTTTTGGCACCTGCTTTCACAAAAAATCAGCTGATGAGAATGTTGTATGTCTGTGTAAAGGTGCTTAGAGCTGCATGTGTGTGTCTGACAACTTTGGCATATTTGCCTTATAGGTGTTTAGCTTCTTTTTCTTTTTTCTTTGTTTTTTTTTTTTTTTTTTTTTTTTTCCAGGAAGATTTGTGGTGTAATTATGTAGGGGATGCTAATGATAGAATAGTTTCAAGACTCCAAATTTATACCCACTTAATAGTAGTAATTATTGTTTATAAAACTACTTTGCCTAGGGAATGCAGTGAATTACTTTGCCTTATTGGGGTAAGTTTGATACAGACATTCATGATTTAAAGAGATCTTAAATGGTCTTGAGTTTTATTGCTAAGGCCAGCCTACAGTTCGAAACCAGAAAAAGACCCCTTTCAGCCTGGCTTTTTAACAGTGTTATGAAGTGGTGTTGTGTTTGTTGTGTTAATCATGGTCCTGTACATTGATGTTTAATTTTGGTGGCTGAGAGACATGAATAATGTTAGAACAGTGCTTTAAAATAGTGTTTTTTCCACTTTGTCTAGCTTAACACATTAAAACCCCCAAACTAGTGAGGCAGAAAACAGAGCTGATACTTGGTTTTGTTTTTCAATACTAAAAAAGCTGTAGTTCAATTTTGGTTTTGCTATTAGCTTTTTATGGTGACAACTGGTGAAACCATGCTCTTTGTCAGATGGAAAAGTACATGTTTGTAAAATGTCCTTTGAGAAACTGGAAAATGCTTGGTTGGGCTAATGCTGTTGCTTATTCTAAGCAAATAGCTTTGATACTTTCTGCGGTCTCCTGGAGTCATATAATGGTCTACTTTAAATCCTGTATTTGTGAATCTTGAGCTATGACTTAGGGCTCTTTTTTAATTTTTTTTTTTTTTTTCTTCCCACCTGGGGAAGAGACTGGAATAGAGATGACTTTCCACAAGAGCTTAACGCTGAATCTGACAGAATTTTTTTGAGAATTACTGCATTTCTGTTAAAGTTTTAAATCAACTCCTGTTCTTTACTAGAGAATTATCCCTGTTTCATAATGCCATCTGTTAGTTACCAAAAATTCATCAGGAAGAGTATGTTTTTTTTCCCCTGAAGTGCTGAGGATATCAGATTTTCTTACAGAACTGAGTTGCATCCCTGTGAAGTTCCCCAAGGCTTTTCTGTACGGATCAGCATAGGTGCCTTTTATTAATTTTCAGCAAACTTTCCATTGTACATCCTTAGTCTTAAAAATATTTATGCATGTACATATGTATCATATATAACTCCACTGAGCTGAATGGAACTTCTTATACAAATACTGCTGGAGTCTAATACTTGGACCATGTTAAACAGAAATAGTGTCAACAATAGGGCAGTTACTGTCAATACATGAGAGTTGTTACCTGGACAGTTTCCAAGTGAAATATGTTTTACCTGCAGTCAGTGCTACTTCATTCAGTTTTGTACTGATGCACATGAATGACTGTAACTCCTTCTGCATACTATATTCACATGCTAGAGCAATAGCTCCTCCACATGCAGAAGGACTCTAAATAGGAAGCTTTTCCTATGACAGTAATAACTTCTGCAGTAAGAATAATGTAGTACTGTACCAAAGGAAATAAACTGTAAAGAACATCTTTGGATAGTCTGTCAAACATGGTGTGTACTAATGTATATGTAATCTCTGTCAGTTCAGTAGAAAATGCTAAAATATGAAGGAGGACAGAATAAACTGTGCATGCGTGTTGAAATAGGAACATTCAGCTTGTAACCATCTTTATAATCAACTGACAAGAAAAGAGCTATTAGATCATCTTATTCATTTCCTGTTTTGCCCTAGTTGCCATGCTGACACCTTGATGACTTCCACAGTGTATCTTGATAAGTATGCCCCTTATTCCTCTTCCCTCAGTGGCTTGGTAACATTTTTGGTTGTACAAATTGTAACTGTGAGGACCTTAAAGGGAAGAAATAAGTTTTGTTGCTCTGCGAGGGAGAAGGTTCTGTGATCTGTTTCCCATTGAAGTGGGAGAAGTTATGCAGTTGTAAGCTGGTTGTCAAGAGGCTGATGTCAGCTTCAGTTGTGAGTCTCAGCTTCTTGACTGACAGTTTTATTGTCCTTAAGGAAGGTAGCTGTCATGGAGGACTTCACTAGGGGCTCTGGATAGCATATTGGGCCTGGAATTTTGGTGTGAATTCAATAGGAGAGCAGGAAAAAAGGGTAGAAAAGTGATGATATGTGATCTAGATCCTCTTGGATTAAATGAAAAGAACTGTCTATTATCAATTAGCATCTTCCATTGGAAGAGTTTCAGAAGGCAGATTGAGTTGTGGGAGAACCCATAATCATCACTAATACAATCTTTGACTCCTACCAAGATGGTTTTTACCTAGGATCCTCAGAAGAAATAAAGGACACTATTTTCAGTTGGTAAAGTTAGTACAGCACTCATTTTGTAACAAGCCCGTAGCTTTCATTTATTCTTTACAATGCATGTGGGAAGGACAGTGATGACTTGGGTGAGATTGTTAGTGATATGCAGATCTTTTTTCTTTGTTTTTATTCATTATACCTATTGGAAGTAGTAAATTTCCCATAACTTTCTAGAGTGCCCTACAAGTGAGCCGCATATAGACCTTGCTAAAGATTGTGGCTTAATTGCTGATGCATGGGCATTTATGAAGGGATTCCTTGGGGACTGAGGGCAGTGTGTAACAAAAGCAGTGACCTGTCAACTCTACAACAACATCTTTCTTTAGACAGGGAAAGTGCAGATCCTTCAGTGTCACTTGCCAATTATTGCATGTAACTTGTGTCAGTGACTTTTGAGGAGGAGTAGGGAAGTTTCTGACCTGTTTGGGCCGTGAACACAAGCAGGCAAATTCATGTAAAAACTTAAGTATGTGCATATGCATGCACAGAGGTAAGCATTCATGTTTCTTTTCTGTACTCCACTAAAGTAGCAGGCAGAGAGAGATGGGTTTGTGCTGGGTCAGAATCTAGCTGCATTGTCTCGAAGATAACTGACATTTCTATTTACTCTTTCTTTATATGGTATTCTATGGATTAGCTAGTACAACAGTTGAGCCCAGACTGTAATCTCTGGAAATCTTGTTATGAGTGTGATAGAGTTATTTTCCAGTAAAATAGCTAGCAGGCTTTATAAATATTGATGTGTCAATGGAAGGTTACCTGCTTAAATGCCACCAAACAGGATTTACTGTTTAGGTGTAAGTGAAATCTGTGCCTGAATTACTTGTTGGCCATTAGTTAATTTTTTGTTATTTTATCAGGGTTTAATGTTAACATTTTCTACTCAGGGCCAGAATCTGGTTTTGGGTGGTTTTTCCAGTTGTGACTGACACCCTAGTCCTCTAGCAAAAACCAGGTATCTGTGGCTTCAATGCATGCATGTGAGGTCCCAGCCTCTTCATTAGGGATAAAGAGGAGTCTGTGCTTGTAGGCTGTGTTGCGGTATTAGCACCTAAAGCGTGATTATGTGCTTACCAGCATGATTGTTTCCTTTGCTGCCCTTCGAACAGTGCACACCCTACTGTGGTACTGTCCTTAGCCCTTTCAAGCCTTTGGGGCAAAATTCATCCTTTGCACAGAAAAGCCTATGTTAGGAGAGAATCTGTGGGTATAAATTTGAGAATTGTAGGTGTATTAACAAAGAGGTGGGTTTCAATCTGCCTTTGCAGATTTGGCTGGCATTATGATGCACTAAGCCGAGGGATGCTCATAAATATGCAGGCAGAACCATGTTCATGCCAAGGGATCCAGAGAGGAAAGGCATGCTTGAGCTGAGCGTTTTGTTTGCGTTCCTGCTCCCCTGGTCCTGGACTCCTGTGTTACTTCTGAGGTACGTATTTGTGTTTGGCTGTTTGGTCAAACTGAGAGTTGCCAGTGAATGCTGATGGAAGTGGCAGCCACCTCCTGTGCCCAGCCTCTCCAGCTAGTGTGGGCAGGCAGGAGAGTGCTGCGTTGTGGGGGAAATGGCACTTCACAGTTCCTCTGTCCTGCAAGGATCTCTGAGTGATTTTGTTATTTCCTTCATGCTTTTGAGCTTAAGAATATTACTTTTGGTGTAGGTTCTTAAAGCCCTAACACTAACACTCTTCTCAGCTGCACTGCTGGTAGCACCGTGCACTGCCCAGGTAACCATACAGACCTCCCGATTCATAAATGTCCATCAGTTCATATCATAAATGTTAATCCCATAAGCCAACTCCAATCAGCAGCTGAATTGGGGCCAGACTTTTTAGGGGAACCAAGAAGTCTCTCTTTGAATGCAGGGCACACAGAGGAGAAAAGGGCAGGTCTTAAATCAGTGTGTAGTTTAACTGTTTTTATTTTCTAAAAGGCCCCGAAGCAATGTAATGCAGGTTTTTCTAAGCTGACATCACAAAATACTGGGACATGCTGCCAAGTCCATGTGGGTGGAGAAAAAAGGAGGTGTTCTTGATTCTTACAAACACTTGTGCTTCTGTTCTCAAGGAATAAAAAGGAACAAACTTTCCCGATGACTCTCTGAGAATGTAAATGCCACATGAGCATTTTGGCTAATGGCAGAAATGGCATTTCCTGTGCTGTCTTTACTGCTCAGTTGTCTTGTCCTAGTTACATAAGTTGTGTTTTATCAACTGAAGCATATGCATAGAAAACCAGTTGGAGAACTCTACAAGTCATTTATCACCTCCTCACAATTTCCAGCAGAATTACTCATACTCACAGTTGCTCTGAAAAGAGTGTTCAGGTATTCTGCATCAAATCATTGAAGTTGCATCCTTTCACCTGTAAACTAAATACTTTTTGTCTTATATCTGATGATATTTAGGTTGCAAAACCTGAAAATTAGCACAAACATCCATTGTTTTCCTTAGGAAAGAATCTCAAAAGTTTTTAGCAATAATGTTCCTTTTTGATAGAGGGAGGATTGTTGGGCTTAAGCTTGTACTTGATGAAACTTCATTTCTTTTAGTGATTGGAGAGAAATTAACTTTCACACTTACATTTACACCTTCTGTGTTGTGCAGCACAGGAGGGATGCTTGTCACCAGTTTACACAAATCATTTGCTTTACAACAGTATATTGATGAGTCCAATATAGTTTGGTTTTTTTTTATGTAACCAAATCTAAAGATGCTTTTCATTCAGATGTTCTATGTATAGAAGATGAATTATGACACTTGTGTAAATAGTGTTCAGGTCATTGTGAGTTCCTTAAAAGAGCATGGACAGTCACTTTTTGAATATTTGGCAGTGCACAGTGTGGCCTGGAAATGGAGACACTCTTTAGAGGCTGTTCAGTTTGATTGACTTGTAGCAGAAGAGGCTTAGAACTGCCTGGACTCTTAGTGCTGTTTGGTTTGCGCTCCTTTTATCCATCGTTAAGAACTTGTTCTCTTGCTATGCTGATACAAGATGGCCCTTTAAAGATGCTGTCTAGTTTTTATTAATCTTGTTATCAAGTGCACTCTACATAAAAAGAGTGCTTTGCTGTTCCAGAGCTCTAAGATGCTGCAGGGCTAGGGCAATGTTACTTGAAATAATAATGACCAACTCAGGTCCTGGAAAGCAAAGGAAGGGGATGTGAGAAGAAAACAAATTAAAAAATCTAGCCTCAAATGGAGCAGAGGTCATGGTGTTTAGCATAGCTCAGAACGGTTTGGATGTGTGACTCTGGAAGGCTCACTTTATGTTGCATGTCTCTGTTAGTGGGAGTGGGGAATTAAATTGTGTAGTGACTTTAGCAATGTGGAATGTGGATGGAGGAACACATTTGGGTTTGCCTCTTTTTGTGTGCCTAACCTGAATGTGCTTGCAGGTGGAAGGTATTAGCTGTGGAGCCCCTTCCAGCAGGGAAAACAGCTTCTCTACTAATCATCGGGGCAGGTAGTGGACTGCTAAATCTTGTTTGCTTTAATTGGCCTAGTAGTGCCTTTGAACCAGTGGGACTAGGGTGAATAACTTACTCAAGATTTGTCCTGGTATCTTCGTTGTAGGCCATAGGTCTTACAATGTAAACCATTAAATTACTGTAGATGAAACACCAGAGAGATTGGTCTTGGAGTCCCATGGGGATTGTGGAATTGCAGATTAACTCCTCACAATTTACTTAATCAGAGCGTGTATTTATTTTTTCAGACGACACTCTCTTGTGAGAAAAGTTCATGAAGCGGCTAATTGGAGCTGAGGTACAGCTGGGACTCCCAGCTTCCTTCTGAGAGTAGCAAGCTCCTTTTGCGTGTTTCTTTGTCTGCCCTCCATGATGTACTGATATGTAAGGACTTTACACTGAACCTCCAGCAGGGGCATATAGGCCCCAAACTCCTCAGCACTTGGTATGGAGGGGAAAAAAAAATTACTAGCTTCAAATTCTTTCCCAGAAGTCCTGGCAAATGATGACTCAACATGACACAAAAATGCACATGGGTCAGAATAACTGTGCTGACATGGTGCCTTGTAGATAATGTGGTTTGCTCCCAGTTTCCAACATGCTCTTCTTTGTTTTTCCCACTGTAATTAATGCTGCAAGAGATATTTTTGTTAATGTTACTTTGCTTCCAAAACAAAAATTTCTACTCTGTTTTGCAGTAAAGTGATATGTCTCCCAGTCCATTGGATCTGCAGTGTTGACTACAGTTTGTATAGTTTGGATTGTAGTTTTGAGCATAGGATCTTTCCTGTTAGTCTGAAAAATCTAGGTCCTCAGAGAAAATGAGTACAAATGTTTGTTTTTTCTGTGAATTGTTCTGTTGCGTTCCACATGCTTGCAGGTGTGGATGTAGGGGCCAAAACTTGTAACGCTGGCGTTTTCAAAAGGATCTAAGGAGCAAAATGCAGTGGGAATTGGGATGCACACAAATCCTGAATTTCTTTGTACACAGTGCCATTAAATCAGATGCAGCTTCCGGGGGCTTGCTGCTGTGTGCGTAATGCATGTAATGCAAAGTAAAATGTTTCCCTTCTGAGCAGCTCAGTGTCTGGGTGGGTGACTGCATGGAGCTGTGTGGGGTGGGCATTCAGGCTTCCCGGGTGCCACCTGGCTGAAGACCCTATGTCTGCAGCTGGCTCTGAGTTGTCCCAGAGGACTTGAGGGTAACTCTTGGAGGGGACGCAGTGTACTTGGGCCTTGATGGAGGTACCATTGGTACTGATGGCCTAATTCCCTCCATGCAGTGTAAGACCAAAGGAGATAAAGGCCTTTAGGTCTTGAGTACAGGGACAATATTTCTTCTCAAAAAGTGTGTTGCTATTTCAGCTCATGAGATGGAATGAGGAAAAAAGCTCTAGTGGCCATAGTTAAGTTTTTATTTTAATAGAGAGGGAGAGAACATGTGAACTTGTAACTCAGTTTACTTTTCTGAATGCTCATTAAATTTATCTTCAGTGCATTTGCATTGTGTTCAGATTATCTAATGAGCTTGCAATTACTCCTTTTCTTTTTTCTCCCCCATTTCTCATCTCTGCCACCATCATGAAAGTAAGCATTCCATAGCAATAGGTTTTGCTGGTCAAAAAGAAGGGAGTTCTGTTTAATAGAAGTTGATTTAGTGCCAAAAAATAGAAAAGCTGTGGCTTGTCTTGTGGATCAGGTGGTTATAGTGGTGAGGACCACCTGTCACAGGAGTTTTTGTTTTGTTCTTGTTGTCAAGTATTTTTCTGACAAAGAAGAATATGCAACTTTGGGAATTGTAACTACTTTAACATCTGTTGTCACCCAAAAAATGAACTGAGTGGGCTCAGATATCAGAATATTATTTTTCTGTAGTTAAGGCTGTGCTTCCATCATAAGGACTTTCAGTATCTTCAGGGATTACAGGATAATAATAAGTTGGCAATTAAAAAAAAAAATTGGCATTGGAAGTTGGCTTCAGATGTGTACTCCTGAGAGTAGATTTCTTTAACCACATCATAAAAAAAAAAAAAAAAATCTTATATTTAGATTATATCAGATTAAAAAAATTCCTTGCAGTCTATCATGTGGGGTTGGATCTCTGTGGTGAGAACTGCCATCTGAAAAGGAGAAATGCAATTTTGCTGTTGCCACTTGAAATCTTACTGGTTTGGGCAGAGTTTTTTAAAATGCATTGATGATTTCCAGCTGGGGTTTTTTTTTTTAAAGTGTGCTTAACCTTCCTATAGTTGCAAACAATGCCAGTGTCTACAAATCCTAGCTCTTACTGGAAGTGCTGGGAGGTGAGGTGCCTGGGTGGTGTTGGTAAATCCCAGCATGCACCTGCCTGCCCAGCTAGAGACACAGTTACATTTAAGGTTGTGAGGTTGTGTCCCTGCATGCTGCTGGCTTCTTAGTCATGCAGGTGTGCTGTGACAGTGGCATGTAGATGCACATTTGCGGATACAGATCCTTATCCTGCAGCACACAAGAGAGCCATTCTGGCTCCACTGGGGTCCTTTGAAAAGGAGAGGTTTGCTCTGGGAAGCTCTGCGCATGGGATGGCTCTCCACTCCCCCTTCTTCCTGCGCCTTGAGGAGAACCAATGCCTTGCAAAAACCCGAGTTATCTCCAGGAAGTCATTCCAGCTTGTTTTGCAATAATTCTCTCTTGAAGTGGTTTGTTTGGTAAACTAGTAATAGTGTCAGGCATATTGAGTGCACAGTTTCCTGAAGGAAAAACAAATACATCCCTTTAATATGAAGATTTAATTTATGTGTTTCTCTTTTGAAAATGAATTCTTGCTCTGTTCTGGAAGCTGGATGGAGTAGTCCTGGAAGCGCTGAGAAACACGAATAGCAAATGTGCAGCATGAGTGCAACATTTGAGATACTGTCCTCCTGTGCAGAGGCAGACCTGGAGACTTCACCCTGGCACTTTGAGGTGGAGTTGCTGAAACAATCCTCTGTAAATAACAGATCTTAGTGTTTTGCTGTTTTTGTAATAACCCATTTGTGAATCATTGTTTTCATTATTCATCTAGCTTCAAAGATGGAGAAATAACATTTAATGAATTCATGCACTAATATTTTTCCGTCAATAACTGAATAAATTACTGGGGGGTGAGCCATCCACTTCCATTTGAGGTGTGTGACCATTCAGTCCTTGGCCTCTTTGCTGATGCTGCCACTGAAGGAGCCAGCTGGATAATGGATCTTGTGACCTGGATTTCTGTCCATCAGCAGCTGGATTGCACCATCAAGGAATTTCACATAGGCTGTTTGCACGGAGGTTGGGTGGAGCAGCAGAGTGAGGCCTGGGGAAGAGTAGGGCAGATAGGCAATGCTGTGGTACCATCCAAAATAATATTTTCTTGTTTGTTCTCTTCTTAGAGCACCTGTGCTTGTGGCAGAGGTTAATGCTTCAGCCACAGATGCCCTTCCCTGGTTGAGCTACCTGTGTCTGCAGTCTCCCTCTTTGAGTTTGATGAACTGAGTTATTGTGCAGTGGTAACTCTGTGCTAACCTAGCTTGGTTCAACAAGTTCGTGTGAGTGGCTGGGTTGACAGCTTGTGGGGAGGCAACCTTAAGTAGGAGACAAAGTATTTATGATGCCTGGGGAGCAGTGACTGGAGAGCTACTGAGGCGTTTTCTTTTGTAGGCAGTATAGGAAGGCCAGCTTTGTGTTTAATTTTTTTTTTTTTTTTTTAAACTTTCTTGCAATTTAAGTCCAGCTCTCCATTTAGAGCAAGTGTTTGCATTTCAGCCTTTGGAACTGCTTGCAGTTGGAGCTGCTGGCAGCACTTGCAGGCTGACACCTCAGCTAATACTTGGTCTCTCTTCTGTGGCAATTTGGGAAGGTAGATTAAAAGACTTGGGAAGACTGGTATGGGTGAGTGGGTGAATGAAAACCAAATTGGTTTCGTTCAACTTGTAATTGTTGAAAGATGTGTTCACCTGTGTTGTAGACAGGGCACTTTCAGGGCCTTGCACTTGCTGGATAGGATTATGTGTGTCAGGTGACAATCAAGGGCATTCTCTGCTGACATAAACCAGTGGTGTCTTGCAACTGGATGGGTCATGTAACTCCTTGCTGGCAGGTTAGGAATATATGCTGTAGTTTGTACCGTCTCATCATACTAGGCCTTCTCTACAGACTTAGACTTGACTCGCCTATATGCAGTATAGCAGCAACTGCCTAGTTCATGTGTGCAAGCTTGAGCAGTTGTCCTGAAAAGTCTTACACAGTCTGTTGGGGTTCTTAGGTTTCACTGCGTCTGTCTGACCAAATGATGCCGGTGATTTGTTAAAGATGTTGCGGCTGCTGAACAACCTACTTTATTTTTTAGAGGGTTGCAGCCACTTAAAGTGAGGGATCAGAAATATGTGAAATGTGTTCCTCTTCCAGAGTTTTGTTTAGTTAAATCACATGGCACTAGACCAACCTTTCCACCCGTTTAGATGCTCTTGCTGCACAGAGAGTCAAGTTTGTTTTCAGAACCTGGTGAGGGTTTTGCCTTTCACTTGGGCTCAGCTTTCTGAGTCACTTAGGAAAGTTTTATTATGCTTTCTTCTTGGTAGGGAGCCCCTCCGCTGGGAGCTCAAATGGTTGCTCCCTTCTGTGTGAGAAGTACAGTCTGTCCCAGCAGGCAGTGCTGATAGAGCTGAAATCCATGTGTCCCACTGCAGCTCTGGGAAATTCCGCGGTATAATGTGTCATTGGGAGCTATTGTGCTGTTCCCAGTAAGATTTAGCTCTAAACCGGAGCTTGTATCCATAAAATACATGCTTTTGTTGAGATGTAATACACTGCATCAGGGTGTGTGCAGGTGAGCTTTCAAGACAGAGGAAACAAAGTAGAATCTCCAAAATGCTTCACAGTGGGAGCAGAGGTCTTGCTGCAAAGTGAGTTAAGAGCAAAGGTTTGACAGAAAGTAAATCAGAATTTCTGGTGGGCATCTTTTACCTGTCTTGGGGAGTTCCACTCTGCGGTTTCTGTAAAAAGCAGAATTATGGTGCTTTTGTGTTTCTGTGCACTCACAAGTGTGTTGTTTTCAGCTGAAATGTATTACAGCCCAACCTTGAGGCAGGTGATCTCCAGAATCACACTGAGTATGAGAACTCAAATCTGGAATATTATGTCCAGTTTGAGGTTCCCCAGTGTAAGAACAATATTGGTATGTACTGGATGAGTCCAGTGGAGGGGCCGCTAGGGTGATTAAGGGGACAATGAGGTCTGAGGAGAGATGGAGAGAGAAATATTTTTCTTCTGTCTGGAAGAGGGTAAGCTATGGGGGAGTCTCAATGCTGCCTTTAGCTGTCTTGTGGGTAGGGATGGTGTAGAAAAGGTGCTGCCAAGCTCTTCTCAGAAGTGCATGATGGAAGGGTCAGGGCAAAGGGTACAAGTTGCAACAGGGGAAATTCCAGGTAGATACAGGAAAAACTTTTGTACCCTGAGGGTGGTCAAACACTGTAGCAGAGACTGTGAGGGGTTGTAGACTCCTCAGTCCTGGAGGTATTTTGAAGCTTAACTGGATGAGGTCTGGGTGACCTGCTTGGGATAGGTGCTTGGACTAGAGACCACCAGAGGCACTTCCAACCTGTATCATTCTGTGATTCTAGTTCTGTGTGAAGACCATGGCCTCTTGAATGGAAACCGATGATGAAGATCAGATGTGCTGAGGGTAGTCAGCTCTAGTGTGACTTGTGCAACTATCAATTTGAGTTCTAGCATTGACTTTGAGTGCAACAGAGAGTAATGTAGGTGTGCAGGTCCTCCCTCCATCCCAGCTCACTCTCTGCTGTCATTCTGTTTTGGGGAGTTTGCTGTAAGTTGTTGAACAATAATTGTGCTTACATATGGGTGAATTGTGAAGAACAGTGAGGAAACATCAGTGGATGTACAAAACTAGCAGAATAGTTTTCAGAAACAGGTTTTGTCCTCTGCTATCTTTGTATGCCGTATCTGCTTGTTAAAAGGGACTCCTCTGTGTGATGTTCTCAGCCCAGCAAAGAGTCAATTTTAGGTGCCAGGGAAAGAGCTGTACTCTTTTTGCTGAAGAGAGAAGGCACACAGGCCCAAATGGATCAACAGAAGATAATAGCAAAGATAGGAAGATGCAGGTTTTGTTTCTGACACTTAACAGTTCAGCTGCTGAACAACCACAGGGTCCACACGCAATTCATGACTGAAATAGTTGTTCCTGCACTGTAGCTATTCTTTCTCAGCAGCAAAACATGTCCACTGATCATAGGTTACTTTTTTCTTCTCTGGCCAGTCTGTAGCTGACAAATGTTTTTACCCAGATCAAGCTGCTGGTTGTTGTTGTAGCTTGTGCCAAGGTTAAATCTCTTCTGCCTGGTTAAGGCTGACTTTTGCGAGGTAGGACGTGAAAAGTGCATGAGCCTGGGAGAAAAACAGAGGATCAATACTGGCTTCTGGTTTGTGTCTCAGTACCTCCTTGGGAATCTGCTATGGAAATACTTAAACTACAAAATTTCTTTCTTTAAAGGTTGCAAACCTCTTTCAGAAGCTCTTAAAAAAGTGCTTGAGATAAACAGAACTTTTCATTTGTGGCTAATATCAGAATATTATTAAGATTTATTGCTTTCACAATGATTTCTTCGTTCCAGAGTGTTACTGTGCTTGGGCTCTCTGCCAGGTCTAAGCTGAGCCCAGTATCCCTTAGCAAATGAATATGGCATGTAAACATACAAACATGATATTTGTGTGTCCATCACTTTAACAGAGCAGAAATCTTGCTGACTCCTGACATTTTATCTGATAGGTTCTGATCAGGCAAAATTAGTCTGCATAATTTCTCTGGTGCTGTTCTGTGCTTTCTTTTACAATTTGCAGTTTGAGACAGGTCTATAGGTCATGTCAGGCACCATAATGCCAGAGCTGTCCATGTCCCTGAATTCATTTATGTCTCCTTAAGACTGAAACCGGCAAACGTTGTAGTTAAAACAACCCTGTTCACAGGGGCTCTTGGTGGGGTTCAGCTCAACAGGTAATGGGCCTTAGAGCCTCCTTGTATCACAGCAGGCTGTGCGCAGCCTGAGCCAAAAGCTTTGCGTGCATGGCAAAATGAGGTTTTAGAAAATCTACCATAGCATATTTCCTGAACAAATCACATTGCTTCTCTGTCTTGGGGAAGTATCACAATGATAATTCTCTAGAAACATTTGTTTCTCATCTGTCTGGGTGAGTGAGTAAGGGGAGGTGGAGTAGATGATCTAAACTTTGTCTTAAAGGGCTTCCCAGAGGAGATATTGCCTGTAGGCAGTGTGGTGTTTAACTACTAAGGGTCTGTTTGCTTAAGTTACTGGAATTCAGCCAGGAGCACTTTACTTTTCTGAGTATTAGTACATTTTTGGGGAGTAAAATGTTTGTTTGTTTCTCCTGACCCAGCCTTACTACTACACAAAACTGATTGATATATCCTTTGCAGTGGTATTTGAATAGATGGATCACACACAAGGAGAAATACATGTTGAAGAAGCAAACCAAAACCAGCCAAACCAACACCAGCCAAAACAACAAGAAGAAAACAAACAAAACAGCTGTGTCTGGGTAGAGATGTTTAATCAGTTCCCCTGTGTGGTCTCTTTCCTATCCTGCTAACATTGCTTGGGTCAGTATTAAAAATACATACGTTGGTATTTCCTACCTATGTAGTATTTGTGTATTGCCCCAGGCAGGAGCTGTGGTGTGTGGAGGTGTGCTTGTGTGGGAGGAGGGAATGGGAGGTTTGGGAGGTGCTTGGGTACCGGGACCTCTGCCTTCACCTCTCCCTGTCCTCCCTGCTTAGGCAGGTGCTCCTAGGACCTGTGCTGCTCCCCTTGGGAGAGTGGGGGTGTGTTTGGTGTCTTTAAATGAGAAACGCTTCAGAACAGAAGTCCTTATAGTATTTATGAAGCAGCACATGACTAAAATGAGGTCCTGATTTCATCTGTGGCTCCATGACACATGTTTGGTATAAAAAAAATTGTCTGATCGCATTTTTTTTTTTCCCACACCATTGACCTTTTCTTAACAGGATAAGTTTATTTCCACTGATACTGATTAATTATGATTAAAAAAATAAAAGTGTATTGCAGGCAGTAAAAGTGGTCTTCTGTGAATGGTAAATGAAATATAATTTTTAAGTGTCATGATACTAAATGAATTGCATTTACATCAAATAATTCTTCATTTTCTGTATTGCTGTTCCTGGTTTGCTACTTCTTTCCTGCTATTAATTACTGATTTCAGTTCAGATACGGTAGCTTTGTTTCACTGCCTTTTTATTATGGGTCAAGTTCCTGCAGGAAATAATGACCAATGAGTTCCACCCATTGGTTTGGGGGTTTTGTGTTTGCACAGTTAAATATGTTTTAAAAGGCTGAAACCCCAAGTATATAATTGCTGCCGCTACAAAGCCAGAAGTGCTTCTTACCTGTTTAAAAATCAGTATTTAGGACTGGCCGAATGATAGGTTTCTTCCCCTGTACTGAGTCAAAGTCTGAAAATATTAGGGGATTTCTTACAAGGTTGCCTTATAGAACTACTGATTGTCTGGACTTGCAATCCTTTAGAGTATTACTGATAGCATAAATACAAACTGTGTGTCTGCACAGATAGTCTGCTGATAAACATTTTTGTAGATTTTGATGTTCTTGACTAAGAGTGACAGGACTGTGCTAGATGTGCATCCCAAGTTTGTGAGATTTATTTTTCAAGGAGATAACTAATTTCCTTTGTGCCTCTGATATTCTGATCTTCTTGGAGCTGTAATCCATGAAGCCAATTCTTAATTGGGCTTAAGGGTGTAAATGTTACTGTAAATGAGACAGTAATACAATTCCTGGGAGACAAGCTGAAGAATAGTTGACAATCATTAATCAATGCTTTTTTTCCCTTCCTAAATAAAGAGGAAAACAAAGCAGTGTGTCCGTCAAATGAGTACAGAAATTATTGTTAATCCTTCTGAAGTGCCTTCTGGTGTTAATGAAAACTGCACATACAATTAAGAAGAACCAAAAATAAATATTTGTCCAGATGAGAAGCCATGAGGAGGAGATAAACAAGGCAATGGTAATGGGACTGTCAGAACTGTCTGAAAGCCAAAAGAACAGAGAAGAAAATCAGTTTGGATTTCAGCAGCTAATTTAGGACAGAAGGTCACTGAGGGCAGCAAAACCCAAACTTTATCAGTATTTAGAGTATGCTCTGATATGTTCCAGGGTACGTGTTTGTTTATTATTTTTCTTACTGGACTTGGAGATGTTGTTTAGATCCTAAAACAGAGCTTTCCCTTTTTTATTCAGCCAATATAGGAGAAGTGGAGTAGCTCTGTGGAAATCTTAATGCCTGCAGAGAGGTGTCATATGGGGCCTGCTGAGTTGCAGCAAGGCTGAGAAATGTTTAAGTGACTCTTGAAATTGGGACTTAAGTTTTCACTTAGCTTACACTGATGCTGGATGCTAAGTGTCCTTGCTATAAAACTATTTGTGCTGTAGCAGCATCTATGTGTGCAAGGGAGGCTGCCTAGGCTAGACAACATAAAGACTTGTGGTAAGATGTACATTGTTGTTTTGGACAACTGACATCAATGTATGACAAGGATGGAGGGGTGCTGGGCACTGATTCACCCAGAGTTATTGGGGGGGGGCGGGGGAGGGAATATAGAAAGCCAGACCTGCTGACTGCTGTGCCCCATTATCCCCACACATCAGTGAAATGTTTGCTTTCTGTTGTCCTCAACTTGCACATGTACTTCATCCCTTGAGGCGGGGATAGCTGCCTTTGAAGGGCTGCAAAAGGTTTCTCCCCTGAGCTGGTTAGAGCTGTCCCTCACTGGTCTTGCTTTCAGAGGGGCTGAAAATTTGCATCTTTGGCTAATGGTACTTCTTAAAAATTGGGTTGCAACAGCTCCTGTGTTAACAGCAGAACTGTGAACTGTGCTCCAAAATGACTGAGGACCAGGTGTCATGTGTTCACATTAGCCTTGGTGGGTAATGAGCTATGATGTACCAGCTGCTTACCGTGCTGTACCATACCTGGGTGTTCTCTCAAGTTAATCCTTGTGGTACATCTTTCTACTGAAAGGAATTTCTTATCAGAGGATCTGCAGGAGTTGTTTCCCTTCTGCATCAAAATTTTTACCTTTTTCATTTTGGGTTATTTTGTTTCTTGGTCTTTTGCCATACTCTCTCCCTACTCAACTCCCCCCTTTCCAGTAGCATTGGTTCTTTGGTCCCATCCTGTTGAATAGCCCCATGTCCTGTCATCCCACAGGCTGAGAAGCATAGCATGTGGCTGGGTACTTTTGAAAAGAGAGGTCAAAGAGTAGTAAAGGATGCTCATTAGCCTAAATATGCCTGACAGCCCTGGACACCCAGGGAGGATGCTTATGGTGTTTTAACCTAACTATTACAGGGTCTAATTAAGTTTATATTAGTTTAAATCAATTTGTATTTTATATGCATTTGGAAAGGAAAGGAGTTTTCCCCTTCAAACGTTGCATCTAGTTCTTCTCCATGGTCTTTGAATCACAGACTCGTCTGAAACTCTTGACATCACCAGGGGTAGTATATGCTGGCAAACAAAGATTTTTCCCCGCCCCCCC
>JANHGO010000071.1:19610735-19649299 GCA_024606505.1 Aquila spilogaster | reverse complement strand
CCTGGGCACCCTCCATAGCATAGAGATTTATCAAATCTCATCGTTTCTGGTGATTAGAGAGGCAGGTGCTGGCTGAGTAGTCTCGACCAACATGTTGTTTGTTTATTTTTTTTCCCTGGCATTTTTAAACATGTTGTTTTTCTAGCATTATGTGGTGGAGAAAGTGTTTATTTTGTTTATTTTAGCACACGGTGTCTGTCTTCGAGGTAAAATAAGCATGCATAGCTGTATGAGGAAGGTGCTGATTTTGTTGCAAGCAGGAGCGTCAGGTGGAGAAAATCAATATAACCACATTGAGTTCATTGAATCTGCACCTAAGCTGCACCATCTGGAAAAGGACAATTCCTTTCTAAGCTCTGTTTTCTCTTTATTGAAAATCTGGGATGCTTTTGCACACGAGGGGGATATTTGTTTATACCTGTGAATTCTTGAGCTATACATTTGTAGGTAGAATTCAGCCCCACAGGCAAATTCTTTCCCTTAATTTACAAGCAGTGCTCCTGGGTATAGGGATCTGAAGAATATTCCTTGTCTGGTGTTGGTCGCGCCCCCTGAGAAGGATTAGGAGAGTTTTCTGATAGGAGGTGGCATTGCGAGCCCTAATGCAGCCAGGCTGCAGCAGCTTCTAGCGAGTTGAGCCTATGGAAACTTTCTTCTCTGTTGCAAAACTTGTTGTCTTTCTCCCTGAGGGAGACTGAAATTAAATTTCCAGTATCCGTTTGCAAAATTAGCGGTATTTAATGCACGTGCAACCTGTGGATGAGCAATATTGAGAAAACCTCAGAACAATAGTCATGTCAGCTAACTTGGCAGCATTTAATTATAAGACCCACTGATTCAATTAACCCTATGTTTTCACTTTATTTTCTGGAGAGACTGATGGGGGCTGGTTTCTGGTTTAAAACTGGAAGCTGTCAGCTCTATTTTGAGGAGCATGCATTATCTGTTAGAGCAACTGCCTCACAGTAGGAGACTTGCCACTTCTCCTGAGCTTCTGATCTTGGGTGCAGTTTTGATGAATGAGGTGAGAAAATGGTTCAAAATGAGAACCTAGGGTAAGAATATTGTGAAGGCTCAGAGCAGAATTTTTGAGAACTCTGGCCCGTGGCCACATTTGATCCTGAGATGAACAGCAGGCATGCTAGAAATGCTGCACACCTTCAAAAGGGACCTGGGTGTCTTACTGTGGGACCAGAAACCTGGGTCGGCTTTCCAGGAGAGCAGATCTGCCCCTTCCCTGCATAACTCAACCACTGTGCTGTCTAGGCTGTGCCCAAAGGCACCTCAGCTGGCCTTGTGGTTGAACTAAGTCTCTCTCTCACTCTTTTTTACCCCTTCTTCGCGTCTTCCATAGAAGGTATTTGTATTAACTTGTTAAGCCAGTGCAGGCAATTGCAAGGCACCAGGCCACCAGTGTAAGGGCCCCATGACCCCCTGGGAAAGCTCAGAGACTCAGAGGGACTGCAAAGAAGGCTTCATTTCTGTTTGCTGTGAAATGGGCTGAAACTGTGTGTTTGAAATCCTTTGACTTTAAGAAGAGTTCAGGTCTGGATCTGAATTGTTACATTTTGGGGCTCCTTTTTGCTAGCCAGTTCTTTCTGTGCCAAGTTACTGAGCTACTGTTTTATGTAGCAGCCTTTCTGTGACCGCCAGGTTGGAGCAGAAAGATTTGATCCCCTCAGGGAGGATTTGTCTGGACTCTGGACTCGAGGTTGCACACTAAAGCGCAACAACTCCAAGCACTGCCATCTAGCACTTGCAAAAGTTAACATGATTCCAGTGTCCCTTGGCTGACTGTGGAATAGAGGCCCCACAGCCTTTGAAAGTCCCTGTCCCATTCTTTCATCTGCTTGCGTGTGATCAGGTAAGATACTGGGTACCCGTTCTTGCTCTGGCCATGTGATATCACTCAGGAAGCAGAACTGCTACCTTTGTTTGAGCTACCAGGGCTAAAGCTTGATTAATAGCAGCTGTATGTTCATGAGCACTGTGTCTTCACTGCCAGATTCCTGTTTGCTGGTGCCAGACATGCTTTTCAGGTGTCTCAGGCTGCTCTTCGGGGGCAGTATTGCAGGGTGTGGTGGGTAGGCAGGCTGCTGCTCCCGTTTGCAGCAAGACTGTGTTCACACAGTGAGGCATTAGCCTGCTCTGCTTGAGTCGTGCTGAAATCAATACTACCGTTTATTTCCTTCAGCAATTAGAAAACATGTGAGAAGGCTGAGGAGAAAATCTAGGGGCTTCCAAAGGGGACAGGTAGGTGTGTAGCTGAATGGTTTGAAAAGAAAAAGGAGAGTACTGCTTGCTCTTCAAGGGATGGTTTGGATGTTCAGTAATTCACATCCCATCCTGCTTGTCAACCAGCAACTTGCAGTGGATCAGAGATGAAACCAGATGTGTCAGTCCTAAGCTGCTTCCTGGCCTGCAGGATTACACTGCTTTCCTTCAGCACTTACCTGCACTTGTATTAGAGAATTTGCAGCGCTGGGTGATGGCCACAAAAATGTGAGGGAGAACTATTTTCTAACAAAATGGACAGAACTTAACAGCATGCACTTGCAGAGGGAGACTGCTGCATGGAGAGACAGCTCTTTCAACTTTGCATCAGAGTAGTTCTCAGTTTGCAGTGGCACAGGCAGGGCAGAGTTGGGCCCTCAGGATGCTGCTCCCAGCTGGCTGTCAGCATGCTCAGAATGCACTTGGGACCTGGCGTCTGTGTGGCTACTAGTCCAGAATGGAGCTGGCATTTCGGCTTGGTGTGGGACTCGATGTGTCTGAAAGGAGAGTGGCAAGCTAGTTTTTTGTCCCCACCGCCTCACCACTTCTTTCTAATGTGATTGATTAGATGCCCCATTAAAAAATTTCCTTCAGAAAAATGTTGGAGAAACACATCAACCAGG
Organism: Aquila spilogaster; assembly: GCA_024606505.1. Lineage (NCBI taxonomy): Eukaryota > Metazoa > Chordata > Aves > Accipitriformes > Accipitridae > Aquila > Aquila spilogaster. The sequence continues at coordinate 19,646,402 of JANHGO010000071.1, read as the reverse complement.
AGGAAGGAAACTGTATATTTATTTTGGTTTAGAGAGAGAAAATATTTATATTTTGTGGAATAGTAAAGAGAAAGTTGGCAGACATGCATGAGAGTAATTAAAAAAAAAAAAAAAGAAAAAGAAAACCAAACAAGCCTCTCATTTTTCTGGAGGGAGGGGGGCCATGGGGGGTGGAACAGTTAATAACATGATTCATTCCAAAGAGCAAGGGATAGAACGTTGTAAATAAGGGCTTTCATTCTGCGGTGTTCTGCAAAGTTAAGTCTTCCAGGGTATAGCGAGCTGGTTGCGTTTCTGAAAAAGACTTAGAAAAATATTGTCAACGTTTCATATTACTCAGTGCTGTCTGTTACAGCATATAATGAGTGTATATCTGAGATGTTGAACAAAAGATGTAACGTGGCAATATATATAATTTTATAGTTTGTCAAAATTGGCAGCGATGATTTATAGGTGATACTTATAATCCTTTAGTTAGATCATTTAAAATGGCATGCTACTTGTATTGCATAAAACAATGTCAGTGTTTGAAATGCAACATTAAAGCTACTCTTAAGTGTGCATTTCAGTATGAATAATTGAGAACGTACTTTTGTGGAATGCACTTGTAAAAAAAAATTCTGTGGTCAAACCACATTTGCTTACAGGGACCTGTACTACAAAACTGCTTCTGTTGGTGAGAAAACCTAATTCAGTCTTGTTTTTGTTCAGTGTTAGCAACAAGTGGAATTAATAATATGGTGCAGAGTTTTAATTAATTGATGGTTACTGTCACCCTCAAGTTAGAAGCATGTTTTATCACTTTTACAATCACTTTATTGTGTTGGTGCTTCAGATGCCTGGATGGCTGTATGTGTTTGCTTAGATGTACTGGGATTTGCCCCTCCTGTAACCTGGTAGCAGGATGCCAGCACTGATCTGCATTGTTACCAGCACTGCCAGCAGGCACAAAAGGACAGCTGGGCCTTTCCCGTCACTCATCTCTGCAGCCTGTGTGTCCATTCACAGGCCAACTTCTGGGTGAGGGATGACCTGTGCAGGTGCTGCCAGTGTTGCTTGATGTGCACCCAGAAGCTGTAACCGTGGTACCTTCAAGTGCTTTGGTCCATCTAGTCTAAGTCGTCTTTGAAACCCTTATTGCAAATTCAGGCTTTCAGACACCAGCAGGCAAGTAGAGCCTGCTGAAGCGATGCCTGACCCACAGCTCCTAGCAGGACAGAACTGAGATTCTGTGCTAGTCGTGATTTTTAGTGCAACTTTTCCAGGTCTGTGCCCCATTTATTGGCTGAATTCTGATTTGTTGATTTTGGAGATGCTAAGGTGAGTTACAAAACCTTGCTTGGAAATCTCTGGATGAACTTGATTCTGCTTGTTGTCCTGTAGCACTGTTATTCATGAGAGAGTAGCCTCTTATTACTGCTAATTTTTTAAGAAGCTGACAGTGGTGGAGTTTAATTGGTGTGAAGTATGTACCTTCCTGTTTTGACAATGTTGATTTGATTTTACTAATCCTGAGCCAGCAGATAAAAATGCTGATGATGGTTATAACACAGATACTCATTTTTTTTTGGGTGGGGTCATGAATTGCCCATTGTCTTCAAGTGATGGGGATAGTGCATCATGGTGAAAGGAGCACTTAGATTAAGCTGCTTGTTTACACTTTGAATTAAATGCTTCAGGACTGAATTTATTTTGCAACCTATTAAAAGAAGGCAGAGAGAACAAGAATCTGGGAAAAAAAATATTGGGCAAACCAAATGGTTTCTGTACTTAAGGGTATGAAACTATGGTTACTGCTATTGCAGAGTTGGCATGATAGGTCATTAGTCTGAAATGTCTTTGTTTGTCAGCACCAAGTGATTGTTTTGCCCTCTATTGCCCTGCCATTCTCATGTGAATTTCAGTGGTGGTTTCATGAGGTTTCAGACATTTGGAAAGATCTGAGTTATTTTGTTTCGAATTTGTTCTGTATACTCACAGATTTTTCTGAAGCGGGTGGAATTTTCTTCTGCATCTTAAATTATTGCAAGATCAGCATCAGTGACATTGCTTATCTGGCATGCAGTGGCGTAAGCGATCTGTCATTGCCCTGGGATGGGCAGGAGCATTTTGTGACGTTATTGTTCTTCCATTATAGCAACCACTCAGATATGTACCAAAGCCCTGAATATGTTGCGTAGTCACTTATATGTGCTTTCTTTAAAGAATTAATATTTGAGATGCAGCACGTGCTTTGTGTCTTTTCTGGAAGTGTTTTGGTGGCTTTGCCTCACTTGCCTAAAGGAGAGGGAACGTAAGTGAAATACCAGTTCTTTTTTCCAGTGGGGCTGCGGCCTATGCTTGTAGTTAAAAGGCATGAAGAGGGGTCTGATGCATGTGTTACATTTTTATTTGAAAAGCTTGCTCTGGAGACTTGTTTCAGCTGTAGCTACTAAGTTTATTTTCAGAGTGAAGGCAACCGTAGGGAAAGAATTAGCCTGTCCGGGATTTCCAGAGACTGTTGTACAATAGATACAAAGAAGCAGCTGTCTCCCTGCGCTCCCTTCTTCTCCTTATCCAAATGTGATACAAATGTAACTTTCTTTGGGACTATGTTTCCCTGGTACAGTTTGAAGGTCTGGCATACTTACTGTTTGCTCTACTGCCCTTACCTGCAGGCAAGGCATGATCTAGATTGAAGTGTAATCCTCCTAGATTAGTAAACAAGCCCTGCCCCATGCCTGTGTCACTAAGCAGATGAGTAGCTCTTTGAAGAATGTTTGAGGCTTGCAAAAATAATTTGTATAGCAGAAACTTTCCTGCTTATAAAAGACATTAAAATATGTGAAGTCAAATGAGCAAGTGAGCCTCAAGAATAAAAATGCTGTGTGTAGCCTCTTCATATTTCCCTTTCCGTGCTGGATTTTCTTCACAGCTGAATTTGAAAATCCTTCAAAACTGGCAATGAACTGTGCAATTTCCCCTTCCAATGTAGCTCCGGCCGCATTTCAGTCTCTGTCCTTCTCTCCATTTGTTGCTCTTCAGTTTAGTCACTCGTTTTGCATTGAAACTGCTCTGGGCAGAGCTCCACATAAATAAGCCCACGATAAAAATGTGACTTCATTTCCTAAATAATTAGATTAAACTGTAGAAAAAGAACCTGTGATATTCTTCCACTGAGCATTGTGAAATGGGGAGTTGGTCCTCTGCTGGGGTGCTTATGGGAGTTGTGGATCATAGTGCCAAGATCTGTGGGATGGACAGTGTGTGCTGGAAGGTGAGGCTCTGGGTGCCTCTGGCATGCTTATCACAGCTGTGCTATTGGTTTTGTGTTTTGCTTGTACAAATTTTGAGTTCACCTTGACATCTGCATAGGCAGCATAGACCCTGGCCCATGGGCTCCAGGTTCCTGGCTGCTGAGGGAGGGAGAGCGGGCTTCAAAGGAAGCACTTTTGACTTGTGTGTTTGCTCAGCAGCTGCTGGCTTTTAACTTACTTGCTCCTGAGGACAGCCAGAGCCTCAAGCCAGACTCTCCAGGGCTTCCCATCTCTGTGTCCCTTTCTTGGAAGGTACACAGGAAGGAGTCACCAGGCTTTTTTGTTCCTCTTCACTCTAGTGAAATTTAGTTTTGCCTGTCCTATTTAAGAAATACTGAGACATTTTGCATGTCCATCAACACTGCTTCTTGTATCTACTCAGGACTGGGTTTCAGACTGCTAATAGCCTACTGCCAGTACCCAAGTGAGTGTTTGCTGGGTTTAGCTTGAAATCTGAGATGCTTTATGAAAACTAAACACTAGGTCAGCAACAGAGGTCCCCTTTGGCTTGTTCAAATAGTGGGAACCAGGACCAGCCTCCCAGTTTAGCAGCCTGGGATGTGGACTCTTGGCAGCCAAGGCTTATCTCAGCTAGTGCTCTAGGGGTTCTGCCCCTGCTTGCTCCCATGGCGCCTGGTCCTTGCCTGACCCCGTGGGAAGCCAGCTCAGGAAGCTGAGCCAGGGCAACCCTAGCAGTGTGCAGAAAGGACTCGCTTTCTGCCAACCCACTTCTCTAAGAGTGCTGGGGAGGGACAGGAATATGTAACTGAGAGTTGGAAGGCCTTTTCCTGACTGAAAGACAGGGATTTCAGGGAAGTTAATGCCCTCCTTTTGAAAGTAAACATAGGATCTAACATCTCTGAATAGATTGAGTTACTCTTTGAAAGATGTGAAATGACACTGGTTGAGAATCTTGCCCTGTGCTTTTTCAATCACCTCTTCATATGAATGGTTCTGATAGCTCTAAAAGACTGCCCCATTATCTTTTAATTTGGTTTTTTGGTTGTAAGGGAAGGACATTAAGATGTAAGATGACCATGAGAACATTGTACTTGGCTCACTTCCTCCTGACAGTCAGAAATATACCTGGTACAATCTTTTGCTATTGGTCATGGGGAGCTATGCCTGGTAACAAGCCCTTCCAGGCTTCCTGTTGCAGGCTGAAAATCAACTTGCTTGCAGTAAAACCCTTGCCTGTGTATTTAATGAAGAAGTGTCCTGAGGTGGAAATTGTCTTTCTTAGAATTAGAGGAGGAGGAGGAGGGATGTGTGCTGTGAGGAAAAGCTAAGCCAGGAAACACCTGGCAACCAGATGGCCCCTAGCATGCTGCATCATACCCGCACCTTCATTAAGGATTACTGTGGCTGTCTTCGGGTAATAGATTTAGACACTTGGGGTCACAGAGAATTAGAAAATTGTAGCCAGGTGCAATTAAACATAAGTTATTTTTAGAGGACGAAGAGCAGAGCTGGAAGCTGAATTGGAGCTACTTGAACTGCTAGAATTTGGAGATACTACGAGTGTTTTTTTATAGGCACACAACAAAAGAGTCCATGCACATTCATCACAGACACAAAGCAGCCCAGGATGATGGCAGGTGGGCTGGAGACTGCAAAGCTGGGAGTGGTGGCGGCAACATAGATTTGGTATTATTCTGCTCCCCCAGGGCATCTGGCGTTGTGCGCTTCTGAATATTTATGTGTGCAACAGAGAAGGTTTGCAGACTGCTGAGACTGTTAGGATAGAACTCATTGGTTTGCACTGTGATTTATAGAAGCTTGACTCAGTATTTTACACTAATGTTCAACTTGTATTTCATTTTGTGTAGTATTTCCCCTTCAGTGGAAGGGTGTCTAAGATCCAGAAAGGGCTAACTCTGGAGGTTTAAAATTCTCTATTGTGAGACAATCTGAAGGGAACTAGAGATTCAGTAATCACAGTGATAACACACAACTTCTTTCTGTATTGGTGACCAGTCAGCAGCAGCAGGTGGCACGTAGTGGTTCAGGAATTCAGGTTGGTGCTGTGTGGGTACACAGAAGAGGTTATGAGGTAATTGCTCTCTCCTGCATCCCCCATATTCTCCAGCCTAATCCAGCAGGTAGAAGAGGCACAGCAGTACTGAGATGTGTGGGTGGGTTTCGGCTGTCTTACTGCCATGCTGGAAGGTGGGAGCTGCCGCTTCCTAAGGGAGTTCTTTCTGTGTGTCATGGCCCTTGTCTTGCAGCTCTGTTTGAGTCTGGGGCTAATGCAGTCCTGCTTTGGAAGGGCTCTAGCTGAATCGTGGGGGTAAGAAGCCATGAGCCGACTTTGGTAGTCCTGTGGCTGTGTAAACTGTGATTGCTGACGTTACAAGCACTTTGGAGCATCTGCATGAAGCTTGATTGAGTTGTTTGCTACTTCTCTTCTTGTGCCACTGATGGAATTTTTTGCAGAGTATTGCTGGCTTTTGTCCTATACATTTTTTGAGCAGCTTCTTTGCAGACAAAAGATCTAGTCTGTTTCCTTTTAAAATTTGATATGCATTTACTATTCAAATACCAATTTAATTCCTTGTTAGTGTTTATGTCAGGGCCTGTTACAAATTTCTTTCAGTGAGTTCTGAGGAATCCAAGCCAAAATCCATGTTTTAAATGTCCTTTCAGTTTTTAAGGCATCCACTTATGGGATTGGTCCTGCAGCTGAGATCTCCATTAAAGACAAGCTGGCTTCCATCATGCAATGGAAGTGCTGGGTGGATGTTTGTTTGTTTTTTTCCTTAAAGATGAGCCAGTAGTACCCTACCAAATGATACAGGGCAGCCACATGAATATGGAACAACTCTGTCATGAAAGGATGGATCAAATCGTTCAGTAAGCTTTTTCTTTTAATCTCTGTGAATCTAGAAGGCTATAAAGTATTTCTTTTTTTACCCATGGGAGAGGGAAAATAAATCTTCACAGTTCTTGAAAGCTACTGCCCCAGGTTAGACAGCCTTTACATTAACAGTTTGTTACCCAGAGAGACTAAAATACCCTTTTGTGTTGGATTGATGCTGTCTTAGACCTGTGCGAATCCCCACAGTGGCACGTTGGAAAGAAAAACAGGGAGAACATACCCAGAGGATTTAGTGTGCTGCTGTTGTTTTTCCCCAGAGAGGAACCCAGCTGTCTTGAAGCTAAAATTAAAATGTAAATTGGGAGAAAGGCATAATTAGGGCACTTTCTTAAGATAGGCGGCTTCAGTCTTTGAGAGTTGTGTGGTTTTTTTTTGTTTGTTTGTTTTATCAGGGAGGAGGTGTCTGAGCAGTGAATGAGGGAGGGAATGAGTACCACCTGCATGCTATGATGGTGTTCCCCAGCTGGGGAAAGTTGTGATGAAGAACAGAGCACCAGTCGTTTTTCCTCACCAGACCTGCTGCTGCTGTACGTAAACCTGATAAGATTTGTGCTTCTGAATGTCAATACTTACTGCTCCAGTAATGTGCTGATAATAAGACAAGCAGGAGATGCTGATATAGATCCTGTTGTAATTTTCTATGGCATTTTGCAGAATCAGGATGTCATTCTTGTGGACTTGAAGGGCTAACTTGGGGTTTGCTCTTTAAGAAGGTGAAGCAGAAAACCAGGCACAATAATCATGCTTTTGGGAAGGAGTTTGTTTGAGTTAACTGTAGCATGGTGGAGAACTTACTGGAGGCTTGAGCATGTATGAAGTGGTGGGGAAAATTGGAGCGAAGCTATAGATGGGATAGGCCTGGAGAAGCAGGTTGGTATTGTTGCTGGTTGGAAGCTCTCTGAGTTGTTTGTTATTTTTCTGTATTAGGTTTTTGGCACCTGCTTTCACAGTAAATGAGATCTGTTGGGAATGTTGCATGTCTGTGTGAAGTTGCTTAAAAACCGTGTATGTCTGACAACTTTGTTATTTTTGCCTGATAGGTGTTCAGCTTCCTTTTTTTTCTGGATTTTTTTTTTTCTAGGAAGACCTGTGATGTAACTATGTAAAGGATGTTAATGGTAGAATAGTTTCAAGACTCCAAACTTGTACCTACTTAGTAGTAGTAATTAATATTTATAATGTTACCTTACCTAGGGAATGCAGTAAAGTGCTTTCCTTTATTGGGGTAAGTTTCATACATGCATGGTCTAGAGATCTTAAATGCTTAGAGTTTTATTGCTAGAACCAGTCTACAGCTTCAAAACAGAAGATGACCCCTTTCATCCTGACTTTTTAACAAAGCTAGGAAGTGGTGTTGTGTTTGATGTAAGCATGGTCCTGTATGTTGATGTTTAATTGCGATGGCTAAGAACAGTCTTTTAAATGTGTGTTTTTTTTCTACGTTATCTTCCTTAATAGATTAAACCACCTGAAACAGGCAGAAAACAGAGCAGATGTTTGTTTTTCCATTCTAGAAAAGCTCTAGCTTGATTTTGCCATTTAGATTTTTATGGTGACAACTGGTGAAACCATGCTGCTTGTCAGATGAGAAAGTACATCTTCTTAAAATGTCATTTGAGATGCTGGAAAGCGCCTGTTTGGGCTAATACTGTCATTTATTCGAAGCAGATAGCTTTGATGCTTTCTGCAGTCTGCTGGAGTCACATAACTGTCTACTTGAAATTCAGTATTCGGGATTACTCAGAGCTTTTTTTTCATTTTGGGATGAGACTGGAACATGGAGGACTTTCCACAAAAGCCTCATCCTGAATCTGACAGAATTTTGTAGAAAATGACTGCATTTCTCTGTAAGTTCTAAACCAACAGCTGTCCTTTACTAGAGAATCATCCCTGTTCCACAATGCCATCTGTTAGTTACCAAAAATTTTTTTCCTGGAGTGCTGGTATTGTCAAGATTTCTTACAGAACTGAGACGAGTCCCTGTGAAGTTCCCTAAGGCTTTCCCATACTGAGGAGTGTGGGTGCCTTTTATTAATTTTCAGTCAACTTCCCATTTTACAGCCTTTTTCATGTGCGTAAGTATGTGTGCGCATATGTAACTCCACTGAATGGAATGGAAATTCTTAATGAAAGACCGTTATATCCTTGGACGGTGTTAAACAGAGTCAGCAGTAGTGCCTTTGCTGTCAATATATGAGAGTTGCCACCTGGACAGTTTCCAAGTGAAACATGTTTTACCTGGAGTCATCAGTACTGCTTCATTCAATGTAGTGCTGATGCATGTGAATGAATAACTCCCTTACATTCCGCTCTCACATGCTAGAGCAATAGCTCCTCCTCATCCAGAAGGACTGTAAATGGGAAGCTTTTCCTATGACAGTAATGACTTCTGTAATAAGAATAACTTAGTACTGTACCAAAGGAAATGTTGTAGGGAATATATTTAGGTAATCTGTCAAACACGATATGAAAAAATGTGTATGTAAACTCTGCCAGTTCAGTGGAAAATTCTAAAATAAGAAGAATGGCATGTGTGTTGATTATAAGATGGCTACAAGATAAACATTCATATTTCAACTGACATGAGAAGAGCTACTAACTCATCTCATTCGTTCCTGTTTTGCCCTACTTGCCAGGCTGACAGGTAGGTGACTGTGCAGTCTATATTAGTAAGTATGCCCTTTAATCTTCTCCCAATGGTATGGTAGCATTTTAGGCTTCATGAATTCTAACTGGAGATCTTAAAAGGAAGAAATGAGCTTTGTTGCTCTATGAAGGGAAAGGTCTCGTGATCTGCTTCCCTTTGCAGTGGAAGAAGGTCCACAGCTGTAAGCCGGTTGTCAAGAGGCTGATACCAGCTTTAGTTGTGGGTCTTGGCTTCTTGGCTGATGGCTTTATTGTCCATAAATAAGACTGCTGTCATGGAGGAGTTCACCAAGGGCTTTATTTCCACTTTATAACATAGCCATAGCATCTGTTCATTCTCCACAAAGCCTGTGAGAAGAGCAATAGAGACTTGAATGAAATTGTTAAGGATTTGCGGATATTTGTATTCTGTCTTTACTCATTAAACCTGTTGTAAACAGTAAATTTGCCATAACTTTCTAGAGTGCTCTGCAACTGAGCAGTGCACAAACCTCACCTAATTGTTGTTGTATGGGGATTTAATGACGGGATTCCATGGGAGCTCAGGTGTGGTAGTTATTTTTCCAGTGGAACAGTCAAAAAGCTTTATAAGTCTTGCCATGTCAGTCAAGGGTCACCTGCTTCAATGCTGCAAAAAGTGATTTTAAGTATTAGTGAAGTCCTTCCCTGAATCAGTTTTTGGCCATTAATTGATTTTCAATTTACTGTATTAGAGTATAATTGTATAATTTTGGCATTTGCTAATGGGGAACAAAATCTGTTTATGTTGTTTTTTTACACTTGTGATTTAGGCCCTAGTCCTCTAGCAAAAAAAAACAGGTTATCTGTAGCATCAGTGCTAGCATGTGAGGTTCCAGTCACTTCACTAGGGATAAGGAAGAGTCTATGCTTGTAGGCTATGTTGCAGGATTAGCACCTGAAGTGTGATTATGTGCTTACCAGCTCTTTGCTGCCCTTCAAGCTGTATGTATCCTGCTGTGGCATTGTCCTCAGACCTTTCAGGCCTTTAAGGTTAAAATCATTCTCTGCTCAGAACAGCCCATGTTAGGAGAGAATCTGCAGGTGTACCCTTGAAAATTGCAGCTGTATTAACAAAAAAAACAAAGGGTTACAATTGGCTCTTGCAGATTTTGCTGGTGTTGTGGCATGCTAAAGTGAGGGATGCACCTAAATATGCAAGGAGAACCATGTTGATGGTTCCAAAAAGGAAATGCATGTTTGAACTGAATATGTTTTCTGTTTCTACTCCTCTGATCCTGGATTCCTGTGTTATTTCTGTGGCAGGTGTCTGTGTCTGGCTTTTCATTTGAACTAAGTTTGCTGATGGATGCAGACAGAAATGGCAGCTACCTGCTCTGTGCAATGCACTGGTGTGGGCAGGAAGCTGAGTGCTGCCTTCTGGGGGAAATGGCACTTCCCAATTCCTTGGTCCTGTTAAGAGCTCAGGGAGGTCGTATTTCCTCTATGGTTTCTGAGCTGAAGAATGTTGCTCTTGGTGTAGCGTCTTAAAGCGCTAATGCTGGCACCACGCACTGCCCAGGTAACTGTACTGACCTTCTGATTCATAAACATTCATCAGTGCAACATCAAAAACTTGAATCCCTTGAGCCAACTCCAATCAGCTGCTGAATTGGGGCCAGACTTACTAGGGGAACCAACAAGTCTCTCTTTCAACACAGGGCACACAGAGGAGAAAAGGGCATATCTTAAATCACTGTATGGTTTAGTTGTTTGTATTTTCTCAGAGGCCCTGAAGCAATGTAATGCAGGTTTTTCAGTGCTGACATCACAAAATACTGGGGTACGCTGCCAAGTTCATGTGGGTGGAAAAGAAAGGAGGTGTTCTTTATTCTTATAAACACTTGTGCTTCTGTTCTCAAGGAGAAAAAAAGGAACAAACTTTCCCGACGATTCTCTGAGAATTTAAATTTCACACAAACATTTTGGCTAAAGGCAGAAATGGCATTTCCTCTGGTGTCTTCATTGCTCAGTTGTCTTGAACTAGTTATGTAAGTTGTTAACTGGAGCATGTATGTAGAAAACCAGTTGAAGAACTCTACAAGTCATTTATCTCCTATTCATAATTTCCAGCAGAATTACTTGTACTCGTGGTTGCACTGAAAAGTGTGAGGTATTATGATTCAGGTCAAGTAAGTGAAGTTGCATCCCTTTACCTGTAAACATTTTTTTCTTCTCTGATGTTTAGATTGCAAAACCTGAAAATCAGCATGCGCATCCATTATTTTCTTTAAGAAAGAAACTCAAAAGCTTTTTTCAATTACATTACTTTTTGATAGAGGGAGAATTATTAGGCTAAAATCATCCTTGATGTAACGTAATCTCTCTTAGATTAGAAGGCAGTTAATCTTCATACTAACTTTTACATCCACTACAGATTGTGGCATGGGAGGGATGCTGCCCCCAGTTCACACAAATAATTTGTGTTAGAGCAGTATATGGACAAGCACAATGTACTATTTATTGTAACCAAATCTTCATTCAGACCTGCTTATAGGAAATGAATTATGACACTTCTGTAGATGGTATTCAGGTGAGTTCCTTAAAAGAGCATGGACGGTTACTTTCTGAATACCTGACAGTGTGCAGTGCAGCCTGAAAATGGAGGCGCTCTGTAGAGGCTGTTCAGTCAGATTGATTTGTAGCAGAAGAGCTTTAGAACAATGTGGATGCTGTGCTGTTTGGTTTGTGCTCTTTTTATCTGTTGTTAAGAACTTAAGCTTTTGCTATGCTGATACATCTTTTAAAGATGCTCTGTAGTTTTTCTTAATCTTAGTACCAGGTGCACCCTATAAAAAGAGCGCTTTGCTGTTCTAGAGCTCCGACGTGCTGAAAGGCTTGTCAACGTTACTTGAAATAATAATGACAAACTAAGCTCCTTGCAAGCAAAGGAAGGGGATGAGGGAAGAAAACAAAACAAGTCTACTCTCAGATGAACGAACTATACTATATAGTTGTCTTCTGGCTCACAGCATTTGGTATAGATGAATCTAGAAGGTTCTCCTTAAGCTGCATGTCTCTGTGGGAACAGGGAATTAAGCTGCATAGTGACTTTAGCAAAGTGGGATGTGAACAGGAAGACACATTGGGCTTTGCCTCTTTCTGTGTACTTACCCTGCATGTGCTTGCAGGTGGGAGCTGTTAGCTGTAGAGCTGTTGATTGCAGGAGCAAAAGCAGCTTGTTCTGCTAATCATTGTGGCAGGCAGTGGCTGATAAATCTTGTTTGCTGTAATTGGCCTAGTAGTGTTTTTGAGTCAGTAGGACTAGGGCGAATAATGCACTCAAGATTTGTCCTAGTATCTTCCTTTTGTAGGCCATAGGTCTTATAACGTAAGTTATTAAATTACTGTAGATGAAACACCAGGGAGATTGGTCTTGGAGTCACTTGGGCATTGTGGAATTGCAAATTAACTTCTCGCAGTTTACTTAATCAGACCATGTATTTATTTTTTTCTGAAGACGTTCTCTTGTGAGAACGGTTCATGAAGCAGTGGAACTGAGGTACAGCTGCAGCACCCAGATTCACTCTGAGAGCAGCAAGCTCCTTGTGCGTTTCTTTGCCCACTCTGCGTCGCATCCACATGTAAGAGCTTCACACTGAGCTTCCATTGGGGCAGATAGGCCTGAAACCTCCTCAGCAATTAGTAGAGGGGGACAAAAATGATTAGCTTCAAATTCTCTCTGTGAAGTCCCAGCTGATGATGACTTCTTAATGTGACACAAAAATGCGTGAGGTTAGCTTCCAGCTCTTCCTTTTGTAATTAATGCTGCAAGGGAGATTTTTGTTTCTGTCATTTTTTTCCAAAACAAAAATTCTACTCTGTCTTGCACTAAGTTTGTATGTTTCCCATCCCACTGAAGTGGCAACGTAGAGCCAATTTCCTCAAAGAAAATGAGAACAAATGTTCATTTCTTACATGAATGGATCTGTTGCCTTCTGTGTGCTTGTGGGTATGAATGTAGGGGCCCAAACTTTTAAGGGTGGTATTTTCAAAAGGATTTAAGGAGTTCAGGCATGCATACCTCTGTGAAACGCAGTGAGAACTGGGATGAACACAAATTCTGAATTTCTTTGTACAGAGTCCTGTTAAATCACAGGCCAGCTTGCATGCAGCTCTGGGGTGCTTGCTGCTGTGCACTTTGTGCTCCCTCATATGTAACGCCAAGTAAAATGTTTCCCTGCAGAGGAGCTCTCCACCCCGGTGGGTGGCTGCATAGAGTTCTGTGGGGTGTGGGTTCAGGCTTTCCAGGTGCCCTCAGGCTAAAGACAGTGGCTCAGCATTATCCCAAGGGACATGAAGCAGAGTAGGCAGGCCTTGATGGAGGTGCAGCTGGTGTTGATAGGCCTGTTCTCTTGATGCTTTAAAGATACAAGGCACTTTACATCTTGAGCAAGGGTGTTCCTTTCAAGTGTCACTATTTCAGTTCATGAGATGGAAAGAGGACTATGGCTTTAGTAGCAATAGTCAAGTTTTTTATTTTAATAGGGAGAGGATATGTGAACTTTCTGCTCAATTAACTTTTCCAGATGCTTTTTAGATTTGTCTTCAGTGCATTTGCATTGTGTTCGGTTTGCAATTCCTCCTCTTGTTTTCTCCCTCTTTTCTCATTTCTGTTATCATCGTGACAGTAAGTGTTCTAGAGCAGTAGGTTTTGTGGTGTAAAAAAATAAAGGAGTTCTGTTTTGTGGAAGTTGATTTAATGCCTAAAAATAGGAAAGCTCTGGCTTGTCTCCTGAATCAGGGAGCGGCAGTGGCGAAAGCCACCTGTCATGAGAGTTTTTTGTTTTGTTCTTGGCAAAGTATTTTTCTGACAAAGAATATGCAACTTCAGGAAAACAGGAATGGTATCTGCTTTAATATCTGATGTCAGCTGAGAAGTGTACCAAGTATCATTTTTTCTGTAGTGAGGTCTATTTCTGTCATAAAGATCCTCAGTATCTTTGGTGATTATAGGATAATAATAATTGGGAGAGTGATCTCCAAGAAGCCATTTCAGCCTGCTTTACGGTAATAAGTGGTTTGCTTGGCAAACGAGCAGCAGTGTCAGGTGTATTAAGTGGAATTTCCTGAAGGGAAAACAAATACCTCCTTTTACTATGGAGAATTAATTTTTGATTTTGTTTTGAGAAGAAATTTTTGTGCTTTTTTTGGAAGCTGGATTGAAAGTCTGGAAGCACAGAAATGGGAATAGTAAAGGTGCAGCATGAGTGCAATATTTGAATTACCCTGCAGAGACAGACCTGGAGACTCCACCCTGGGACTTGAAGGTGCTGAAACAACTCACTGTAAATAACAGATCTAACAGTTGTTTTGCTGTTTTTGTAATAAGCTGTTTGTGAATCATTATTTCATTATTCATCTAGCCCCAAAGATAGAGACATAACAATTAATTAACTTTTTCCATAAATAACTGAATAAATCACTGGGGAGCAAGATGTCCCTTTCCATCTGAGGTGTGCAACCATTCGGTCCTTGGCCTCTTTGCTGACTCTGACACTGAAAGGGCCAGCTGAGGGATAATGGGTATAGTGACCTGGATTTCTGCCCATTAGCAGGTGGATTGCACCATCAGGGAATTTCATGTAGGCCGTTTGCACGGCGATTGGGTGAGGCAGCTGAGACTGGCCTGGGGAAGAGTGGTGCAAATAGGTGAAGCTGTGGCATAATTCCAAGTAAGATTTTCTCATTTGTTTTCTTATGTGAACTTTCAAAATAGTTGAAAGACTGGAATTTCCAAAATGCTTTATTTCTGGAGCTGAGGTCTCACTGCAACGTTAATTAAGAGCAGAGGTTTGGCAGAAAAGATACATAACAGAAATACTGATTTATTTCACCTGCTTCTGGGAACTCCACTCTTTAGTTTCATTAAAAAGTGGAATTATAGTGCTTTCATATCTTATTTATGTGCATTGCTTTCAGCTGAGACCTACAACAGCCCACTCTTCGGGCAAGTCATCTCTAGCATCAGTGCTGAGTATGGGGGCTCACATCTGGATTATTGTGTCCAGTTTCAGGTTCCCCAGCATAAAAAGGACAATACATAATGGAATGAGTTGAGTGGAGGGCTGCTTGGATGACTAAAGAGATGATGAGGAATGAAGAGAGACTGAGAGAGCTATGGCTCTCTTCTGTCTAGAACAGAGGAGGCTGCAGGCGGAGTCCGATTGCTGCCCCATGTGTCAAGGCCATCTAACCTCTTGTACTGAAGCTGATGACAAAGGTCAGGTGTGCTGGGGGTAGGCAGCTGTGGGGTGACTTGTGCAACCACCACCAAGCCTTGACTTGGAGTGCAACAGGGAGAGTAAAGAGATGTTGAGACCCTCCCTCCATCACAGTTTCCATTTTGCTGCCATTGCTTTGGAGAGTTTGCTGTAAGTTGTTCGACAAAATGTACGTGCACATTTAAATGCACAGTGGAGTTGTGGAAGTGAAAAACAGTAGGGAAACACCAGTGCATGCAAACAACTAGCAGCATAGCTTTGTGTAATGCAATAGGGTTTTTCCTCTCCTGTCTTGGAATGCAATATCTAGTTGTTAAGATGAACTCCTTTGTGGGATGTTCTTGGTCCAGGAAAGAGTCAGTTTTAGGCAGCAAGGACATAGTCTTGTTGCCCCTGAAGAGACAGGGCAGACAGGCCGAGTGGGTCAACAGAAGATAATAGCAAAGACAGGAAGAGGCTCTTTCTGTCTCTGACACTTTCAGTTCAATTGCTGAACAACCACAGGGTCCACACGCAATTCATGACCAAAATAGCCCTTTCTGCACTGCAGCTATTCTCTGGCAGCAGCAGAACATGTCTGCTGTTCATAGGTCATTTCTGTTCTCCTCTAGCTAGTCTGTGGGTGACAAATGCTTTTACCAAGATAAAGCTGCTGGCTGTCGTTGTAGCTTGTGCCAAGGTTAAATCTCTTCTGCCTTGTTAAGACTGACTCCTGTGAGATAGGACGTGAAAAGAGCAGGAGACAGGGAGGAGAAAAGGAAAATAGGAAGCAGTACCAACTTTGGGTTCCTGTCTAAGTGCCTCTTCGGGAATCTGTTCTGGAAACTGTTAGACTGTAAGATTTGTCTTCAAAATTTGAGAACATCTTTCAGGAGGACCTGAAAGAGGTCCTTGGGATAAACAGCATGTTTCATTTGTGGCTAATAACAGATTATTATTAAGATATATTGCTTTGATGATGATCTCTTAGCTCCTGTGCATTACTACACTTGGGCTCTCTGCCAGGGCTGAGCCGTGCCCAGTATCCCTTAGCAAATGAACATCTCATGTGAGCATATGAACATGGTGCTTGTGTTTGTGTCGCTCTAGCAGAGCAGAGATCTTTCTGACCCCTGAAATTTTATCTGGTGGGTTCTGATCAGACAAAAGTAGTCTACATCTTGCAGTTGGAGGCAGGTCTGTAAGCTATGTCAGGCAGCATATTACCACAGCTGTTGATGGCCCTGAGTTCATTTGCATTTTCTGCAGACTGAAATGGGCAGATGTTGCAGGTTAAAATGATGCTGCTCAGACAGAGACTCTCAGAGGGCTTCCGCCTGCTGGAAATGCCTCCAGGCTGGCCTAGGAGTCCCCTTGTAGCACAGCAGGGCCTGCTTGGCCTGACCCGAAAACTCTGTGTGTGCTGCCAAGCGGGGCTTTAGAATATCCACCAGAGTGGGTTTCCAAAAGCAAGACCATTACTTCTCTGTCTTGGAGAAGTAGAATTGCAATGATAATTCTTGGGTAACATTTGGTTCCCATCTGTCTTGGTGAATGAGAAAGAAATGGAGCAGGAGATCTAAACTTGGTTTTAAAGGGCTTCCCACAGATGCTGTTGCCTATAGGCGCTGTGTTGTTTAACTAGTAAGGGTCCGTTTTCTTAAAATGCTGGAGCTCAGCCAAGCGCACTTCACTTTTCTTACTGCTTGTAAGTTCTCTGGGAGTAAGACATTTGTTTTCCTGCTCTTCCTGTGTTATTACTACACAAAAAAAGACTGATATATCCTTTGCAGTTGTATTTGAATAGTTGGATCACACACAGAGACAAATAAACTCAAAGCAGCAAAACAAAACCAGCCAAACCCACAACAAGCAAGCAAACAAAACAACTGTGTCTGGGTACAGATGCTTAATTAGTTTTCCTGTGTGGTCTCTCTTTTATCCTGCTAATGGTGCTTGGGTTAGGATTAAGAATAAATACATGAGTGTTTCCTAAACATGTAGTATGTGTGGGTATTGCCCCTTTGGGGAAGTGGGGGCAGCTCTTTAAATGAGAAACTCCACAGAACAGAATGCCTTACAGTATTTATCATGCAGCACGTAACTCATGAGGTCCTGATTTCATCTATGACTCCACGGCATGTTTAATATAAAGAAAAAATAAAAATTGTCTTATTAGCATTTTATTTTAACACTTGTTAAGTTGTTGCACACTGTTGACCTTCCCATAGCAGGGTGATAAGTTTATTTCCACTGATAATAAATTAAGTGTCAAAAAGTGTACTGCCGGCAGTAAAAGTGCTCTTCTGTGAGTGGTAAGCAAACCATAACTTTTAAGTGACACAATACTAAATGAGATGCATTTGCAACAAGTAATTCTTCAGTATCTGTGTTGCACTTCCTGGTTTGCTGCTTGTTTCCTGCTCTGTGTTGCTGATTTCTGTTAAGATGCAGTTGCTGTTTCTCTGCCATTTTACTGTGAGTCAGACGGCTTTGCAAAATGATGACCAATGAGTTCCGCTCACTGCTTTGGGGATTTTGTGTTTGCACTGTCAACTGTGTTTTAAAATGGTGAAAACTAAGGCTATCGTTGCTGCCACTCCAAAGCTGAAAGTGCTTCTTACCCAGTTAAAAATCACTAGTGAGGGCTGACGGGATTATAGGTTTTTTCCTCCGTAATGAATGATGGTCTGAAAATATTGGGTGATTTACTTTTTTTTTTTTTTTTTTTACAGAGGTGCCTTATAGAGCTATTGATTATCTGGACTTAAAATCCTTTAGGATATTACTGTTAGTGTAAATACAAACTGTGGGTCTGAACAGATAGTGTTCTGCTGATGGACATATTTGTAGATATCATATTCTTGGCTAAGATTGACAGGACTGTGCCAGATGTGCATCAAGATAGCCCTAAGATATGTTTTCCAAGGATATAGCTAGTTTCATTTGGGCCTCTGATATTCTGATCGTGGAGCTATAATCCATGAAGCCACTTTGTAATTGGTCTTATGGGCTTAATCGTTATTGCAAATGAGACTACTGCAGTTCCTGGGAGAGAAGCAGAAAAATAAGATGGCAATCGTTAATCAATACTTTTCTTCCCATCCTAAATAGAGTGGAAAACGAAGCACTGTGCCTGTCAAATGGGAATGGAAGTTATTTTTAATCTTTCTGAAGAGCTTTCTGATGGTAAATGAAAACAGCAAACACAGTTGAGGAGAAACAAAACCAATTATTTGTCCAGATGAGAAGCCATGAGGAGGAGATAAGATGATAGTAATGGGACTGTCAGAACTGTCTGGAAGCCAAAAGAACAGAGAAGAAAATCAGTTTTGATTTCAGCAGCTAATTTAGGACAAAAGGTCACTGAGAGCAGCAAAACCCAAACTTTATCGCTGTTTAAAGTACATACTGATATGTGCCAGGATATGTATTTATTTTTTATTACTGGACTTGGAGATGTTTTTTAACTACTAAAATGCAGCTTTCCCTTTCTCATTCAGCCATAGGAGAAGTGAAGTAGCCCTATGAGAATCTTGGTGCCCAGGGAAGTGTCAGGTGGAGCCTGCTGAGTTGTAGCAAGGCTGAGAAATGTTTAAGTGATGCTCGAAACTGGGACTTAAGTTTTGATATCGTTTATGTGGATGTTGGATGCTGTGTCCTTACTATAGGACTTCTTGTGCTTTTGTAGCATCCCCAAGTGAGGCTCCCTGGGCTAGGCAACATACAGGCTTTTGGTACTGCGAGAATTGTACCTAGTCTCGATTCACCCAGAGTTATTGAAGGGTGGGTGGATGTGTGTTCTGAATAGAATTCAGATCTGCTGACTGCTATGCCCAGCCATCCCAATGCATCTGTGACATGTGTGCTGTCTGGTGGCCCCCTGCCTGCACATGTAGGGTGACAGCTGCTTTTGAAGGATTTTGCTTTGAAGAAGGTGTGTTTTTTCCCTGTGCTGGTTTGAGCTGTCTCCTGATCTATCTTTCAGAGAGACTGAAAAATTACATCTTTGGCTAATGGTACTTTTTAAGAATTGGGTTGTAGCGGATCCTGTGTGAATTGTGAACTCTGCTCCGAATGACTGGTGCCAGATGTGAGGTGTGCATTTTTACGGTTGGTGGGTAATGAGGCATGATGCTGTACCAGCTGCTCACCATGCTCTGTCATACCCTGCTTCTCTCTTTGAAGTCAGTCCTCGTGGCATATCTTTCTACTGATAGGTATTTGTTATCAGAGAACCTATAGGAGCTTTTTCCTTTCTGCTTTTCTTTTTTAGCCTTTTTGGGTTGTTCTTTTTCTTGGTCTTTTCCCTGCTGCTGTCCCTCTTTCCGCATAGCATTGTTTTGTTGATCCCATGCTGTTAAATAGCACCATGCCTTTTCAATTCAGACAGGGTCTGTGAGGACAGAATATGTCTAGTCACTCTTTTGGGTGTGGGGAAAAATAAAAAAAAAAAAAAAGGAAAAAGAGAGAGGTCAAAGAGGTCAAATGATGCTCATTAGCCTAAGTATGTCTGACAGCCCTGGACACCCAAAGAGGACAGTCATGATGTTCTAACGTAACTACTACAGGGTCTAATTAAGTTTATATTAGTTTAAATGAGTTCATTCCTTTATCTGCCTGTGAATGGGAGAGGATTTTCCCTTTGAACACTGTGAACTTGGAATCATAGACTGTCTGAACCTGTTGACATCACTAGGGTAGAATACGTTAGGAAACAAGGATTTGTTTTATTTGTTTTTGTTATAAATCAGTTTGACCAGTTTGATAGCAGGATTTTAAGGATGGGGAGGTGTGAGACATCCGTGCTTAAATCCCATATGGTTGCTTTTATGGTAGTGAGAACTAGATGAGGAGTTGTGCAGTAGGAGGACCTGTGGAAAAGTCTGTGCGTTGCGGGGTTATTGGTGGGCTTTGTCTTGCACTGGCACAACTGGCTTTACTTGTGCAAATGCTGTGTGACTGTGTGAGCAGAAACCTACTTCTAATTGAAAACCCAACCCAGTTGCAAAGCCGGCAGCAGCAATAATAGCCTCCCTTCCTGTATTGCACAAATAGGTCTTAGCAATGTGTAGCAGATGTTGCCCAGTGGCTGACAGATGCATTTGAAATTGCTTATAAAACTGGATTTGGGATTTTGTGAATTCAGTTGAATAAGGACAAGTCCACATGCTTTAATGGGGAATTTTATTTCTGTTATGCTGAAGTTCTATGAAGTAATAACCATTCAGGCTTGGAGTACTGCTCTAAGAAATGTGACGCTGAATTGCACTTGGATCCCAGAAAGCCAGGGTTAGGCATTCTTTTGTATATGAGCCACATCTGGGTGAGCCAAGCAGTAAGCTGAATGATGCAGAGATCTGTGATGTAGTCCACAACCCACAAGTGCAGATGTTAATGAAGATGTGAAGGCAATTAGCCTGTGAGCAAATGCTGTGCTAATGCAACTGTACAACTTGGAGATACAGTGCCAAGCGCAGTTCCAGGCTGGGTGCTCCGAGCAGCAGCCTTGGTACTTTGTCACACAGAACCTGCTCTGTTGTACTGTGGGTGACTTGGTGGCACTCTGGTAGCTTGATATGGTTGTGGTAAGGGTCAGAAAGTTGGTGAATCTGTGCCAGCATCCATGAGAGTTTCTGTAGTTGTTTTTTCAGACCCTACCTTCAGGATCATGTGAGTGCTTTTTGATGTCAGCATAGCTCATGCTGCGATAGCACTACTATTTGAAAGCTTTGCATTTTTTTCTTCAAGTTTTGGTGGTGTACACTGCGATTATTTCAGTATCAGTCCTGGGAAATGAGAGTTGAAACAGTTTGTGCCAGTACACTTCACATTTCAAGCTTTCCCTCAGGTAAAACCTAACATGAAATCAAACTTCATAAAGACAAAGATGCTGGGAATACTATCTGAAGGTGCAAGCAATGTTTGTAAGCAGGAGATCTGAACAGAATACATTCCCCATGCCCCGGAGATGAGGTGGAGTGGTGGCGAGACATTGTGCCATTACCTCTGCTTCTTTTGTCTCTTTAAACCTATGTTGTTCATTCTATGTGTTAGTCTTGTGCACTTCCGAAGTGCCATTTTGATCACTTGAGGATAAATGGAAGTAGGATGCCAAAACAAACTATGACTGCCTCAATGGATAAGAGCAACTGTGCCAATGGGAAGGCAAGAAGTTCAGTAAGTGACTCCTAAAGAGAATATCCTAGCTTTTTTGAGCATAGAATAGAGGCAGAAACTTATCTTCTTAGAGATGCACAGACCATAAAAGATGGAGCAGTTAAATATAAGGTAAACGTGCACTTCTAAGAGATGTCTTATTTTTCTTGTATTGCTTCTCATTGGAGAATGGGGAGGAAAGCTCTACTCAGCTTCCCAGCTCTGCAGTGGCTACTCAGAGAAAATACTCAGTTTTTCTTGCTGTGTTGTCTGGGTGCAGCGCTCTGCTTTGTCCTTGTCCATTGCCAACCTGATAGGAATGTCAGATAAAAACCCACTGAGGAGGGTTGACCACACTAGCTTGTTTTTGTTTTTTTCAAGCTGGTAAGATCTGCTGCTTTTTAATATGTTGCAAATGCTCATTGGGAGGAAAAAACAACCAAGTACTTATATCTTCCCTGGTTTCAACACATTCCTTGGGAATAAGGGCTACAGACTTGTCAAGCATCTATTTGTGTTGAATTAAGTGGCACCGACAACAGAAGGGGAGAACAACAGGAGTGAATAAAATGCATTTCCCCAGAAGGTTCCTGTTTTCAAAAGAAACTCCTTTAACAATTTGAATGCAGAATCTCCTTTTAAAACATTGATGTTTGATAAGTAAATGGAGGGATTTCCACTGGGGAGATTGAGGTCTAAAGAATCATCATCAGAAAAAACGAGAAACAAAGATGTTGATAACTGTAGATGTGTTTGATTCTTGTATGCAAATAGGCTGATGTGAGGATGTGCAAGTAGCATTCCTTGCTATATCTGAACAACATAACGCTGAAATGGTTAGGAATGTTTTCACAGTCTGACACGTTATTTTAGAAGATCATTTAGAAAAGAATCCAAAACATTGATCTCTTACGGATAAGTCTTAAAAACAGTACTTTAAAATGCATATGGAAATGTAAGTTGTTCTTTCCTTGGCAAAAGGATCTTATCATGACTAATAAATATCTTAATAAAAAAGTACAGTACAGAATCATTGTAAATATTTCTTTTGAGTCATCTACTTTCTCATTGTTTTCAAATGGTTTGAAATTCAGAAAATCTGTCTTTTGTTGCTGTGTCAAAGAGATACAGTCATCCCTGAAAATTAAGGAGACTTGGGTCCAACTTGAAAACTTTTTACTGGTTTTATCTTAGTTGAGTAAGAATATTTCTTTTTTCCCCTAAGATTCTACCTGTAGTAATCTGTAGGCAAGACATATTTGAAAAAGGATATGTTCCCATTGTTGCTTTTTTCCATAGAATATAACTAGACTTATTAAAATAGAATTGACTTCATCCATGTTTATTTATTTAAAAGTTTCAAGTAGGTGAGAGTGCAAAAAAGAAGAAATGTTTTTGATGATAGCTGCTGAGGCAGCACCGTTAATTGGCCTGTGTGGTTATGGCATGACAGGGAGAAAAACTTCATTTCCTTTTCCATTTGCAGGAGAAGGAGACCCCTGTGCACCTTCACCCCAGAACAATTACAAGCATGATAGCTTTTAACCCAATACATTGTGTAGAAAGCAACATATTGAAGTTTGTTATTGTAGAACAGGTTGTTGTATGCAAATTCTTTATTTCCAACTGTAGCACACCACTTGTATGTATATTCTGGTTATTCCAGTTATTTTTCTTAGCTGTTGTCTAAATGTTTAATGTTGAATACAATCTGTCTTTTGGAAACTGCACATCCAGTTTTCAGGCTCCTCTTTCTGTTAGCAAGTGCAATTAATGTGCATATGCTTTCCTGAAGTACTCGGTAGCTTGAAGGTTGAGCTGTTTGTGGAACATCTGCTGTAGTAGGTGGGCAGGGCTCTGGAAGCTTGGGTATTTGCAATGAGGGGGAGAAGTACAGTGGCTTTTTCTTTTTCTTTTTTTGTTTTTAAGTTAAATGCCTTGATATGTTCACATAATACCAGTACTGCTATTCAAGAATAATTGTAATCTGAGGATTGACATTTTGATGAACTTTAGGCTTTTGTTAAAGCATTAAAAAAAAAAGCTTGTACTTTAATTTAAAAGAAAATGTTAAAAGCATCTGCAAACCCACAAAAG
Organism: Aquila spilogaster; assembly: GCA_024606505.1. Classification (NCBI taxonomy): domain Eukaryota; kingdom Metazoa; phylum Chordata; class Aves; order Accipitriformes; family Accipitridae; genus Aquila; species Aquila spilogaster. The sequence goes on along the minus strand of JANHGO010000071.1, from coordinate 19,623,105 downwards.
AAAAATATGTTTGGTCCATACTTTTCACAAAAGCCACATGACTCTTCCAGCAGCATTAAGCACTACTGGAGAGCTGATAAGAGTTGATTTGACCACAGGATTAGCCAGGCCACAGGCACCTTCTCGCTTTTGTTTTCACCGAGGAGGCTGTCACTGTAGGAGGCAGTTGCTGTCCTGTGCACTCAGTGGCCATTTTCGCAAAGCATGAGTCTCTGTGCTGTCTGTTCCCCAGCATAGCTGTGGATGGGCCTGCTGCCTGTGCTCCAGGCTCCCCTGTGCTGTGAGGAAAGGGGAAGATCTCAGGGTAGGGCCTCTGCACTGGAGTTCAGAGCGGTTTTCCCTGGCTTGGGTTAAGATGTATTTGATAGTTGTCCAAAATCCATTGCTGTGTGTTTAACAGGACAACTGTGGTTTCTGCTCTTGGAAATCCGTGAGGATTTTCCAGACATCTGGGAAGGGAGGATGGAGCAGGATGTCCAGCTTGCACTTCTGTAGAGAAGCCAGCGTCGATTTTAAGGTGTGTCTCAATATTTTCTCAGTGAGTCAGTTATAAAGTATTCAAACTAGATGCATGCAAGAAGATTCTCTCTTCACAGCACCATTTAGCTTTTTCCTTCTTCCTTCTTAGTTGCAGAGAGCTCCTAGATTTTGCTTCATTAATTAAGAGCAGGCAAAGAGTATGGCTGATAATCACCAGTTCTAGGTGTCTTACTTTGGATATTAAAAATTGTGCCTTGGCTTCTATTACCCTCTTCTGGGAGGACTAATGTCTGAAAGTATGATTTTATTGAAAAGTGAATGGGGAACCTGTGTTCTGTAGTCTAACCAGTAGCTACCATATTTTTGGAATTTCTACCCTGAATCTAGGAAGTTTAAATAATTGGTGTAACACATCCGTTATCTTGGAGAGCAAGAATAATTCCATCAGTATATCTTCTTGTTAAGAGAATACCAGTATGAGGGAGGAAAAAAACCCAAGAAATGAGTTCCATATATGCTAAGGCCCACATGCTTAGAAAGTCTTCTCTGCATAAATCCTTGTTACAGCAGATTACTGAATAAATAAAACACTTCAGAGGCTGACAGGGATAGAATATTTTAATGATTTTAATTCTTGGATGTGAACCAGAACTGCCATCCTGGACAGGTACGAATGGTGAAAGCAAAGCTGTGATTTTATATAACTGCTGCAAACTTTGGGTGTGCTTATGAGAATAATTTTACTGTATGCATAAAAATGTAGAAACTAATAAAACCTCTTGTAATCATTGTGTGTGTTTATGTGCTGTTATCCTTCTAGAAAAGGAGAACTGAAAACAGTGTTTGCTGATGGTGAGGTATATTCTCTTTGCTTGTCCTGCTTACCTTGCTTGATTTCCAATTTACGGGCTCAGTTGGGAAATTATGCTTTGGTTTTCAACCATTGAGAATTTCTTAGTAAGAGTGAATGAAAGAAATTTGCTGAGACTGTGCGGTCTGGTTCCCAACGTGCCACACGTGTGGCTGTACCCATCTGCAGCACTGCTTTGTTCCACTGAAGCAGAGCTGGGTCTGCCGTGCTATAGCGATAGCTTCCTCCTCTGCTGCACCTAGGTCAGGTGCATCATTGGTGCTTGGTAAGATCTGTCCACCATGCTCAGGTGCTGTGCAGGTAGCTGCATGTGCTGCAGCTTTCTCTTACTAAGGACAATCTGACTTTTGATTCTCTCCATTCCAAATGCTTTCTCCTCAGGGCAGCATTATCTGGACCTTTGGTTCAGTTACCGTTACTACTTGCATACTTGCCTTTGAGCTGGAGGCAGTGCAGAATAGGCACTAGCCTTGAAGACATCATCAACTCAATGTACCCATGTATGTAACTGTGATTGTATTTGATTTGAGTGCAGTTTGCTGATTGTTGCTTGGTATTTTGCTCTATTGAAAGCACTTTTCTTCATTGGTTAAGTGCAGAAGAGTCCCGTATAAAATAATTATGCCTATAGAGCATCAGCTGTAGGGTTTCAGTACAAAAATTTTTCTTCCCAAGTGCATGCATCCCATGTCTGCCTGAGGGCTACAGACGGCAGGGTTTTGCTGCAGTCTGCTGATGGTGAAAATCATATTTGTATTGAAATAGGAGTGTTTTGTATCTTGAGCTTCATAAGATGAAACAGATGAGATGAAATGATGTCAGATTTGTTCCTCTGGACTTTTGGAAGCAGTAAAAAAGCTGCTGACAATGTTGACAGTAGCTGGCCTTACAGCAGCGCATTGCTGAAGTGGAGCGATGCAGGTTTAAGGTACCTGAGGTTTGAAAGGGGATAGTGGGAAAAGGCTTATATTTGTAGAGCAACCTGCTGAGGATCAAAACATGAGGGAGAAAATCTGGAATGGTGTTACTTAGGGTATGGGTTGATGACAAGAGGTACCTGAGCACTGAGTATCATAGCCAAAGACAGCTGAATTTAAACTCTGATGTCAAGTGATGGGATAAACACCTATATTACAACTGTAATAACCTAACAGCACAAGTTTCCTAATGTGACCTGTGACTTTATACTGTAATTCTGGGCACAGTGTGGTGGTCTTACTTTGACTGCTTGTGGGGGGAAGATGGGGAAAAACCTTGAGACCTGGACAAAATAACACAGAACACTTGCTTTGGATGGTTTCCAAAAAAAAAAGTCACCCTAAAGATTGTTCTGTGAGTGTTCTAGGGAGGGTCTGCCTGAATTTTGTCTTGGCCAAGTGTGTCCACCTATCCAAAGCCAGTGTGTGTCACTGGAATGAGGACAGTAGAAGGTGAGTTGTCTGTGTTGCAGTCTGATGGCAGAATGCTGCACAATGAGTTGGGAAGAGGGAGAGAGGAGAGGCAGTCTAAAACATATGCCGCTGTAACGCAGGCAGAAACTGAAAATTGGGTAATGGGATTTATCAGTAAGAGACAGCAGCTCCTTTCCTGAAAGACTGTATCCTTCCTCTACGCAGCAGTGGAAAACAAGCTGCAAGCATGGATGAGTACAGCATGAAGTCCAGTTGGATGCAACTCCTGCATGCTGCAGGGTCAGGGCAAGGGTTTGCCGGAGGTGAGTGATAGAATCAGGTCCCCGGCTTCAACACCAGCAGCTGAACATAGTGGAATGGAGTTTCTGGACACAAGCTTTGTAATTTGAGGTGTCTATACCTAAAAAATGGTTTACATTTGCAATCTGCTCTTGAATGTTGTTGACTTCACAGAGTTATACGGGTTGGAAGGGACCTCTGGAGATCAGAGTCCTATCCCCCTGCTAAAGCAGGTGGCGGAGGAAAGTGTCTAGGAGGGTTTTGAATATCTCCAGAGAAAGAGAAGGACTTTGTACGCCTCTGTTTATACCATGCAGGTAATTTTGCTGTTTTGACATTGATACCTACAGAGCGATTGCAGCCATTAGTACGAGCTTTGCGTAGTAACGCTTAGGCATCTGCTGTCCTTTTCTTGTTGTGCTGTCCTGTGCGTTACTCTGTTAATAATCTTACTGGTGCTTTTTGAAATCTGCAATTACACGGAGCTCTGTGATAGATGGGAGCAGCATTAAGGGATTAATGAGTTGAACAGAATATTCTGTGATTCCTTGAAGTGCCAACATCAGCATGCAGCAGTATGCTGCCGGTTAGCTTGATTCAGTCTTTGGCAGGCAGCATAAGGCATTATCCTGAGATGCTGGACGCTTCAGCCAGCATAGAAGGACTCACCGTCAGAGCTCCCGTGATATAGGATTTTTTAAAATATAAACCTCTTTAGAAGTGGGACCAAGTGGCTGCATCCTTGTCAAGTAGAAATTGACACAGCATGAAGGTACTTCCAAGTATTTTCCGTTTATGTTTTGAAAAAATATGCTGTCAAAGAGGCTATTCAAGAATCAAAAAGTCAGCTGAAATGCTAGGATGCTTTGAGCTCTGTGCTTTTACAAATGGCCATGTGCTAGGACCCACTGAGGTGAGCGGGGTTTGCTTGTGTGATTGAGGACTGCTTTCAACAAATACAGTTAGTTTTGTCAGAGCCCTGTTTTCTTTTTTGCTCATAAGCATACTTGTCACAATGTTCAGTTTAGGGTTGCTGCAGCAGTTTTCCGGGTATCTAGCCCCTGTTAAATCCAAACCTGTTCTGAAAGCCCCTTGAACTTTGAAAATATCTCCCTTTTAAAGGGGGAAAAAAAAAGCTGAGGATGAATTATATAGTGTAACAATTTGAAATGTACTAAGACAAGCTCTGCACTCAACACCTGTAATTATAAACAGCATTTTGATCCTGAATAGGGGGTTTTAAAAGAAGGCTGCATTCAAAGCTGCTCATTAATTATGTTACTGAGTGTCAATGTCAGCCCTTTTAATAAAGGAAAGAAGTGCACGGTGCATTCTTCCTAGCTGAAATGCAAATACAATAGAGATAATACCTCTTCTCAAGGAGGGTTTGCTTAAGATGAGAGCGACGCTTGTGCCTACTAATTAAAAGTTAATCTAAGTTGAAGCAAGCTCTCTGATCCAGGTTTGAATTAGTTTGCCATAGCTACTTGTGACTGAGGTCTCAGGGCAAGGCACACACAAAAAAAAGCCTTGCTATGTGTTTCTGTCTTTCCCCAGTTAACCTTAGCACATTAACAACACTACTCAGTGTAGTTTCTGTCATGCTACTGTCATTCATACAGGGGACTGAAAAGCCACCAAAGACTCAGTATTTCTATTTTATTCATAAGAATAAAAAAACCCTCCTCATTTAGAATGTTTGTTTATGAATTCCAAGTTCTGTCTACTTTCACATATGTCTCTGGTGTGACCGTAGAAATAAATTGAGTGCTAATCAACCCTTGCAGCGGAGACAGTGCCTCTTTTGTCATGTCGTTGCACAAAATGTTACTCAGATTTTTAATCTGCTTGACCTCAGTTGCATCTAGATGATGTATCAGAGACCAAAAAAGCTGTTAAAGGAACCTTTTAACATTGTTGAGTCAAATGGCTCATTTCAGGAAATATTGGAATAAAGGGTGTTTGTGCAGCCTTTGTGGCTGCCTTCTGCATGCGTATTATAAAGCAGTCTTTAATTATGTGATCACATTATTGCTTGTTTCCACAGAACTCCTGCCTCATTAAGTGCACGATATGGATGTTGCTCCAGTTGGAAACAGCTACGCAGTGTTTTCATTCTTTCTCCTGTATTTTCAGTACATGTCTCCATTCTTTTTTGTTTTCTGCAAACCATGTAAGATTGTGTTCTGAAAATACTGGCTTTTCCGTACCAGTCACTCTTGCATTATCTTGCTCCTTTGCATTTAGGAATTTGTAGTTCAGAACCCTACTGTGAAATGGAGATTTCACTCATGCTTCAGAGGTGGAACAAATCTGTAAAGCCGGGGTCTGTCTCCTTGTGGGTGTCCAGTGACAGCTGCTTGGGCTGTCTGCAGTGATCAGTGCTCCATGTGGCCCTGTGAGCTGTTTGGGCATGGTGATATAGGTAGGGCACCATTTCCTCACTCCTTCCCCATCCCCAGTCGTCATTTTACCGTGTGCCTTTGAGTTGTGGTGGCAGAGCTCTTCTACAGATCACCTCTATTGCTGCATCCTGGGAGATGTGCCTTACTTATTTTCTGTAGGAGACTGGTAGGTCCTTTGGAAAGACATGGCGATACTAAAATTAAAACCACTACATCAGGAGGCTGGAGTTTAAACTGCTCAGAAAAGTTAATTCTTCTGAATTATTATTTTTTTTAAATCTAGGATAGCAGAGTCCTTTTAGATCATTCAAGATGCACGTTTCCCAAATCTGCCCATTGGAATGTTTCAGATCTCTAAGGCTTCCACAAATTAAACTGATCAATTATCCAACGAAGAAAAATATATCCTGCAAAGTAAATGTTCATACTTGTGATGCCTACAAGCTCTTGAAAAATCCTCATTGATTTCCAATATAATACCCTAAATTGAACTCTACCAAGTACCTGTAGTAGTGTCAGCTGAGTGCATGTGACCTTGTGGAGCAGCCTGATGTTTGGTGCATGTGCACAGCAGATGTGTCAGCTTCCCTGTGGCCCGTGCTGCTGGAGAGCCACAGGACTGACTCCTACCTCGACAGATCGCAGAGGGTCGCTGAGCCTTTGGCGATGGAGCAGCTGGAATCTCCTTTTTATTATTGATGTGGGGATAGTTAGGGCTATGGGCTCTGTGGAACGGAACGCATGTCAGTTTATGTCAAGAGTGCCCCCAGTGTCTGAGAAGCCCCCCAAAGTTTCTGATGCCTGTACTTGCTCCTGAGGAGGGATTTTAAATGTTATGGAAGAAAAAGCAAGTTTCAGGCAATTGTCTTCTCACTGAAGGCTTCCAACTGTGTTATCTCTTATAGTATTAATGCCAATGAACTGGGAATTCAGAAGAGCAGGGTGCAGAGTTAGAGCAACACAGGTTGCTCTTGAAAATCAAGTCTCTTTTTTTGTTAGCTATTTTCATGCACCGTTTTTACCCTTGCAGCTTGTTGGGTCAAATCTGTGAAAATGCATTTAAGCATTAAAAAATGGTAAAAGGATAACAGGACCAGTCAAAGAACCAAACAGAAGCTTTGAGGTTCTGTTGCTGCAGGAGCATCAGCAGCATGCAATGTACTTTCAGCATGAAAATCCCTGAAACTGGGAGATTAAAGTTGAAAGGGTATGTGTGGCATACAGCTCCTGGGAAACTAGGCTCTCAGAGTCCATTAATGAAACTGAATGTGTATTTGCTCCTTTTTGCACAGCAGGGAAGATATCCCACCTATCTGCTATGTTATTCACCTCTTCAACTCTGACCCTAGGTCATTTTTCATGTGTAAACAAGCCAAAATATTCTGGGATTTTAAGAACTCATTGAACTTACCATTTTGTGAGATGTAGTAAGAGACAATATCAAAAATACCACAGCACATGAGGAACAGACTTCCTCCAATTACAGATGAAGTGTACTTTGAAATTTCTGATGTTCTTTATAGAAACAAAAGATGCATTTGTTCTCACCTTATGCAGATGTCTGTCAGTGAGCTGCAGCGGTAGGCTTTCAATGTGAACCTTGGTCTAAAACGTGAATTAGCCCAGTGTATTGTCAGGAACAAATGCTTCAGGGTGCTTCTGCAGCTCCTGCCACTTGGCTTCATAACATGCGGGCAGGCAAGCAACAAAAAAATCTTGGACTGTCTGTTCTCTGTAGTAGGCAGATTAAGGAAAGGTAAATGTGTGAAGCAGGAAGGAAGGTGCGATGCAGACCTCAGTTGTGGAGGCAGGTTCCTCGAGATAGCCTTGTCCTGCTTACTTGCTTTTTTTAGAGCGTCCAGTGAAGGTGGTGTGCTGCTTCAGTAAGTACCTAATTTAGCTAGATTAGCCTAAATCTCCTTTTCAAGTCTTCCAGACATGTTCAACAACTGCTAGCTTTATACTCTGGAGGATTATCTCCTGTGTTAAGGCATGTCTGTGTCGCAGATCAGTGTTAACAGTACTAGGTTGACGGCTCTGACAGAAGAGCTCTGGAAGATGTCTGTGGAAGCTGAATATCCAGTTGCTCATTTTGCTTTTCTGTGAGATGTGACTTGTCTCAGCCTAAGAGTAAGCACAGCAGCGGAACATGGGTTCTGTGTGAAATCCTCTACCTGGGCTCAGCCCGCTGGGCTTCAGCTAAGATGCTGCCGGAAGAAGCTGTGTGCTGAAACCTGTTTCTCTTTGCTGTCTCTGCTAAGGCAATTCTCTCCAACAGAGGAGCAATAACATCTGGAGTCAAGGCAGCAGATTTTCCAGGGGTTTCCTGTCCCACCCATTCACAAGGAAACTGGGCTGCTGGCAGCAAGCACAGCAGCAGCCTTGAGGGGTTGCTGTCAGAGTGCTGGCTTGTCCTCTCTTTTTCTTCTAAGCAATGCAGCCTTTGTATCATTGAATTTCTTGGCATTGATTTTTTGACAATTTTGGACCTAATGAAATGCTTGCAAACTCTTGCAGCTCAGTGGTTTCAACTGACCACCAGACCAGACTTCCTGAGAACTCTTTCCAGCCCTGCAGAATGTAGTGTTTGTGCTGCCCTTCCTTTTTCCCAGTAGATATGTTATTTTGTAAAACAAAACCAACTAGATCAGTTTGTCTTTATTATTATTATATTCTATAATAGAAAGAGCTTGTCTGATTTTGATTATTACTGTCTTCTGGGTTTTTATGATTGATAACTTTGTTTCAAGCATCTGTGTTAGACTGATAGGTCTCTAGTTCTCTGGGTTGCCACGTTCCTCTTTCCTTTTCAGGTGGCCCTCTGTTTATCTTCAGGCAGCACTTCAGGACTTCATCTCCCATGAGCTTGCAGTTTCAGTGGTTTCTTTCATTAGTGTTTTTGTTTTAAATAATTGTGGACTACTTCAGTGTGGTTCAGCTGACTTACCAACAGGAGTCTCTTAATATTCCTTAAACAGTTCTTTCTCCATTTTGGTTTGCACTGTAACTACTTTGTTCCAGCTTTCCTGTGCCACAGAGCAATTTATCTTCATATCTTTATTACCTCTTCAGCACTTGTCTGGCCTCTTGTTAGGTGCTGCTGACTTGTGCTGAGTTACTGGAAATCTGTCTTTCAGTATTTCTAATCAGCTATGCTTGTCCCTTTCTTTCTGTTGGAATAGTTGGTGCTGTCATTTCATGGTCACTGTTACCCAATCCCTCTTCCGCCTTCAGATTTGCAGAGTGTATCATTTAGTCAGAACCATCTGCATCTTCTAAAATGAAATGTAGCCAGGATGTTAGAAGTTATGTTGATGCATCCAACTGGGATATCTTGGTTACATAGGCTCTCTTCAAAGTATATGCCCCTTTTCTCAGGGCTTATGTAGGCTGAAAGATGGCAAATACCAGACAACTTGATTTTTCTGCAGTGAGTTACTTGAAAGTTGCCAATGAAAGACTTTAGTAGACAGATATGTAAGCGTGACTCCTTGCAGGCACATTTCACATAAAAACTGATGTTATTAGCAAATGTCGCTGTAGTTACCGGAAAGGGGTAGATAAATGACTGAATATAGACATATTCTTTAACAACTCCTGATTTTTATTAGCCAACAAGAATTCAGAAGACAAAATGCCAACGCATAGCAGTGCTTACTAGTTTTTTCTCTGAGTCAAGCAATTGGCCTAGTACTTTATTTATTAGCAGTCTTCTCTTAAATGCATCCTGGGTGTTCACCACAGTCTGTATGACTCAGGGCTGTGATTCTGAAAATTCAGAGGTTCTCAAAGCAGAATTTACTGAGTAAGTGAAGCAGAAGAGTGAACACATGTCTGTGTGTTCACAGAAACGTGTTTCACAGACATAATGCCTTGCTAGCAACAAGTCTGTATCCCTATCATCGTGACCCAAGGTACTAGGATGAGTCTAGAGTCTCTGAAACTTCGACTAGTCCTTAAGGATGCTGGAAGTTCTTCTTGTTGGAGATACCGGGCTTGTGTGCATCTCCTTTAAGCGCTCATCAGAAACTTCACAGAATGGAGCCTGCTGGTACCAGCCCTACTTGTGTCTTGCTTTGGGTATAGACTAGGAGCTCTTTGGAGATTAGGAGGTGCAAAATGAAGTTTTGCTTAAGAAGTGAATGAATATTCCGTGTAAATCATTAAAGGGTTGTGCTTTGCCAGCCATTATTAGCAGTGTCTGGGCAAGTAGCATCTTTCTGAAGAATGCCAAATCTTTGGTGCATGACACTGCCCCTGGGGGTGGGGCCCTAGGCAAATCTCATTTAGCAAGTCTAACCGGCTTAGGGCTGATTTCCTTCTCAGACATATGGAATTAACCAAAGATAATAGGGACCACGCCTGGCCAACATATTGTAAGAACTGACTTTTCATTTTCTGGTACTGGGAGGAAAGAAAGAGCTGAGCTGTCTTTTGCTCAATGACAGCAGCATGCAATGCAAACTTTTGCTTTTTTGCTTTCAGAAAGTCATCTCATAGTGAAAATCAGGAGGTAGGGATGGGATCCTTGCTTTCTGTTCATGATTCAGTCACTCCCTTGTGCTAACTCTGGCAAGGCACTGAATCTGCCCTCCGCTTACTGTCTGTGTGCTTCATTTCTAAGTTGGATATAGTCAGTGGCAAGATTCCTGTTGCTTTCAGTGATAATACCTGCACTCATGGGTACACTGAGACATGGCAAAGTTGACTGAAAGTACAAAGTGCTTTTATCCCTGCTAGCATTTATCATCTCTCTACCTTTTTTTTCCCTTGGCAAGCAGTGAATATTTGGAACAGCTTTGTTCAGCTGTGATTCCTTAGCCACATTTTGGCAGAAGTTAATTGTCCAGGTAGGATATATGTTGATTGGGAGTGATAGTACTGGAAAATGATCTTTTTTTGTTGGGTTTTGATGTGAAGGTAGGAAGGAAATTCTGCCTGTTCTTCCTCCTTGTTAGGCAACTTGATTCAATTTGTTAATAGCAACAATTTGCACTATATGGGTGCTTCACTCCTGCTGAACCTTTCCCAGGATTTGTAAAGCAGTAATTAATTCTCACTTATGCTGCTGCGATATTATACTCATCTTAAGATATGGTGGTACCCAGAGCACGGAATAGTTCAAACCATGCTCAAGGTCATGCTATAAACATCTGTAATGCACTGGGAAGCTTTCTTCTGTGACTGCTGGGTAGCACTTCCCCTTTGCAGCTTTACTATGATACTCAATTTACAGGTCCTATTAGTCTCATCTGCAGCTTATGAAGCAACTCTTTTGCTATTATGCAGTACAACTGTGGGATTCTTGGGGGGAGAAAAGGGGATCTTTTGGTAGAATGTCTTCTATTTTCTATGTTCTTTGCTTGCTGATTCAATTTACTTCTGGTTTTTGGTATTACCATCTCATTTTTATTGTTAGTTTTGGTGAATCACTACTGGTAAACCTACATATAAGGTATTCTCCTTGCAGGTTGTCTCCCTTCTGTAAAGAAGGAAGGGCTTCAGTTTAAGTGAAACTGATGCTAAAGAAGCCATCAGTGTAGCTTATGTTTTAGTGAATTCTGTTTTTCTGTGATGATCTTCTTCACATGAGAGTGAGCATTCTGGACAGTCCAGCCTCTGTAGTGTGACTTGGTCTCATACATACCAGGGGATGTAAGTTAATTTGGTGTAGTTCTGGATGTTAAAAAAAGCAGAGAAGGAGGTTATTTTGTTACTCACAATTTGCAATTCAGGAATTACAATTCATTTTGGAAAAAAAGAAAAAAAAAAAAAAGAGATCCTTTTCCCTTGCTGCAACTAACTGAGCAATTCTGCTTTATTTCAGATAGTGCAAACTGAAGTATCCTGTGACTTACGACGTGATAACTACACCAAAAGTGAGTTTTCTGTTTTTGTTGATCTTGTATCAGTTGTTTGAGATCACTGGCAATGCTGCACATCTCTGACTGTACCCTGATGAATTGCCTACTGAACCTCTGTGGCTTACTCAAGCATCAGTTTGACAGGATTCCTCCTATTCCTGCACGTGTGTGTTTTGTATTTTGAGGATAGTTTAAACAAAGATATTGAGTATACTTCCTGGGCTGTACAGTGGAAGACTTGGTGGTGCAGAGGTGGAAACTTAAGTAAAAAATAAATCTCACTGAAGTGTTGCCTAATTCTTCTTGCCCAGGTGTTAGTTTTCCATAGGAAATGTCTGACTTGCAGTGCAAGTTGAGCTATCCAAATGCCAGTGCTACCGAGTACAAGCACTGTGAGCTGAATCTTATGTCACATTTTTCTCTTTTCACATTTCAAATGTTGGGTTTGTGGTTGCCAACAGCATTCTCTGAAATGTGGACTGATTACTTGTCTGTCAATCACCACACACTCACCTTGTATGAGGGATTGCTCCTCTGCTTTGCTGAAATGTTTTGTTGAGGTTGTTTACAGAATACGCAAATCTGCGATGTGGCAAAGATGTTAAAAAAATATGCTGATACATGAATTTCTCACTGCACTCTGGCATTATCTATTTAGAGAAAGGTTTGTGTAATAGATGCAGACAGCTTTTGGCTATTTGAAGAGCACCAATGAAAAGCAACACAAAGAGTGCTGGTAAATACAATTTTCACTTTATTTAGTTTAGGCTTTTTGGGGATTGTTTGTGATTCATCACGCAAAAAAGTTAAATAGTCAACAAGAGCTGTGTCACTGAAAGCTGTAATGAAGCTAACTCCAGAAAACTCTGGTGGGGAGAGGGAGCCAAGGGACTGAGTTTAAAGTGTATCCAAAGCTGTTTGTTTGGTGCTCTTTTCAAGGAAGAGCAGTGAACTTGAAGAGAGTTCATTTTGCCTTTTAATTCACTAGTGCAAGTCTGAGCTTCAGAAGTCTTGATTGCAGGTATTGAATATGCTGCCTGCTTTTACCAAAGGGTCATC